>JACEVL010000113.1:1307500-1355000 GCA_020284085.1 Aporrectodea caliginosa | reverse complement strand
GCAATCGTTTTTGTTTACATTATGATTCTTGATGAGAATAATGTCTTACCTACAGACCTGATGGCGAAAAATCTGTATTATTTTATGTCATGATGGAATGCAATCTAGTAATATGTTGCTGTATAGACCGTCACGCACATAAAGTAGATGCAAAAGGTGACACTCGAGACTAAAAATTAATGTGGGGCTCAAACTCTCGTAGAATTTTACACCCACATTTAGACACACTGAGACTTCAAATGAGGCAGCAACTAAATTGCGTCCAAATCACCCTTGTGCATCTACTAGCAAAGTAACATCACGACAAAGTAATTTACATATGATCATAGCGTCAAAAAGAAAGCAAATAGATAAATACTGTCGGGAGGAAATATTGTTTGTTTTTGCTAGTGGTGATGACGACGACGACGACAAGCATAAAGGTAAATATTTTCTGTTATAATGATAATGAAATCCGTTGTAACGTTGTGTGTATACAGTGGTGGTGGAAAAGTAGGAGGACTCACAATCCCTTCCCGTCGTAGGGCCAAACGGTCTAAAGACGCAGGGGTAAAGACAGCAGTCGAAAGGAAAAGCAGGAAGACTGTCAACGTTACGTCTAAAGAACAGAACCCGCCAGTCGCCCCCGTTTTGGTCAACAGGTTCGGAGTAGGACAAGGATACAACAAAGGGTGGGAACAACTTGGACTTGCCCGATAGCTCCAAGGTACGCTATATAATTATGCATTATTCACAGAGAAGTCCAAACACTTATTAAAACGCAACTAAAAGCATGATGATGACAACGACGACGAAAATGATGATAATGATGAGACCGACACATCGGTCTGCAGACGTTTTCTTTTCTAGAAAGGATTGTCTGTTGTTCAGCCAATACTCAGAATTAGTAATTTTAGGCGTTTGGCTTTGGAATGAAAGCCTGCAGAAGAAAGCTGAAGTTTTACAACCCGCATAATCGTGTGCACGTTTGGCCTGGCCCTATTTATCGGGTGAGATCCTGTACGACCGCGCCGTATACGTCTGCGGTCTCACCGATTGAAAATTGAGCAAGGTCGAGGCCGTATAGTGTATAGCTACATGTATGTAAAATCGTGTACATTTACATTTTACACTAACCGCTGACTTTTTCAATGGGTGCCACGTAATTTGAGGTTCCCGTGGGTGTATCTTGCTCTTCCGAGATTCAAACCATTGCTATAAGCAACGATCCATGTTGGGGTCGGCATGCTCAGCCCCTTAATCGATGTAACTATAGCGAGTCAAGTGGGCATTTAGTCCTTCGCAGAAGAAGGATTATGTGCAGCATCAGCACCTGACCATTCACATTGTCCAGCTCCAGAAAATGCGACATAATACACCCACGAACCCAATTTGTCAACCAATCAATCAATCAATCAATCAATTCTTTTATTGTTTCCGGAGAATAAGTTTACAAGTAACTGATCCAGAATAATCATAATCACCGATCAAAAGTTTGGAAATTTAAAACAGAAAACAGACAGATCACATGATTATCTTGAAGCTACGTTTGAGGGAAACAATCGGGTGCCTACCAGAAGGGACTGAAGTCCCGCTTAGTTAGGGATACCCGTGTACCATGTTCGCAGACGGATGACAGTTGAGTATACACAAAATTAATAGCATTGTCAGAAAAAAAGAGAGAATAACTGGCTTAACTAACAACACTTAACTAGGTCACTTAACTAATTGTGAAAGAACAATGAATAACACCCCCATATTTAGATAACTCATTGACTGCTGTCAAGGAGGTAGGCTCTGATCTCTTTTTTAAGTAGGGCAAGTCAGTCCATCGCATTTCTTTCACTACTTCTCTGTCTCCTTCTCTCCGTGGTCTTCCGGCAAGCGGACTCCAATCTCCACTTGGTATCTCTGGACAACTCGTCTGACACGACTCTGCAGCGCTCCTGAATAAGCTGAGGCCCTGCGCTACCTTTAAGCAGCGCTTAATAAATTTTGAGAATGCGACTACAATAATGTTGCTGCCGTAGTGGTCATCCTCTTTTTTGCCTTCACTCCAGTGGTTCGAATCCCAGTTGACACTGAAACTGACAAGCCATTAAACTTGTATACTCTACGGTTGTTTTGGATAGCTGTTAATTCCGCTAAAGAGAACCAACATGTCACATATATTTATATGCTGTAATATAATGCCATGTAAGATTTCACTAGCGATAACTTCCCTCTTTTTGTTTTTCTAAAAGATTGTCTTTCGACCAGGGTTTCACTTCAATCAATCAATCAATCAATCAATGAAACTTGATATAGTCACTTGAAGTGACCATTGGCTGGTTCCTATTGCATTAATACAATGGCGCTGCATAAGTCAATAGACCAGATTCAACTACATAATAACTATAGGCCTACACATGTACATCTAGGTAGGCTACATGTAATAAGTAAATAAAACTATGTATCTAATTGAATCCTTGTTGAATGGGTTCGTGATAAACAGCCCCTGAATATTTCGTCTGGCTATACTTGAAACTTGCTCGATGTCGTGCAATGAAAGACTAAGTTTCCCTCTTTTATTTCAATATAAAACGTTGAATGGATTTATGAATGCAATCTTCTCTCAGCGGTTCATTTTTTCTTTTGATTTCAGATGGCAAGTACCTCATCGATCTCAGCAAGCCCTTCTGCTCAGCGAAAGAGTGGTCAAACCGACGTCAAAAGGTGAACAATCCCGACAGTTTTGTTGCTGTATTGTTTACCATGTGTGTTCTGTTTGCACTGTGAGGGCGTCTTCGACATCTGAGGATTAGAACAGTTGTCTATATATCAAATCGTAATCGAGGTGCCTTGCACTGGCTCCCTATCCAGTATCGTATTGAGTTTAGGACCCTGTCCCTTATGCGTAATTGTCTCGTCGACTCTGCTCCGTTATACCTTAGGCACATTTACATTTCGGTCTCCTTGGTCACGGGTCGTGGCACCCGTCGGTCAGCTGCACTTGGACTTCTGACTGTTCCTCGCATGCGTACTTCTGCAGATCAGTCCACATGATTGCCAGCGTTGAATCCACCAGCTTGAATGGTCTTTCTTGAGAGCTGTGCTCGCGGTCTTCAGTCTGTTTCTTACACAGTTTCGGAGCGCCTGCATGGTCTGTATTATCTGACTGTGATTTCAGTGGTTCGGGTTGGGAGTGCCACTGATGGATTTATTCTTGAAGTGGCGCTTTATAAATGTCAGATTACGATTACAAGTACTATGGTTCCAAGTGCCGAAAGGTGATAACAACCGTTCACACTTTGAGTTATGTCAACAAGGTTCAATTTTTATAACTGTTCTGGCTAATGGTAATAATTTCGATGTTGTATCGTGTGGAATTGGAAAGTTGGCTCTGTGGGTTATTTCTCTCTGCCACTACATTCAAGTCGTGAACATTAAGAAATGCAAGCATTAGGCCTATATGCCATAAAAATTATAAGCTGGAATTTGTTAATATTTTCAACTGCTTATCGTCAGTCGACGATGAAGTTTAATTAAATGTTTCTTCGTCGCTCTTACTAACCTTCCAAATTACTATATTACCTAAGATCTCAACTCTTTACAATGGAGAAAGGTTTTACCCATAAAATGTTAACAATGCTCATCATGTTTCTCAGACTTTTAAAAGTCTCTGGCTACACCATTTAAACACTCTGGTTAATGCCTAATCCCTATTACACCTTTTCCATTCTCTTTTTCTTTGTCTCCTCGTAACAAAACTGTCTCTTATCAGATAGATAACCGCTCTATATGTTCTAATCTATACTGACTCTGTGAAAGGAACTCCAAAGCCATTTAATTAATTAATTAATTTATTTATTTATTGAGTTTATTAATCCTCAAAATATCCGCTCGTGTACAAAGTTTGTACACGAGAGGATATTTTGAGGATTAATAAACTCAATAAATAAATAAATACAAACTACCTCTATTATCCCCTTGCTCATATACTGCATCAAGGATATCTTTCTAACCTCCAAACCGAACTTTGCGAATTTTGTCTTATCCCGAATGAGCTCCTTAGAGTCCTTAGTCCTTACGTAACATTTTGTATGACGTTGACCAATCTCTGGTAGCCCACAATGATTTCAAATTGATTTTTATTCGCGTTTTCCCGTTGTTTTAAACAGTTTTAGGAAATTAGAATAGCATGATAAAATATCATAAAAAATACAATAATTGCAAATATTAAGTTTTCTAATATTAAGTTTTACTCAAAATAAAACTGGTTCGCAATAGTCAGCAGTTCAGCTGCTCACTTTCCTTATTCTAGCAAGAAAATAAAGCAATTTCTATACTATATCTGAACACGTTCATACTTTACAGCCGCATGTCAAGTCGTTCAATGAACAAGCTTCAGGTAAGACATGACTATAATACTCTGCGTACGATGTATGTAGGCATGTACGGTATGTATTTATTTTTTGTATGTATGTATGAATGGATGGATGTGCTTAATTTTTGAGATTTAGTTAACTAGTTAAGCTCATCAACTTTTGGTAATTTCATGCATAACCTGTTGCTACCTTTCTCATGTACCTGGGTAACCCTGTCAGCGAAACGCTGGTCCCCTTCTCACCCTTTGCTTTTGTCGCCCAATGTATAATCTATTTGTATATTTGTGATGTTGTAAGATATTTGAAGCAATAACATTTTTGGTTATGGTTATTATGTATGTGCGTAACTATCTGTAGGAATGTTTCGTTATTAATAATCGGTCTGACAATTTGTCATTATGACTAGCAAAGTATCGTGAGCGAAGTTACTGTTATCGAAAGTACTATTAATACTAATAATGTTCCACGGGCAGAACAAGGGCAAGGAGCAGAGGCAGAACCGGAGGCAGAGGCAAGAGCAGGAATAGGAGCAGAGGCAGGGGCAGGACCAAGAGCGAGAAGAAAAGCATAACCAGACGGGCGTCCCAGCAGACCACGACCGCCACATAACATGATCAATATTAAAATTTCTATTATTATTTAATACAGCCACTGACAATACTAACATTAATATCAAGTGCTAAGTTGAAATATCTGCAGTCATTATGTAACTAGCCGTAATATTACTACGAAACAAAGCAAAAGCAATAATTAATCAAATACATTAGAGCACAATACAAATATTTGTTGTTGTTGTTGGTGTTTGTTTTGTTAAGAAGACATCCATTGAGTATTTAAATATCTACGGTTAAGAAATATTACTAAATATTTATGAGAAAATCGTTGGTTTAATTTCAGACTCCAGTCAGCACCAACAATGTCGCTCCCAGCGGCTACGCAATGAAATCTGGAGGAGGATCCATAAGGTATAAAGAGATAATATGTTATTCATTCATTCATTCATTCATTCAGGAGATTTATATACCTCTTCAAGGGAACTACTCAGAGAGTCAGAGGTGCTCCCGAATCCAGCACGGCCGAAAAGAACAGTTTTCAGGTTAATATAGAATAAGTGAGAGAGCGTTCTGGGAAGCAGGCGCAATTCCAAGGGCACCTCATTCCGTTATGGCACACTATTCAATAACAGTTACTGTTTAAATTTTCTAATGACACTAGAATTAGTAATCATTTATGTGATAAAAGAACCTCTAATTCTCCTTCCACGTAAATCAGATTGCGGCGCCGCGGATCTGGAATGCTCTTCCGCCCTCTGTTCGTGCCACTAATGTTGCATATATGGCTATATGGTTTTCTCTAGACTCTTAAAAACGCACTTTTTTCAGCTGTTTGATGGCCACTTGTTGAACGCTTCTGAAAGACTCGTAAGTGGCGCTTTATAAACGTTTTGTTGCATTACATTACATTACATTACAGATGCAGTATCAAGCTAAGACATTTGCAGCAACATGCTTTGCTATTTGCAACAGCTAGCTTTGTTATTTGCTGTAGCCAGGTGAAGACGAGCATGGATCGGTCGGCGTCGGTAAGTCACAAATAACTCGATCAATAGTTTAATATTTACCACTGTTTCGCTATTTCAATTGTAATTTATGCAGCGCTTCTTTAAAAAATTGAGCATGTGATTAGGTCTATATGTGTTGGTATAGGGCCTGTGCGTGTGTGTGTGTGTGTGTGTGTGTGTGTGTGTGTGTGGTGTGTGTGTGTGTGTTGTGTGTGTGTGTGTGTGTGTGTGTGTGTGTGTGTGTGTGTGTGTGTGTGTGTGTGTGTGTGTGTGTGTGTGTGTGTGTGTGTGTGTGTGTGTGTGTGTGTGTGTGTGTGTGTGTGTGTGTGTGTGTGTGTGTGTGTGTGTGTGTGTGTGTGTGTGTGTGTGTGAGTATACTGTAATCTTTAACGAAAGCTCTTTCTTCAGACGCACACAAAGCGAGTTTGTGACTTTGTTACGGCCACAGTATACTTTCGACGCAGAGAATAGTAATCGAGACATGCGACATTCTCCCAGTTTCCTGATTAAGAACCACGAATGCGAAACCCAGAGTGAAACTGTGCAGTATACAGCCCTGACCTGAGAGCATTCCGCCAACTCTGACTTAAAAGTTTCACCAGTTTTTCAAGCGCTTAGAAAATATAGGCGAAGAAAGACCAAGTATATAATTCGTGTCGCAAGTTGTTAGGAAATCTACTGAAAATGGATGGACCAATCACAGCGAAGCTTCTATGCTGTACTTTGGAAGGTCAGGTGAGAGAAGCAACTAGGTCACCTTGCGCAACACTGCAGGAGCGACGAGACCTGTAGGTCGGCCCTGGAACGTACCACCTAACAATTTGAACAATCTGGTATGTAAGTTGGATGTTATTTACAAGGAGCTCAAAACGCGTGGTTTTGTATATTTAATGGTTTTTATGATGATTCTGTCGCAATGTTGAAGTGTTTGAATCCACACATAATGTTGCAGTTACACAATCCATCAACGTGAATGTTTAGTTATTCATTTAGCGCTATAGGCGTCAAGCAGAATTATTGAGAGATTCGCATTTATCCTGTTTTTCCTTTTCACAGATGAGACCAGTTGCACCCACCGGTCAGAACGCCAATTACCTCAGATGCTACACAGGGTATATGACAAAACAAGAATACATTTACATACGTTCAGTCTTAGCGGCTTATTGTTCGCTCCCTCTTAAGCCAATTTCATCAATATTATTAACAGTAGCAGCAGTAACGACAGCAACAGTAGCAGGGTATTGTTTGTAGTAGCAGTCTATAGTAGTAGCAACAGTGCTAGTAGCAGTAGCAGGCATAGTAGCAGTAAGAATTAAATACATAAAAATTTATAATTCTGGAACGGCCGTATTCCAAGCTAGAGGCTAGCACTGTCGAAGCTTAATGGATAGGCTACAATCAACACGATACCATATTGTTTTCAAAATGAAATTTAGCATCCTGCCGTTAAAGGTAGCTTCAGAAGCATATCTGAAAAGCTTAGGCCTAATGTCAACAGCATTCTGCCTGACCCTATACAACCCGTTGCTTGGACGTTTCTTTTCTGCTTTTGCGGTCATTACTTCGAAGCTACCGTTTAGAGGAGGTAAACAATACAACCTCACATGTGCCCACCGTCAAAAAGCAGGTTGAAGAAATCTTTACCATATTCCCACTTAAATCGACGGAACTGTTATTAGGCCTATAATCAAAAATTGGAATGACTGATTCTGTTGATATTACTATACTATCGGTTATCACTACGATTACTACTAATAACATTACTCCTTTTGGTATTCACTAATCACTATTGCTGTTACTGTTGCTACTCTTGTTTTCGTCATCATCCTCATTTCATCGTACCGTGTAGCAAATGTGCAATTTTTTACCCATTTTATTACTGTCATGATCTTCCTCTTAAACCTCAGTCATCATCATTATTTAGACTACACAGCGAAGGTTATGCAGTTCATCAGCCTGTGAGACAGCAAGGCATGCACGCCCTACACCGTACTTATATATTTAACAGTTGGGATGGCATTATTACGAATATTAACGTGCTCTAAAATTTTGCAGCAGCCGTTCTCTCGAGGTCTAAATGATACTAAGGGTGAGAATTGCCGGGGGTTGGGGTTTCAACCCCCGAGTCTTTCTTAGTACCCCATTCTTAATTCTTCATTGCACACCCAAATGGATCAAAGTCTGACCCCCCAGTCTTTTTTCTACAATTCTCATACACTGACATTGATACTTAAGCACTAAGCAGTGATTCATCAAACAGTCATTTCTTTCTCTGTCATGTCGAATTGTGTTTTTTGTAGTTGCACGCCGCAGCCGCAGCAACAGGCGACTGCAAACTGTATGCCGCCTCAGCAGGTATGAGCCAATCTTTTACTGTGCTGTTGCCTAACGTTTGACAGCCACTCGTTTTATTTTCTCCCTTTGATCCAACGATGTGGTTTCCAAGTTTTCTCTAGATCTTGTTACCATTCAACCATCTCCCTGCGCATTATTGTCTGAGGTGACATCTCAGCAGAGCTCAGAGAGCGGTGGCAATGTTGAAGAGCTACCGATATCCGCTGGAATAGGTGTGATCATGGGTTGCGTCCGATATCCGGTTTCCCAACTCTGATATGAACTGCAGTCTTTCCATACTCCAAGCGCCTTATTATTATTATTATTATTATTATTATTATTATTATTATTATTATTATTATTATCATCATCATCATCATCATCATCATCATCATCATCATCATCATCATCATCATCATCATCATCATCATAATCTTCGTCGTCGTCGTCGTCGTTGTTGTGCCATCAGCATTTACATAGTAGCGCAATGGAAGTATTCGGATAATTTACTCGGATTATTTGTTATAAATACTATTCTTGTTATTCTTGTTATTTTTGTATTTGTTTGTTTTTAATGTCATTATTGTAAATGATTGGCATTCTTCGTGTGTTTTCCAATTTAGCAGAACATATGCCAACCGACGAACGCTTACCAGTCGACAGCCACTTACCGCAGCTGCTACAGCAACAGGTAACACAAAATAAGAATTATATTAAGTCATACTAATAACTTCCTTTCAATCAATGCTTCTGTCGAGTTCTGCCTATAATAATAATTATTATTACTATTGATTACTAGTTCACGACAACGGCAGTAGCCTTCGCTACATTTTACATTCTACTACTAGAGCTGGGCCCCTAGAGCAAGCTCCGGACCAAATTCGACAGTATACAGGATCATCAGGCACCTTATCCCACCCGATCGGACGTAGAACAGTATTTATTAGTCTATTATACATATTTTCTTTTCTGTTGTGCTATGCTGCGGTTTGTCAACTTTATGTTTCAATTAAGGAGTATATTATATATATATATATATATATAATATATATATACAATTATATATTATATACAGTGTATATGCATATATCAATCAATCAATCAATCAATTGATTGATTGATTGATTGATATATGCATATACACTGTATATAAATTTAATAGTTTTGATGGAAATTACGAATATAAACACAGTGTAGAATAATAATACCACTATTTTGAATAAGTCCGTATTATTACATTTTGCGCATCGTCAAGCAAACGTGTCTTTCTCTGCAAATAAAACAGTAACGACCTGTTTTATTTGTAATTACAGGCAGACGGTGAATAATGGCTGTATGCCAACGCAGGTATGAGCCAAACTCTTTCCGCGTGGTTTACTAACGCGGGGGAGCCACTCACTTTTAATTGTCCATCTTTATTTTTTTATCTTTCTTTCAGAGCGATGTAGAACTGAGAATATTATTGTTATTAATATTAATATTATTATTAGTAGTAATAGTACTACTACTGCTGCTGCTGCTGCTCCGGCAACTACTACTACTGCTGCTGCTGCTGCTGCTGCTCCGGCAACTACTACTGCTGCTGCTGCTGCTGCTGCTGCTGCTGCTGCTGCTGCTGCTGCTACTACTACTACTACTACTACTACTACTACTACTACTACTACTACTACTATTACTACGGCGTAGGGTTTTTATTATTATTAATCTTTACTTCTGCCCCGAGGTAAATATTCATTCATTCATTCTGGAGATTTATATAGCGCCCCTTCAAGAAGTCTACTCAGGAGCGCTCCCAGCCCAGCCATGGCAAAAGAAAAAAGACTTAAGTGATTTATAAAACCCAGTTTGATTTGTCCAAGGTAGCAAGCGCAGCTCTGGTGGCAGGTCATTCCAGATGGAGGGCCTGCAACCGAGAAAGCTCGGCGCTGCCTAGCAGTCAAGCGAGCACGCGGAACTAGGAGTTGTCCCGTCGTCGCGGAGCGAAGCGCCCGACGCGCTACAACGTCGGACACTGGGCGGCAGAGGTTGCGCAGGTAAGATGGAGCACAGCCAAGGATGCTGCGTGAAACCAAAGAAGCAATCCGGTATGAGATCCGTTGGGCCAAAGGCAGCCAGTGTAAGACATCGCGCATATAGGCAGAGACAGAGCCGAATTTGGGAATTCGCCCAATATGCCGAGCAGCTGAGCGCAGAACTCGATCTAGTCGCCCCAGAACCCCAAGAAGGAGGCCAACAAGGATCGAGCAACAGTGGTCAATTCGACTAGTAACGAAGGCATGCACAAGAACCACCAGTGCGTCATGAGAAAGAGAGCGAGAAACCACTCGGAGCTGGCGAAGCTGATAATAACAGCTCCTCGCAAACCATCCTATATAAGAACTGATAATAATATGATCGCTGCAGGAACTTCAATGTTATTGAGAAACACAGATTTGTCTGGAATGTGTCCTATTCGTCAAGGTCTGGGTTGGTAAAAGTGCCCATAAAGGCCACAGCGTTGAAAGTCTGCGGGCTGTCAAAAGGCTTTAGCAGAATCACCAAACACGCGGCCCTAAACGACCTGATAATCTCAAACGTGTGGGCTTTCCCAGCATCAAGGAACCACCCGGAATATCGAGAACACACGGAAAACGACCTGACGAGCTAATGCTGATCTTGTGGCGCAGAGAACGCAGTCTTTTATGGGACATGACCGTAATTGAAACCTTGGCTCCCTCTTATACCTTCAGGCAACGTCCGTGGCGGCTGGAGCAGAAGCGGAACGGGCGGCCGCAAGAAAGAACACAAAGCACATCTAGCTCCTCGCAAACCATCCTTTAAGAACTTGGGGCCTTTTAATAACAATGGACTGGATTTCACAAAAGAATTGGGGAATTGCCTAACTCTAATAACCGGAGATTCAAAAGAGACATGTTACCTTTCCCAGCGCTTGTCAATCACTATTCAACGCTTCAATGCCATTGACTTCAAAGGAACTATTGCCCATCCAGAGCTTGTTGAATGATCAGCCGTTCCAGCCTAGCATCTTTTTGACAACCTGAGGGATTAGAACTACCAAGGGAATAAAAAACATATAATTATCATTGTTGTCATCATCATCAACATCATATTCGTCATTATCAGCAGAGCTAATCAAGTACTCGGATTATTGTTATAAGAAGTATTCTTGTTATTGTTAATCTTCTGTTGTGTTAAATTGTCAGTATTGTTAATGATTCGCTTTTGTCGTGTGTTTTCCGATTTTGCAGAACATATGCCCACCGACGAATACATACGCTGCGCAGAACATATGCTCTCCAACGAATACATACCCTGCACAGAACATATGCCCTCCGACGAATACATACCCTTCGCAGAACATATGCCCTCCGACGAATACATACCCTTCGCAGAACATATGCCCACCGACGAATACATACCCTGCGCAAAACATATGCTCTCCAACGAATACATACCCTGCGCAAAACATATGCTCTCCAACGAATACATACCCTGCGCAAAACCCCTTCCCTCAGACGAACACATACCAGTCGACAGCCAATTACCTGAGCTGCTACAACAGGTAACACAAAATAAGAATTATATTAAAATATAGGCCTAATTATCACTTCCTTTCAATCAAAGTTTCTGTAGAGTTCTGCCTATAATAACAATAATAATAATGATGATGATGATGATGATGATGATGATGATGATGATGATGATGATGATGATGATGATGATGATGATGATGATGATGATGATATATATATTCGTTTATTGAAACCTGAGTGACAAACTGCATTCAGTGACAATAGAGGTAATAACAGTGTCGAGAAGTTAACATAAAATTGGGTTATCGTCTAAATAGTATCCTATGTATAAAGTTAGTGTCTTCTTTTTCAGGGAGTATGAAGTGGTGCGGTCTAGGGACAAGGTCATAGCAGCATCATAGCATCACAATTATTGCTTACTATTTCATGACATCGACAGTAGCCTTCGCTACGACTTACACTGTATATGCATTTGATAGATTTGAGGGAAATGACGAATATAAACGCGATGTAGAGTTCTAACTTCTAAGGCGTCCCTCAGGGATCCTTGCTCGGACCGCTGCTGTTCCCGCTCTACACGGCAGACGCGAGTGAGCTGGCTCCCAGTCTCGGCGCGTCATACCATTTCTACGCCGATGACTCGCAGCTCTACGAGAGCTTTCAATCTTCTCCCATCGACGGATGGACAGCAGCGGCGAAGGATACAGTTGGGCGTTGAGCTGATGGCTGAATGGATGCGGTCCAATACACTGAGAAGATGGATAGTGCGCGACCAGCAGACGGTGTCCTCATCTTGACATCGGTGAACTGAACGTCTTTGGGTCTGCGATTCGGCCTGTGGCTGTAGCCCGCAATCTCGGCGTCATGCTGGAGGCCGTCGTAGGACGAGTCAACATCCAGTTATTACTAAGGTTGCTATTTTTACAGAAGCAGTATTACATTTTGCGCATCGTCAAACAAAAATGTCTTCTCTGCTCTGCAGATAAAACTACAATTACGACCTGTGTTATTTGTAATTGTAGGCCGACGATGAATAACGGCTGTATGCCGATGCAGGTATGAGCAAAACTACTTCGCGTGGCTGTCTAATCTTGGACAGCCACTCACTTTTATTTTTTAGTAACTTTTATCTTCATCCAGAGTTGCAGTTGTAAAGTTTTCTCTGGATCATTTTGACGCTAATTAGCCCTGACAAATTCCATGGACATCATATAGGGCCACATGGGTTCTATAAAGGTCAAAAATAGAAATATGGGTCCTACATGGACCCATACATGGATCCGTGTAAGTATGTTGACAGGATTAGAATATTGTATTGTAATTATTTTCTAATTTGACCTAACCTTCGAGTCTGCCTTTTGCAGTTCCAGACGATCGTTTGACCATTTCTATCGTTAACGCGGAACCAATAATAGCCATGTGAATTAAGGACTGAGGCGGGTTCTCGGGTAAGAAACTCAGCCGCCATCCGCAGTCACCCGGCATTTAGGCCTAATGATAATTCATATTTTCTTGCTTTTCTCTTACAGCAGAATACGGCCCCTTCAAACATCTTTCGATCGTCATCTCTTGGCTTCAGTTGCAACGACAGGTGAAACGAAATAAGAAATCAGTCGTGTAACAGTCGCTCAATAATGCTTTGTCTTTTTCGGTCGATTTCTGCCAGTAACTTAAAGGATTGTCAATAATATTACTAATTTTATTATATTTGCTGCGCCACTTGCATGTATAAAGATACTAGTATTACTACTAGTACTAGTACAAGTATTACTGCTACTATTGTTGCTACTTCTACCACCACCACCACCCCACCACCACTACCACCCCACCACCACCACCACCACCACCACCACCACCACCACCACCACCAACAGCACCACCTCCACCACCACCCACCACCACCACTACCATCACTACTACTCCCATTATTCCTACTATACAACTATTAATATTATTACTACTACTATTGCTAATTTTATTCTTATTGTTAATGCTTTTGTTATTATTCTGATTATGATTATTCTACTATTTTTATTATCGCTATTATTATTATTACCGTTGTTGCTGTCATCATTATATAGTTGTCGCTGAGCACTGGTTCAGCAACTTATTTTAATCATCTGAATAGTTATTTACATTTAGTAGCCAAATTGACTAGGCTAAGAATTAGGCCTAGTAGTTATTTACATAGTATTTTAATCATACGTGTTTTGCATATCCTTCTATAGGCAAAGAATTGTCACTAACCCTTGCATTGAGAAGCCGAGGTCGGAGTTGGATTGTTGTTTCGGAAAGGTATGTACTAATCATACCTACGTAGCCTAAATGCAAATGTAGATTCGATGAGGGAGTTTCTGTGTAGTATTCAATTGATCTTTGATGTTATAGTGTTGAGCGAAGTATGGGCAACTAATTTAGAGTTTTATAGCAATATTTTGACTGGATATAATTTCTTTTACGAACTGCCACATAAGGGAGTAGTAGGTGGAGTTGGTGTCTATGTCAGACAGCATATATCAGTCTTGGTTCGAAAGGACCTGAAAATTGTAATCAGCTCTGAGGACTTAATAGAAGATATTTGGTTGGAACTCACAAATGACAGACAAAAATATATAATTGGAGGTATTTATCGACACCCAGGTCAAAATATAAATCCTTTTACTGATGGATTAGAGAAAACACTGGATAAAATAGTGAAGGGAGTATCACCATGCATAATGATGGGTGATTTTAATATTAACCTAATGTCCTACAATTCTCATGTTGAAACAACAGAGTATTTGGACATGGTAACAATACATGGGTTCTTACCCGTTATACTTATGCCTACAAGAATTACGTCAACTTCAGCTACATTAATAGATCACGTTTATTTTTATACGGGTTCACTGAATTCTCCAAAGATAAACAGTGGAAATTTTTTGGTGGATATAACTGATCATTTACCTAACTACATAATAATTTTAAAAAAGAAATTAAGTCGGTCATTGGATAGGCCTCATAAAAGACTATTTAGTCCAAAGAACAAATTAACCTTTAGTAGTTTGTTAAAACAAATTAACTGGGAGAATAAACTTTCAAGTCACATTACTGTAGACCAGGCATATGATGTATTTAATAAAGAGGTTAGGCAATGTTTCAATCTCGCCTTTCCACTAGTCAGGATATCTAGGAAGGCATTTAAAGACAAATTATGGATTACCAAAGGTCTAAGAATAAGCAGTGCTCATAAGAATCGTTTGTATCGGGCCTGGTTGAAAAACAGAACTCCACATAGAGAGCAGAAATACAAGAACTATAGAAACTGTTTTAGAAAAATCTCCAAGACGGCGATAGATTCTTACTATCATGATTTTTTAAATGTAATGCCAATAATGCCAAAAAACTATGGATGCAAATAAACTCACTCTGTAGTTACAACACACGCAAAAGTGGTAAAAAATCTCCCCTAAACGAATTAAATATTAAGGATAAGTTAGTTAACAATCCATCGGAAATGGCAAATGGCATGAATGATTATTTTTGTAACATTGGTCCTGGACTGGCATCAAAGCTTGGTAAAGCAAAGCATGATTTTGTTCACTATATGGGCAGTTCTCTTGAGAATAGTATTTATTGTGAGGAAGTAAATAGAGATGAGCTGATAAATCTCATAGAAGGCCTAAATCCTCGTAAATCTCCTGGATATGATCAAATTTCTCCTTTGTTGATTAAAGAGAATGTTGATAATTTTGTGCAACCGTTATTGATGATATTTAACCTATCTTTAAATACCGGTAAAGTACCTCTGGGCATGAAAGTGGCCAAAGTAATACCCTTATTTAAAAAAGGAGACCGCAGTATTATGGCAAATTACAGACCAATTTCTCTTCTATCAGTGTTTGTTAAAATATTGGAAAAACTCATTTATAGTAGGGTAATGAACTTTCTTAAGAAATACTCGGTGTTATACAAATATCAGTTTGGATTCAGAAAAGGTTATTCGACCAGTTTGGCATTGATAGACGTAATTGATACAATTAATATGTCTCTTGATAACAATGAATATGTTGTTGGTATCTTCTGTGATTTGCAAAAGGCATTTGATACTGTTAATCATGAAATCTTGCTTACTAAGTTAAACTACTATGGAATTAGAGGTACATTACTTGCTTGGTTTACGGATTATCTCACAGAACGTAAACAGTTTACTGCTATTAATGATGTTAACTCTGGGTATAATACAATACCTTGTGGAGTGCCACAGGGATCTGTGCTTGGTCCTCTGCTGTTTCTGTTATATGTTAACGATATGCCAAATTCGGTCCCAGGTACTGATATACGACTATTTGCAGATGATACAAATATTTTCTTTCATGCATGTAAAATAGCAGACTTGCACGCAAACGCCAACACCATGTTAAATAACTTGTGTGATTGGTTTTTGGCTAACAAAATGTCTTTTAACAAAGATAAGACGTCCTATATGTTTTTCGACTTCAAAAGAAAAACCTCCTCTGATGACATTGGTCTTTCACTGGACAATGTTAGACTTTCATGTGAAAGTTCCTGTAAGTACCTTGGGGTAATCATTGATGAAAAACTAAATTGGAAAGAACATATTGATTATGTTATTACAAAAATAAAGAAATTCATTGGGATTTTCTACAGGTTAAGAAACAAGTTAAATTGTCGTATCTTAAAAGAGTTATTTTTTGCATTAATTTACCCTCACCTGTTGTATGGGGTGGAAATTTATTCCGCTGCAAACAAGTCTGCTTTATATCGCTTAAATATTTGTATTAACCGTATCCTACGTACATTGCAATGTGCTCCTCTTAGTACACCTGTTGCTGATCTATACCAAAATTATAATCTTCTTCCAATAGCAGAACTACGTAAATTTCAGGTATTATGTGTTGTCCATAAATGTGTTCATAAATTAGATGTTCCACCTATATTTCATGATTATTTCAAAATTAATGCTGATGTTCATTCCCATTATACAAGGAACAGTAATAATACCTTCATTCCTAAGTTTTTCTCTACAAAAGGACTGAGAACAACTCGCTACTGTGGTGCGAAGTGGTGGCATGAACTTCCAAGCCACATTAGAAATATAGCTTCAATTAGACATTTTAAACGTATGCTAAAACTGCACTTGATTAACTCCTTGTGCCTGTAGATGTTACAGGGTACCGTATAT
Organism: Aporrectodea caliginosa; assembly: GCA_020284085.1. Lineage (NCBI taxonomy): Eukaryota > Metazoa > Annelida > Clitellata > Crassiclitellata > Lumbricidae > Aporrectodea > Aporrectodea caliginosa. Next base: position 1,338,041 of record JACEVL010000113.1, on the reverse strand, counting down.
GAGTTTTGTATTTAGGATCGTCACAATAATTGTGGCCTGTTTAAAGGCTTTAAAGCACTCTTAAGTTGTATGTTTTTGCTTCCCAGTGGGAAAAAATGGATTATTAACAATTGTCACGAAACTGGTTTGTTAGTTGGTACCAGTATTTTGTTGACCTTTTTAAACGTGTATTACGCCAGCATTATTATTATTATTAGGGTGACCGGCGAGATGAGTCCTATGTGACTTCACCGGTAGCCCACCACTCGGTTTGTAAAATTTGTGTATTGTCATTTTGCTTTATTTTGTGGTGAATAAACTACTTACTTACTTACTTACTTACTTACTATGTACTAATCACACAGTGCAATAAGTGTTTGATGAATACTCTCCAAGTGGGATGCCACGCTTCCCTTATCTCAGGGGTTCCAAAACTGAGGGGCACGCACCCCCAGGGGTGCGACATGTCATTTCAGGGCGTGCGACAAAGAGGGGAGGTATGAACTATAAGAATACATTTATAATACATTATAAATTTGTGAGCTGTCATAGAATAAATATGGGTAAGACCGTAAAATTATAAGCTCATTTCCATGTAACACTTGCAAGAACAAGTTTAAGTAGTAACAATTTCGTGCGAATGCATCTTCAAATGTGATAATACTTTTGTAGGGGTGCGAACATTGGTCAAACATTTCCCAGGAATCGGGGCATAGAAAAGATTGGGAACCCCCGCCTTATCTCTCCATCCGCGTCACTCCGTTAATCCTGAATTAATACCTGCGTATGATTTGGCCGAAACAGCTTCTCAAGTTTTCATTGTATCTGTTGAATTTGCATCTCCTATTCAATCATCGCAGATCACACATTACGTAACTACGTAGCACTATTCCACAGTCACAACCTGAAGAATTCTACTCTTCTTGTTTCTACTTCACAAAAATACATCTTTCTTTCTTTGTCTACTGGTTATTTCCCAATGTCTTCCTATATTCACAACATAACCCAAGTTCTGTCATCCCTTCACCGGGTTAAAATCCTCAGTGCTTCCACTGTGAAGCTCTACTTCTCAGCTACAGTGCCCTTCTCAGCTTTCTTACTTTATGAGCTATAACTCACCATCAAAATATTCCGATCATGCTCTTACTTGTCCAAGTCTCCTCCTCTAACCTCAGCCAGCTAGCCAGCCAAAGTTAACGTCGATATAGGCTAAATGTTACGGTGATCAGGTGATAGCAATAGACAGCACAATTATGAGAATAACTGTCTGTAGTTTGTCTAACTGGCGACAGGTGGCCTAACAGGAGACCTATTGTACCTAGGTTGTTGTGTTTTGTTTTACAGGGACCGCGGGTCTGTTTTGATTACAGTGGAATCAACAATCCGTAAGGCCAGATCAAATTTCAGTTATTAGTGCACTTCTAATCCATTTTTGTTTCAGAACGCTTCTTTACATTGAAGCAGTCTAATATAATTTAAATTATTTAATGTAATCTGACGATATGGCCAGCATTGACAACGAATTAGAAAGGCAATAATATTGAAGTTCGTTTCGAAGTCAGAAATCACATTAATTTGACGGAAGCTAATTATGTCCGTCGGTTCAGTAAGAAACGAACGCAGAATAAATTACACACGAATATGGAGTCAAAAGGTTTCTATTTTGCTATGGGTCGGTATTACATTTAGCGCATCGTCAAGCAAACGTGTCTTTCTCTGCTCTGCAGATAAAAACTACAATAACGATCTGTGTTATTTGTAATTGCAGGAAGGTGGTGTCTAATGACTGCATACAGGTATGAGTCAAACTCCTTCCGCATGGTTGTCCTTACGTGCTACAGCCACTCACTTTTATTTGTCTATCATTAAATATTTCTCCAGCGTTGCCGTTCCCAAGTGTTACCTAGATCTTTTCGACGTGGCTTAGACATCCCATTGTTTCCTTGGAATCAGATAGGGTCTATATGGGTTCCATACAGGTTCTATCTGGGAAATTAAAGTGGGAATATCGTTGGTCCTACGTCGACTCCACTTGGGTTTGCTTGCAGGATTAGAATATTGTATTGTAATTATTTTCTAGTTCGATCTAAACTTCGAGTCTGCCTTGTGCAGTTGCAGACGATCGTTTGACCATTTCCATCGTTAACGCCTTAAGGTCGTTGCTAATGGTCTGCGACTGATATAATTGAGTCTGTCTTAAAACAAGACAGGGCTATGTAGCGCGTGAAATTAGGCTATCCGTTTGCAAATGTTGATTCGTAAAGTAAAAGGCTTTCTGAGGGTCAGGAGAAGGTTGAGCTATGTATGCAAGCGATTTTAAAGAGTTCATTGGTTATAGGGTCCTGATCAAATGCATCCAGATTTAAGTGTGTAAAGAATCGGAGCTTCACAATTTCGTCGGCCCATAGCGCTGCTTGTCTATCAACAAAGAATCTGATGAAATTAGTAAATTATCCGTCTTTGTTTAACAGGGGAACCAAGGGCCGATTAATTACAATGGACTCAACAATGGATTCAACAATTGGTGAGGCCAAATAAAATTTCAGTTATTATAGGGCTTCTAACCTATTTTTCAGAATGCTTCTTTATATTTAAGCATTCTAATATAATGTAATGTAACCTTACTACATGGTCAGCGTTGACATCGAATGCGAAAGGCATCAATTGATGTTTTCATCGGAGTCAGAAATCAGATTAATTTGATGGAAGCTGATGAGATCCGAAAGTTCGGTAAGAGAAGGAGGCGGGAAAAATAACTCTTGTTTAGACAGAAGATAAGGTTTAAATCAGGACCTCGACAGAGTAGAAGAATTGACAGAGCTGATACAACAATGACTTCAGAACAGCTAGTGTATTATTAAAACACCCAGGAACATAGCCCGTCTTATTATGAGCTATAGCCGGCGATCGAGTATAATATTTGAGAGCCAGGTGAATGGGGAATCAGCACAAATTGTTAGCATGATAAGTAGTTGAATAAGTCCCAGAACTAGTGACAATTCCGAAGCAGTACCAATACTAGCGACAATTCCGAAGCAGTCCCAGTACTAGCGACAGTTCCGAAGCAGTCCCAGTACTAGCGACAATAATAATATTATCAAGCAGTCCCACTATGGCAGCCAATCCAAAGTTCAAATGACATCATCGGTCGCTATTGTGCTGAAGTTATCAGTTTTTGACCTACACGCTGAGGCTGCCACTTTTTACTCTACATTCCAACGTTCAAGGTTGCATAATTACAAGTCCTCCACTGCCGCATCTACTTTTTGGAGGGCGCATTCAATGAGAACGCCCGCGCACGCATATCATTACATATTCAATAGATACAGTAAGTGCTTACAGCTGAGAAGCTTAGGGTTAAACACCCCACCTAGCCCAGGGAAAGTTAAGCATAGGCATTAGCAAAAGCACCACCCACTCTGAGTATTTGCATAACCAATAGGTGCACAGTCAAACTATGAAGTCAAACAATTACAAGACGCGCACAACCTCAATTTATTCATATTTTCATACAAGGTAGAAAGACTTGTAGCAATTGACAGTGGCTTCCTACACCTTAGAAATAGCAATTTATTTTCAAATAACGCCAAAGCAACTTAGTACATAGCTAAAACACTATGTGTATGGAGGCTTTTTTGGACTCCTTTAGAATTTCAACTGAACTTGAGGTGATTTAGAAGCTGAAAACATTTCTTAAATTTTGTGAAAAGTACAGGAAGGAACATGTTTATCTTCCTATCTTTACCCCAAATCAATCAACAGACAACGCTGACGACCAGTGCCTAGGCTAACACAAAACATAATATTCCATTCAATTTAAGCTAGCTGTGTTTCAGCATTTCAGGAGTGTTTGTAGAGCAATCCTGCCACACGCAAACCTGTGCATTTTAAATTGAGAGTATATGTGAGGGTTTCTGAACAGACATATAATTTTTTTCTGTAGACGACTTGTAGAGTTAAGTTGAACGTTTTCTTAGCGAACCTAGAGTTTTCATCGTTATATGGAGAGCTGTTCTGTTTGCTCGCTTAGCTCGCTTAGCGCACTTTTTGCATCAGTTGACTTGCAAAGACCCCATTGTCATCCAAAAATACTGGTGCATAGGCTGCAAAGCGGTATGATATGCAAATTTTTTCTCTTTTTTTTTTTTTTTTTTTTGCTTTTCACTGTTTTTTTACCAAGAATCTTGTCAAATATCATTTTGCGCCCCTTACCCGCGCGCCCCCAGACTCACGTACAAAAAGTTACTTTTTTTTACTATTTTTCTATTTTTACCTGATTTCTTTAACAAAAACACATTTTCAGACCTAATTTTGCGCCCCCCCGTCTGCGCCCGGGGGCGGCCCCCTGCCCCCCCTCGTTACGCCACTGATGATATGTCGATAGTAAGACTAGACACATTGACATTATGGTTTGCAAGTTAAATTAATTGAATGTTAAGGCTATGGACTCGGTTAGCAGGAGGGTTTCTAACGGGAAATCAGGCTGAATTGAGTGTTAAAATTATGTCTTTTTAAGAGACGGAGCAAACTTGTGGTTTTTTCAGTGTTGCAAAGACCCATGTATGCAGAAGCTAGGAGGCAGTGTCTAACCATGGGGAGGCTGGGGACTGAGTTGACAGACATTTTAGAAGACTACCGGTTTTACATCATTTATATTTTGAGAACTTCTTGTTTGCATCTTCAAAATTTCAGAACTTCTCATTTGCATCTTTAAAATTTTCAGAAGTTGTGGTTTTTACATCCTTTATATTTTGAGAACTTCTAGTTTGCATCTTTAAAATTTGAGAACTTCTTGTTTGCAACATTAAAATTTGAGAACATCATGTTTGCATCTTTAATTTTCAGAACTTCGCGTCTTTACGTTACATTTAGTGTGTGCCTACATGAGATTTGACGCTAACTTCGTACATTAAGTAAGAAATCTAAAAGTAAACTTTTTGTGAAAGTAAAACAAGATTTTGTTCATCAGGTCTTGACCGCGCAATATCCAGACCCAATGTCTGAATGCTACTAAGCAGTATATAAGCAGTCATACAAAGCTCATTAGCCCATTACACTACGGTACACTACGTGCATGGCACTAGGTACCATTTAAAACTGTCTGAATGTCTGATTATTATTTATTTCTTGAAATCTTGTACAGCGCCTTCTTCTTCGGCCTCGGTCTTGTTACTTTACGTCGCAATATCAATTGGCTTATTATCATTTTAAAAACGTTTATTCTATACACCTGTTGCTTTTCAGCTGCGAAGAGAATACGGATGTCTGTAGACAAACTCCGGTAGGATTTGCTTTCATAAATATAACATTCTTTGTCGTTTATAATTAATTTGACTGGTATCAACTGGGTCACGAAAAGGACAATAGATTGACCATGAGTTAAGACTTTCTGAGCAAACGTGGATGTGAAGCATGGCATAACTGTGAAGTTTGATCCAGAGGCTCAATGAAAAAAGAAGCCATGGCCTAGGAGTGACGCACCCAGAGGGCGTCACGACTTACTAATAAAAATATTAAAAATTAAAACTGATGACTAAATTTTGGTTAGAACTGCGACCGAGACGATTTAAATAACAATAATTATGAAGATAAAACTGGGGAAAATATATAGCAGATTTTTCTACAGTATTATACGAACAAATCGTGTTATTATATAAATTTAAATCTGTACAAAGCTATTACCTATTAAAAAATATAAAACTAAATAATTTTGTGGCATAAATCAAAATATTCTACGGAATTATACTAGATAAATTTGTGTTATTTAAAAACTTTGGACAAATGAAATAATTGCCTATGCAATATGAACACTCCTACTCAACGCTCAATGCATCGAATGCTCAAATAGGCCTAAGAAGAGTTATCCAGTTGTTCTCTAGAGATTCAGTATAATCAGATACATTACCATATCGCACTTCCTAAGTTTCGGAAATCTCAAGATTTTGACATTTCTAGCAGAAAGTTCTTTGTAATGGTATAGAAGCTTTGGTGCTGTGATCGTTCAGTATTACACATTCCTTGGAGGTGTGTTCCAGTGGTCGATGGTTGTACGGTCCATCGGCGAAAGCTGTAACTGCATCGCAACAATAGGGTAACCTTTTCCATACTGATCTACAGAAAATTGTATCACTTGTCACAATCAAGGCTCCAGGTGGAAAGACCGAACCATACTAGACCGGTCGGCCACCCAGCCAGCCAGCTAGATGGCCAGCCAAAGATAGACCCAAGTAGACTTAATGCTGCGGTGATCAGATAAAATCAGTAGACAGCATCATTATGAGAATTAGTAGGTTATCCTGTATGTTTCACAGATGAACCAAGTCACACGACCGCAGATTACTTACGTTGGATTCAACAATTGGTAAGGCTAGATAAAATTTCAGTCATTTGTGCGCTTCTAGTCTAAATTTTCCGTCTGTTTCTTTACATTTAGGCATTTTAATATGATGTAATGTCATTTTACTACATGGCCAGCGTTGACATCGAATGCGAAAGGCATCAATTGATGTTTTCTTGGGAGTCAGAAATCAGATTAATTTGATGGAAGCTGATGAGATCCGAAAGTTCAACAACGGAAGGAAGCGGGATAAATAACACATGTCAGGACAGAGGATAAGATTTAACTCTAGACCTCGACATAGTAGAACAACTGACAGACCTAGACCCTAATCAAACTATGATTTCAGACAGCTAGTGTAGCCTATTAAGAAAATACCCAGGAACCTAACCTGTCTTATTATGTGCTATAGTCATTTATAATTACTGGTAAAACTTATATATAAATTGGTATATATAAATTGTGAGGCACAGTTCAAACTGAGTTCTGTTCAAGAACTCCGGCAGTGTGATACCCGTAATTGCGTTAAAGGCTGAAAATAGTCCCGTTGCTTTTGAGAACTTCTAATACCTCCTAACAATAGCCTACATTTTGTGTGTGCTTATTTGTATCCTTCATGAGATTTGGCGCTAACTTATTGAGTTAAACGAATATTGATTGATTGGTAGACTTCGTAGATTGAGTACGAAATTTAAAAGTTAACTTTTTTCTGAAAGTAAAACAAGATTCTGTTCATCTATCAGGTCTTGACCCTTTAATATCTCAGATTAGATGTAGACATATGTCTGAATGCTACTAAGCAGTCTTACAAAACTCATACTGCATGGGTCTACCATTACATACATACACTACGTGCATGGCGCTACCTTTCTTTTGTAACTGTCTGACTATATTTTATTTCCTGAAATCTTGTACAGCGCCTTTTTCTTCGGCCTCGGTATTGGTATACGTCGCTACATAGATTGTCTTATTTTATTATTTTTAAAAACGTTTATTCCATGCACATGCTGCTTTTCAGCTACCAAGATAATGCGGATGGCTGTAGACAATCTCCGGTAGGACTTCCTTTGGTAAATATAACTTTCTTGTCGACTTTTAATTTGATTGGTATCAACTAGGTCATGAAAAGGACAATATAAGTTAAGACTTTCTTAACGAACGTGTATGTGAAGCGTTGTGTTATAGCTGTCAAGTTGTATCCAGAGGCGAATTTACTACGAAAAGCAACGCAATGACCTGGAAGCGACACATTCCAGAGAGAGTCAAGACGTAGAAATAAAGAAATATTGAAAATTAATAATTGATGATTTAATATCAAATTAAGTTATGACTGCGAGGGAGACGACAATAAATAAATATTATTATACTGACATTATTTAAAGTTAAAACTTGGGAATATATATATATTTATACATAATAATAATATATATATCGTAGGAGATTTTTTTCCACGGTATTATACGAACAAATATTATTTAAACTTAATACTCTTTTGAACTATTACATATTTAATCATAGAAAGCTAAATGTATAGCATAAATCAAAATATTGTACGGAATAATACTAGATGAATTTATATTACTTAAAAACTTCGGCCAAATGAAATAATTTCGTATGCAATAACTTATGAACACGCCTACTCAACGCTCAATGCATCGAATGCAATAAGTCCATCTGCTTTTTGCTGAATTTTAAGAAACCGTGGACACATTGGCTTACGGAGGTTAATATTACCCATTGGTCCTTGGCTCTGTATTACAATCAGATACATTACAATAGCGCACTTTTTAAGTTTCGGAAATCTGAAGACTTTAAAATTTCTTGTATTCAGCAAGTAACTTATATAGAGATAGTATAGAAGCTTTGCGAGGTGTTCCAGTTGTCGATAGTTGTATGGTTCTTCGGTGAAAGCTACAACTGCATCGCAACAATAGGTTCACCTTTTCCATACTGATCAACAGAAAATTGTCTCACTTATCACATACAAGACTCCAGGTGGAAAGACCGAACCATACTAGTCCGGTCGGCCACCCAGCCAGCCAGCCAGCTATAGATGGCCAGCTAAAGATAACGTAAGCCCGTGTAGACTTAATCAGACGATAGCAGTAGACAGCATCATTATGAGAATTAGTAGGTTATCCTCTGTTTTGTTTCACAGGTGAGCCAAGTCACAAGTCCACCGATTAATTACAATGGACTCAACAATGGATTTAACAATTGGTAAGGCTAGATAAAATTTCAGTTATTGTTGCGCTTGCAGCGCTTCTAATCTATTTTGTTCAGAATGCTTCTTTGTATTTAGGCATTCTAATAATAATATAATAAAATCTTATTACATGGCCAGCGTTGACATCGAATGCCAAAGGCATCGATTGGTGTAAGAAAAAGATTAATTTGATGGAAGCTGATGAGATCCGAAAGTACAGTAAGAGAAGGAAGCGGGATAAATAACACATGTTAGGACTAAATCTGAACTTCGACTGAGTAGAAGAATTGACAGACCTGATACAAATATGACTTCAGAACAGCTAGTGTAGGCCTATTAAGAAAACACAGGAACCTAGCCTGTCTTATTATGAGCTGTTGCCGGTGATGTATTGCAATATTTGAGAGCCAGATTAATGAGGAATGAGCAAAAATTGTTAGGATGATACATTTATAATTACTGGTAAATTGCGAGACACATTTCAAACGGAGTCCCTTTTTCAGAAATCGGGCATTGTGATGCTTCTTGTAGGATGGCATTTTGGTATATGCGAGTCTTCTTTATTCCCATTACCAAAAATTAAATAGTGTGCAATTTGTCAAATGCTCTGTGTATTTTCGGAAAAATTTAGTCTTTTCATTGGATCAGCAGGCTACTAACAATTTGAACGTAAAGCCTAAAAGTATAGTCCCCTACAATTTTTGGAACATCGCACAAAATGCCACTATCGTCGGAAGATTCGAAAGGAGAACTCGGCAAGCAACAGCATAAACAGGTTTTGTTTGTGCTGATTGCTTTCATCTCACGAAGAGAAGTCTTGAACTTTTCCTGTGTTTTTATTGCGCTAAAGGCTGGAAATAGTCCCGTTTCACGACAGATTAGTGTTGTCGGGTCTGGGTTGCTGTGGAGGAGTTTCCTATACGTCTTTACATTACATTTTGTGTGTGCTTAAATTTTGTATTCTTCATGAGATTTGGTGCTAACTTCGTAGATTATGTACGAAGTCTAAAAGTGAACTTTTCATAAAGGCAAAAGCAGATTTAGTTCAACAATCAGGTCTTGACCCCGCAATATCTCAGATTATTGGATCTATATGCACACATAGCCTACACTACGTACATGGAACTACCTAACTTTTAAAACTGTCTGACTATTAATATTTCCTGAAATCTTTTACAGCGCCTTTTTCTTCAGCCTCGCTCTTATTACGTCGCTATATAAAATGTCTTATCTTATTATTTAAAAAACGTTTATTCCATACACCTGTTGCTTTTCAGCTGCCAAGAGAATACGGATATCGGTAGACAAAGTCCGGTAGGATTTGCTTTCATAAATATAACATTCTTTGTCGTTTATTAATTTGATTGGTATCAACTGGGTCACGAAAAGGACAATAGATTGACCATGAGTTAAGACTTTCTGAGCAAACGTGGATGTGAAGCATGGCATAAATGTTAAGTTTCAGAGGCGAATTTCCAATGAAAAAAGACCTTAGCCTTGGAGCGACGCATCCAGAGGGCGTCAAAGACTTACAAATACAAATATGAAAAATTAAAACTGATGAATAAATTTAAGCTAGAACTGCGAGCGAGACGATTCAAATAAATATAATTATGCTGACACCAGTTGAAGATAAAACTTGGAAATATAAGTCTTATACATTTCTATATAGGGGCCTACAGCACAGTTTCCTACGGTATTTTACGAACAACTATTTTAAACGTAATCATATATAAACCTGATACTGTACAGTCTGTACTAAACTGTTACCTACTAAATAGTATACAATTAAATAATATTATGACAAGTCAAAATATTGTACGGAATAATACGAGTCTACTAGATGAATATATGTTATTTAAAAATTTCGGCCAAGTGAAATAATTTCGTATGCAATATGAGCAGTTGATTAAGCACGGCTACTCAACGCTGCTCAATGCACAGAATGCAATATGCCGAGAGACGTTCATGTGCTCTTGATGAATTTAAAGGAACCGTGCATATTAGGTCTGAGGAGGTTAATCTTATCCAGTTGTCCTTTAGAGGCTCTGTATTATAATCAGAAACATTACCTCATCGGGTTTTCTAAGCTTCGGAAATCTGAAATGACTTTAAAATTTCCAGTAGGTCAATACCATATAAAAAATATTATAGATAGTAGACTATAGAAGCTTTTGTGCTGTGATCGATCAGTTATTACACATTCCTTGGTGGTGTGTTCCAGTTGTATATGTATAGTCCTTCGGCGAATGTTGCAACTGCAACGCAACAATAGGGTAACTTTTTCCATACTGATCTACAGAAACTTGTCTCATTTATCACATTCCGGGCCCCAGAGGGGAAAGACCGAAACATACTAGACCGGTCGGCCAGCCAACCAGTTAGCCAAAGATAACGTAGGTCCATGTAGACTTAATGCTGCGGTGATCAGGTCAAGGCAGTAGACTGCACCATTATGAAAACTGGTATTTGTAGTTTATCTAGCTGGCGACAGGTGGCCTAACTTAGAAGACTTACGTGGGTTATCCTGTTTTGTTTCACAGGTGAACCAAGACACACGGCCGCCGATTGTTTACAGTGGATTCAACAACTGGTAAGGCCAGATACAATTTCAGTTATTATTGGGCTTCTAACCTATTTTTCAGAATGCTTGTCTGAATGCTACAAAGCAGTCATACAAGGTTCATATTAGGCCCACCATTGCATACAATGCATACACTACGTGCTTGGCACTACCTATCTTTTAAGACTATATGACTATTAGTATTTTCTTGAAATCTTGTACAGCGCCTTTTTTTCGGCCTCGGTCTTGTTACGTCGCGACATAGATTGTCTTATGTTATTATTTTAAAAAACGTTTATTCCATGCACCTGCGACCTTATCATTATTCAATGAGGTCATCTGATCATCTTTGTCTGGTCATACCAAAATCAAGAACTGTTCTTGGCAAACGAGCTTTTCAGTATCTGGACCTACTTTTTGGAACTCTCTTCCTGTGTCTGTACGCTGTGCTCAGTCGCTTGGGTCATTTCGTTCGCGGCTGAAAACTTACCTCTTTCAAATTGCTTATCCACCGTAGGCTGTCTCTCTGTCTCTTACGGACTGATCTTTTGGATGTTGACCTGATTACGGCTTGGTTTTGGTGTGCCATCGGTTGATGCCTTGTGCATTAGACACCGGCGCAATAGAAGTTGCTAATTACATTACATTACCTGCTGCTTTTCAGCTACCAAGATAATGCGGATGGCTGCAGACAAACTCCGGTAGAACTTCCTTTGGTAAATATAACTTTCTTGTCGATTATTAATTTGATTGGTATCAACTAGGTTATGACAAGAATTAAAACTTTCTTAACGAACGTGTATGTGAAGCGTTGTATAGCTGTCAAGTTGTATCCAGACTCCAGAGACGAATTTACTACGAAAAAACAACGCAATGGCCTAGGAGCGGCACTAGGGGTGTCCAGAAAAATGACAAGGGGCTTTGAGGGACCTCAGGATAACTTTTTAAAATTCTGTAAAAATATTTATAGACAATAGATTAATAGAATAACGGGAAAAACTTCAATATGGGTGTTTTCTGCGATTTGTCATTTTTCTGGACACCCCTAGAGCGGCACATTCCAGAGAGGGTCAAGACTTACAAATAAAAAATATTAAAAATTAATAATTGATGACTAAATGTCAAATTGAGCTATAACTGTAGACTTAATTCTACGGTGATCAGATTAAAGCAGTAGATAGCATCATTATGAGAAGTACAGTAAGTTATCCTGTTTTGTTTCACAGGTGAACCAAGTCACAAAGCCGCCGATTATTTACAGTGGATTCAACAATTGGTAAGGCCAGATAAAATTTCAGTTATTAATGCACTTCTAATCTAAATTTTCAGTCTGCTTCTTTACATTTAGACATTTTAATAATGTAATCTTACTACATGGCCAGCGTTGACATCGAATGTCAAAGGCATCGAATGGGAGTCAGAAATCAGATTAATTTGATGGAAGCTGATGGGATTTGAATGTTCAGAAAGAGAAGGAAGCTGGACAAATAACACATGTTAGGACTGAAGATAAGATTTAAATCTGGACCTCGACAGAGTAGAAGAATTGACAGAGCTGATGCAACTATGACTTCAGAACAGCTAGTGTATTATTAAAACACCCAGGAACCTAGCCTGTCTTCTTATGAGCTGTTGCCGGTGATGGAGTACAATATTTGAGAGCCAGATGAATGAGGAATGAGCAAACATTGTTGGGGTGATTCATTTATAATTACTGGTAAATTGTGAGACACAGTTCAAACTGAGTTCTTTTCAAGAACTCCGCCAGTGTGATGCCCGTTATAGGATGGCGAGTCTTCGTTATTGCCATTGCCAAAAATTAAATAGAATGCAATTTGTCGAATGCTGCCTATATTTCTGCAAAAATTAGTCTCTTCATTGGATCAGCAGGCATTGAGGTACTAACAATTTGAACATAAAGCCTAAAAGTATAGTTTTCTACAAGTTGGAACAACGCACAAAAGTCTACTGTCGTCTGAAGATTCGAAAGAAATCCTCGGCAAGCAGCAACCTAAGCAGTTTTTGTTTGTGCTGATTGCTTTCATCCTACGAAGAGAAGTCTGGAACTCTTCCTCTGCTTTAATTGCATTAAAGGCAGAAAATAGTCCCGTTTCAGTGGCAGATTGTTGTTCTTGTGTCTGAATTGCTTTTGAGAACTTTCCAAAACCTCTTTACATTACATTTTGTGTGTGCTTATTTGTATCCTTCATGAGATTTGGCGCTAACTTATTGAGTTAAACGAATATTGATTGATTGGTAGACTTCGTAGATTGAGTACGAAATTTAAAAGTTAACTTTTTGTGAAAGTAAAACAAGATTCTGTTCATCAATCAGGTCTTGACCCTTTAATATCTCAGATTAGATTTAGACATAATTATGTCTGAATGCTACTAAGTAGTCATACAAAACTCATACTGGGTCTACCATTATATAGGCTACATACACTACGTGCATGGCGCTACCTATCTTTTGAAACTGTCTGACTATTATTTATTTCCTGAAATCTTGTACAGCGCCTTTTTCTTCGGCCTCTTGTCTTGTTACGTCGCTACATAGATTGTCTTATGTTGTCATTTTTAAAAACGTTTATTCCATGCACCTGCTGCTTTTCAGCTACCAAGATAATGCGGATGGCTGTAGACAATCTCCGGTAGGACTTCCTTTGGTAAATATAACTTTCTTGTCGATTATTAATTTGATTGGTATCAACTAGGTCATGAAAAGGATTAAGACTTTCTTAACGAACGTGTATGTGAAGCGTTGTGTTATAGCTGTCAAGTTGTATCCAGACTCCAGAGGCGAATTTACTACGAAAAAACAACGTAACGGCCTGGAAGCGGCACATTCCAGAGAGGGTCAAGACTTACAAATAAAAAAATAAAACTTAATAATTGATGACTAAATGTTAAAAAGAAACCAAGAAATTTTCGTCAGGCCACCACTACAGCATTCCATAGAAATCTGTGGTATTTGAGTGAGGTCATACTTGAATTGGCCTTCTTCTATCCAAATATTGATCTTGCTGAGAACGAAAGAATAGTAAACAGTTTATGTCAGCGGCGTGGATCGGAGCACCCACTTAACATACTTACATCATTCTTTTGATGTTACCGGGCTACTCAGCTTTGGTGCATTGGTCGTTCAGTTATTACGCATTCCTTGGAGGTGTGTTCCAGTTGTCGATGGTTGTATGGTCCTTCAGCGAAAGCTATAGACCTTAAACTCAACAGTAGGGTAACCTTTTCCATACCGGGTCAACAGAAAATTGTCCCACATATCACATTCCGGGCCGCAGAGGGAAAGACCGAACCATATTGGATCGGTCGGCCAGCAAGCAAGCCAGCCAGCCAGATAGCCAAAGATAACGCAGACCCATGTAGACTTAATGCTGCGGTGATCAGATGATAGCAGTAGATAGCATAATTATGAAAATTCGTATAAAAAAATTGTAGTATGTCTAGCTGGCGACAGGTGGCCTAACTTAGAAGACTGACGTGGGTTATTCTGTTTTGTTTCACAGGTCAACCAAGACACACGGCCGCCGATTGTTTACAGTGGATTCAACAATTGGTAAGGCTAGATAAAATTTCAGTTATTAATGCACTTCTAATCCTTTTTTCATGGTTGCTTCTTTACATTTAAGCATTCTAATATAATGTAATGTAACCTTACTACATGGCCAGCGTTGGTTTCGAATGACAAAGGCATCAATTGATGTTTTCATCGGAGTCAGAAATCAGATTAATTGGACGGAAGCTGATGAAACTCGAAAGTTCAGAAGAAGAAGGAAGCGGGATAAATTACACATGTTAGGACACAGGATAAGATTTAGGTCTGGACTTCGACAGCGTAGAAGAACTGACGGGTGTGATAAAACTATGACCCATATCTGAATACTACTAAGCAGTCATATAAAGCTCATACTATATATATAGGCCTACCATTACATACATACACTACGTATGCATGGCACTGCCTATGTTTTAAAACTATCTGAATGTTATTTAATGCGTGTACATTTGTCATCGCCCTCCGTCTTGTTACGTCGCTATATAAATTGGCCTATTATTATTATTTTAAAAACGTTTATTTGCTTACATACACCTTTTGTTTTTACAGCTACCAAGAGAATGCGGAGGGCTGCAGACAATCTCCGGTATGATTTGCTTTGATAAATGTAACTTTCTTTGTCGTTTATCAATTTGATTAGTATCAACTAAGACACGACAAGGACAATAAACTGACCACAAGTTAAGACTTTCTGAGCAAAAGTATAATATGTGAAGCATGGCACAGCTGTGAATTTCATACAGAGGCTAATTTGCATTGAAAAGCAAGCCATGTTCCTGGAGCGACGCATCCAGAGGGCGTCAAGACTTGCAAATGAAAATACTAAAAATTAAAATTGATAACAAAATTTAAGCTTGAACTGCGAGCGACACGACAATAAATAAATGAAATTATACTGACAACTGACAACTGACAACTTTTTATTTCCAGAAGCACAATGCATATAACAATTAACAACAATTATAACTTGACTATTACATATCAGTGCATTGGCTAGGGAACAGGGAAGACCCAAAAGGGGCACAAGCCCCGCTTAATTAGGGTCACCCTTTTTAACAATAATCATTTATGGCTGGTTAGTCAGTTGAAAGAAAGAAAGGTTCAACTCAATAATGTTCTTAACTAAATAATAACATTGCAATTTACTAAGAAAATCAATATGTAAGAAAGAAAGGTTCAACTCAATAATGTTCTTAACTAAATAATAACATTGCAATTTACTAAGAAGATCAATATCTAAACAATTCGATGAAACAGTGTTAAATGAAGTATGGTTAATCCTTCAAGTAACTATTCCACAGCTTCTTAAATTGGGTGTATGTGGGTGCATTCCGAATACTCATCGGTACTGCATTCCAAATTTTTGGACCACTACAACAAATTGAAAATCTACGATAATTAGTGCGTGCATATATGACATATAAACCACCAGAAGAAGATCTTGTACAATGACCATGCATCTCTACTACCTTCGTAAAATAGTTTGAAAATGAATCAGGCAGCAAGTTATTGACAAATTTATACATGAAATTACCCAGTTGATAGCGATTTATATTTTCAAAGTTCATAATATTATATTCTCTGTATCTGTATGCCGTGTGGGCGTTAAAAGGATCTCTTGCAATAATTCTAATAGCTTTTTTCTGCAGAACCAGAAGACATTTCAACCTAGTAGAATAGTTTGAGGCCCAGACAATATTACCATAATCAAAATAGGGATTGATTAGTGTATAATATAAATTCCTACGAATATGAATTGGGATAAGGTAAGATATTCTCGCTAGTATACCAAGGTTTCTGGAAATTTTGCCAGCAATAATATTGATATGTTCAGTCCAAGTCAGACATTCGTCAATACATACACCGAGAAATTTAGTGGATCGGGTTTGGGACAGGGAAATTCCATCAATTGACAACTTTGAAGTTTCGACTTGAAAATATATATTTACGTATAGGCCTATCATATTAGTTTGGTCCACGACTGTCCTCCATGGCAGAAATAAACTGTTGATTCCTGAATATTCGAAGGTGACAACAGTCCACTACACACACAATAATTCATGTGCAATTTAATCTAAATGTTAGAATATCTAGGGGTTGCACAAGTGATTGAAAGTTCACACACACCTTTTCAGTATGTTAGATCTTTAATAAATGGATTGCAATGGTGGATTCAAACATTCACCTATTTACATATATATATATATTAGGAATTCAACAGCATATAATCCTGTTAAAGCCCATTCTAACACTCAACGCTTTACCCTAAAATGATATGGCACTGCAGTTTGGAATGCATTGCCAATAGATATCCATTTCTTCATTAATCTGCAGGTTTTCAAAAAGAGATTACGTGCATTTCTTCTCTCATCAATTTAAACAGCTACTGTCACTGGAAGAGCATATAATCGCTCTTATTTAAGATTCTAGATAAGTTTGTAGTTAAGATCGTCCTATCACTTGTTTCTTGACAATTTAATGCTAGTTGGGCCCAGTCACCAACTGGTTCCATTTTAATTTTTTCTATTGCCTTACCTCGTAATTTTTCTCAGGAAATTGCTATAATTATGGGTGACCCTCTTAGCGAGGTCTTCATCCCTCTTGGACCTCCCTTTGTTGCCAGTGTATTTTGTTTCTTCACATTCTCTGCTTTACTGTAGTAATTTGGTTCCAATAAAATAATTTGAACTGAACTGAATATATATATATTATATATAATATATATATGTATATATATACATCTGCTGTGCTTAGTACAGCAGATATGTCTATGGTGTTATAAGGACCAAAATTATATGATCTTAATACTGCACTAAACCAAACTGAATAATAAATAATATTATGCAACAGGAGCACGCCTGTACTCAACACTCAATGCTCGTAATTAAACTTTTGTGAATGTAATGCTTTTTATAGATACGTTCTGCTCCGAGCCCTTGTACAGCACTGATACCTTATGCGGCAGCGAGCCCTTTTGCAGCAGTGAGCCCTTATGCAGCACCGAGACCTTATGCGGCAGCGAGCCCTTTTGCAGCAACGAGCCCTTATGGAGCAGCTAGCCCTTGTACAACACTGAGACCTTATGTAGCAGCGAACCCTTGTGCAACAACGAGCCCTTATGCAGCACCGAACCCTTGTGCAACAACGAGCCCTTATGCAGCACCGAACCCTTGTGCAACAACGAGCCCTTATGCAGCACCGAACCCTTGTGCAACAACGAGCCCTTATGCAGCACCGAACCCTTGTGCAACAACGAGCCCTTATGCAGCACCGAACCCTTGTGCAACAACGAGCCCTTATGCAGCACCGAACCCTTGTGCAACAACGAGCCCTTATGCAGCACCGAACCCTTGTGCAACAACGAGCCCTTATGCAGCACCGAACCCTTGTGCAACAACGAGCCCTTATGCAGCACCGAACCCTTGTGCAACAACGAGCCCTTATGCAGCACCGAGTCCTTGTGCAACAACGAGCCCTTGTGCAACACCGAGTCCTTGTGCAACAACGAGCCCTAATGAACCCGTGCAACAACAAACTATCTGGTAGAATATTGACATTTGTATTTGTGAATGCATGTAAAGTTATATAATTTGCTATACTACTCCATGACAAGCAACAGGAAAGATCGACTATATAGAAAGATAAAATTCGGCTCTTTTCAAGCGCAGTCCTCAATTGCTATGCCTTTCAAGCCTTGGATAATTGCGCTGATTTTTGCTTCATAGTTGCTCCGTGATTTCTATAGGGTTAGGCTTAAAACATTCTTACAGTTTATATGGCGCCTCTATGACAGCGAATACAGTTTAAATCAGACTTATGATTGTATAATGACTGACAACTCAGTGGATGTAGAACATGAGACTTAATTATGATATAGGCTGGCACTGTAACGAAAGGCCAATGTATCTTCCGGTAGGTGATTATTCCTATGCGTGTATCTTGACATTTATTTTATATAGCGCCTTACAGAACTTTTCAAATCATCCTGAAACAAAGACATAAGCTGAAAGTGTTTATCTCTGAAATAGACGAAAGGTAGGCGAACAGTTTGAAGGTAACATAAGGTAAGATGTGATAAGATGAGGTTAGATGAAATAAGATTTATTCGCGTTTAGTTCGATTTATCGTTCTGCTGAAGCGCAAACCCAACAGAACCAACTGAACGTAGAAATAACGAGTTAGATCTTACAATACATAGCCTAACACATGAAACTAAACCAGGGTCTAACACCGCACGTAGGCCTACTTCTATCGAAACCGAACCTAATAATAGATGCCCAACTAATGCTAGAGAGCACCTAGCTGTAGATGTTTTTAGCTATTCGCGTATTGATGAGTTGCACTTTCTTTCTATTCGCCTAGCGACAAATGCGGTGCCCAAACTATGTACCAGCCTGCAGTGACCAAGCCGACGGGCGCTGGACGATTCACATCGTCGTGCAGGAACGACAAAGGTGGATTCATCAATGAGGCCATCGGTCGTTTCTCTCGACCCAACTTAACCGACTCCGGTCAGGCTCCGGTCAGATCATCGACAGGTAGAAAGAGCAACGGCGCAAGTGGCATTCCCCAGGGCAGCGTCGCTCCGAGCAGCATAGGTCAGCCCAGCTACACCAAGGGCAGCTCCATAAACAGCACCACAAAGGGCAGCTTCACAGACCACGCCTTCGAGAGGTAACTGGCTGGCGCTATACAAATGTGTAGTTACAGTTCATTACGTTATAGGGAAGAATCGATTTGCATCCTCAATTCCGCGCATCTTGACCGCCAATAAGTTATGCAGGCTACATGACAAGCTTTGTCGGCCTACTTATGTAACAAATTCGTGGCAAAAATTTCATACGAAAAGTTGTTTCTGTGAGGTTGGCCTTATTGAACTGTTCTTTTCTTCATCTATTAATAAAGAGTTACCTGATCGTCTTGACTGGTTGCCTTTTAGCGTGCTGGAAAGAGCAAATCTAGGAAAGGTTTTAAGAGATGAAAACAAAAAAGCTCGAACCATGCGACTTCGAACTGGAGATGGGATCACCTCCGTAATGCATCCTGGACTGTCCGAAAAATGGGATATTTTGAAAAAGACAAAGAGGAAGTAGCAGCAACTGTGACGTCTATTACAAGCCAACTGGATGCGTCCGGGGATTTTGCAACAGCTAATTCTTCTCACATTCAACTTCTCACTGTGTGCCATCCAACCCTATAGAGCATTCCGAAGTCTAACAAGTTCTTAGCAAAATAATTTTCATTGCCATCATCACATCAACGTTATATCCCATTATTATATGTTTTATGTACGTCTGTTTATTAATGATTGCTATTCTTAAGATTAGACCTATTACTGTTAATATTGTATCGTTACTATGATTATTTATAAGATCACAAACCAAAGATTTTGCAAAAAAACGTAAAGCATAGGAAGAAAAATCAATTGTAGGATGATGATGAATTCTTGGAATTCGATATATTCAGGAATGCTCACATGTTTGGCCTACATGTATAAAAGAAAACTAGTAACACTAAAACTATGCAACATAATAAAAGGCAGTTCCTATCCTTTTGTGGAAGTTGTTTAATTGTTTTACTGACATGTGTGTACCGTTCATCACTTCGTGTAGACCCTTAATAGTCTGTATCATTACGATTGGTTCAGTTGATGCGATGCTGACAGGGGTATTTAAGTGAACGATTACAGTAACCAATGGTTGAAGACCTGGCTAGCTGTTGTTAGATCGGAATGCCTCTGAGGAGTTTCTTTTGTACTGGCGCCGCTTAAATTTGCCATTATAATTACATTTACAAGCCTTAAATTATTGCGCCGAGTTCTGAATAGTCAGAATATCGTCAACAATAAAACAGCTTACTATAGAACATTTGATTTTGTCCCTTGCACAAAGTTGACCCTGTTTTAGCCTATAATGTCATTTTGACGTTGGGTAATCATTGGACTTGGAAATGGTTCTGCTGGTCTCTGGTCTCTTTTCGAGTCAAAACTCAGTATTGGCTGCTGTAACTGGTATTAGTCGAGTGACAAAGAGGTTTTGTAAACTTTGACTGCTCGTTTTCAGACGAACGTGTAACGATTGATTCAATAAGTTCAGTGTTGTGACTGTCACCTGTATGAGCATGATTAACGTACCATCTGTGGGTATAGGCCTACATGTATGTCATGTATTCATGTATTCACAGCACACAGTTAGCAATGGAGTTGGAGTGGGAGTGCTACGTTTCTATATCTCCGACGCTGTCCCAATAGTATCAGGCAAATCCATTGGTTGTCCACTTTTACCGCTGCCTTTTAATTTCGCTCGTGAAAGATTGGCGTCCCTATAAGCGGGAGCCGCATGCAAGACCATAACCTTAAGCCTACTGGTTAATACGGCCCTGACAAAGACTATTGTCAATATATATCAGTGCGTATAGTAAATCATTGATTTAACTTCTTTCTCTGACCAGATCACGCTTGCATAGCATCGCCTTACTTTCACTTTTCACTGTAATTTTCTAATCCTTGTTATTCTTGTAATATAACAAACCAAACAAAGCATAAAAACACATGAAAAATACAGGTTTTCTTAATAATCTTATATTGTTCAGTAGTATTTTGAAATGTTAATTATTTCAAGTCGTTACAGGTAAATTGTTTTAGACTGATGGGCGGCAAAAGAGTATGGATATCGCACGAGAAAATAATTATGGCTAGCAAATGAGTATGGGCGAGGGCGTTGCTTGTGTTAAATTACTATTACTTAACTTGATTTATCAAATTATTAAAGTTTTAACGTTAAGTTTCAAATCGGCTTACTCTAGGCTGATCTCTGTTTCGTTATTATTGGCGTTGAACATCAACGAGAGCACTTTACGTCGCAATTCCAATGGCAATAAAAAGGCCGACAACAAAAGGTCTGGCATCCGATAAAACAGCAGACGAACTTGGACAGTTTCTGCTTTCGACGATGCCTAAGGACAGCGGCTTCCACGTCGTATAGCTCATCTGATTTAGGATCATTTGTCATCACATTCTGATCGTCTTCTTCTTCCTTCTCCTCTTCCTCCTCCTCCTCGTCGTCGTCTTCAACTTCTTTTTCTAACTCTTTACCCCGTCCACTGTCTGTTGTTTGCGCTTTTATTTCAATGACCTTGTCGACCTTTAAGTCGTTGTTTGTGTCTACATCCAGTTCAGAGTCTGGTTTTTTACTTGAGACGAAGTCTGGATCTTTGTTTGGAGGCTCATCGCTTAGTCTGTACGTGTCAAAGGCGCGACAGTTTGTCTCAAGCATCGTATGTTGGTGAATCGCCTGTGCTAAAGTCTCTTGTTCGTATTGAGGAATCAACGAACGTTGTCGTATATCTCTTGATTGTGAATCTCTCTCATCGACAACGTAATACTTTGCGAGCTGAAGAACCCGTGGACGATTGATCGCTGCACATGCAGGACCGGCTTTCCTTCCATTACTTAAGGTTGAAGATTGGTCAGACCATCTTTGATAGCACGGATCATTCACATGCAAACAACATGCTGCTAATTCTTCGTGACTTCCTTGTTGTTCTGGTTGCTCGTAATCCTCACTAACTCTTCCGCTTGAACAGTTTTTAGCGCCTTCTTGAGGATGCCAGCATTTGAAGCTTTTGGCCTTCGAATTATGACTCGTTTGAAATGGGTAACTCGATCTACTTTCAGACATAACTCTATCGAAATTTGGTTCGCAATTGATGTTTTCTGGCGGGCTACATCTGTCAATCAAACCTCTGCGAGATTGTTGCTGAAATATCTCTTTGTCTCTACCAGTTTCTTGCAACCAGACCGTTTTGTCTGACATCTCGGCTGCGAGCGACATTTGTGCATTACCATACATGCATGCGCTTGCGACTTGGTTGACATTATCTGAGCGGTGATGTGGTCGTAACTTGTGTGCAAGTACCTGGTCAACGCTGGGGTTCCTTTGACGGTACTGAGCGGAATCCGTGTTTTCATCTTGTAACCTATCCTTGATCTGCCATTTGCTATGCGATACCTCTTTGAAGCATTCATTGAGTGGAGATTCCGCCTTGTCTTTCATGCTGCCAGTTTCCGCCTCTTTACTCGTATCTGAACTTATTGAAGTCTTTAGGAATTTGGCTCTCGATGCATCTTTGGTCTCCGGGTCTTTCTCAGTGCGACGTTGGGCCGCTATCCTTTTCTCTAATCGCTTGTTTTTGCGGTTTTCATCTTCAAATACCCAGGAAAGATCGAGTTTTGGTACGAAATCTGGGCGAACTGACGGCACGTCCTCTGGCGATAGACTCCACAGTAATTCCTCGGATTCGACGTCCGAGATTCCGTTGTCCGAATCGTAACAATCCGACTCTTCCAAGACCTGCCATTCCGTTATGGGCGTCTGGGACTCATGGGTGAAGTTCGAATGCAAGCATCTTTCTCTCTGTTGCTGACGAATGACGCCGTCGCATTGTTGTTCCTCTCTATATATAGTGATGTTGCTGTTTTGTTTAAAGGTATCTTCATCGTGAGGGTTGCAGAACCTGAGGTGTCTCTTGATGCGGGACTGTGTTACTACGTCTTTACTGCAACATTCATTGTTGCATTCTCTTCTATCAGAGTATGATATTGATTGTTCTCTCGACCAATCAAGCTGGGAGTTCGTGCCACAAGAGTCGATGCAACGACAGGAAAGTTTGTCAGTCGAATCTTTTAACGAGTTCCTTTCGTATGAAACAGCAACATCTTTAAATAAAGAAAAGAAGCGTCTTCGTATACTCTGCTCTTGTAGAGCGTCAAATAGCCTGCCTTCGAACAATGTAGGTCTATTTACTGAGCCTATAGCTTAGCCTATGTGACGGTAACTATAATGAACCGTGATAAGCAGCTGTGACGGAGACCTTGTAAGATGGATGTAATTTATGCATCCGTGTGCATATATGTAAGTATATAGGTATGTATGTATGTACGTGTGCATGTATGTATGTATTTAAGTAGGCCATGTAATCCATATGTATGCACTATGCATGGAATATTTGCATGTAGATGTCCAATTTTCAATGTATGAATGCAAGTGCGCATGTATAAAATATATGAAGGCATGTAATGTATGTATGCATAGTATGTAGTTATGTGAGTGGGCATTTTCATGTTTTCAGTGTATCGTAAGTATTTATCTGTATGGCATGTATGTGTGTGTGTGTTTATCGTAAAAATAGATCGTAAGTAAGATAAGTCTGCATATATTGTATTGTAATTTAGGAATTTATAAAGCGCCTCTCTTAGTATTACCCAATCTGGAGGCGCTTCCCAGTGCGAGGATATATATGTTTGTATGCTACATGTGATGTATTTATGTAGGCCATATGTATTAAATTGTATGGCCAATATCTGTTTTTTTGAATGTGCGTGAATAAGACACTTAACATGTAGACCTCTTAGTACATTTCAAAAGCGCGTTAATAATGATTATCTCACCTATCTAAGAAAGTTTAAAACTGCGGCGAAAGTTTCTTGCTACAAAAACTGATCAAAATCGGCTGAAGATGATTTGTGGCTCGAGGACGAAATCTACAAATCCGCGCAGGCAGAAGAGCACAGGAAATTATATTTTCTGTTCATATAATGGAATAGAACCCGTTTTTTCTTTTAAATTCCTGGCACAAGAGATGTATGCAAGATAAATCGAAGATTTATGGCTATTTGTGTAAACATACCTGAGGAGATAGACTTTTTGAGATCCGGGACGGAGCCATTAGAGCAATCTGAGTGAAAAGCCGAATCTGAAAGACTGCCATCATCAAAGAAGGTTAAGTCTTCGCTCGAAGTCAGATGATCATCCGTCTGATTTGCCACCTTCCTGATTAAAGCATCCTTCATCCTGTCCAAAGGGACAACGTATGACTGCCGCCAGAGACGACCAGATTCGACTCTTCGATACAAACTTGCTTTGGTTTTTAGACCCTAATAATAAATAAATGTATAATTATCTGCGACGTAGTTGATACATATTATTGCGGCTTTGGATAGAAGAACTCCAATTGCCGCCATACGGTTGTTACCATGTTATGCCTACCGAAATAGCGCGTTAAAGAAGCCCAACACCAGGACCTTATCGACGTCACAATGAAGCCAACAATTGTGTGACGTAACTAGCATTATTTCGTTGACGTCAGCACTGTTTATTGATCAATGGCTTCAACCTTACTTATGTATGTTCACATTCTACAATGGCGATTGTAGGCCTATACACTGCAATAGTGTTTCCCAACCTGGGTACCGCGGCACTCAATGGTGCCGTGAACCTGACGTACCGGTACGGGTTTCGCGAATGAATGGCAGAACGGGTAAAAAATGTTATAAACTACTGACTTATCAATACCTATAAATATTTTTAAAATGAAGGTAATGTAGAAATAGTATCAACATTGCGGTTGAATACAAACGCTGCTCATGATTAAATAAGAGAACCGATAAGAAGAGAAATAAACGAAATTAAGGTCAAATGCCGTTGACTGAATGACTTTTAGTAAGGTGCCTTGCTCTGAGAAAGGTTGGGAACCAATGCACTACAGTTTAGACCATAGTCAACGTGATTAGAACGCCTGTTGAACTTCAAGGGCATTATAAATTAGTGAAGACGTTCGTGTATGCATTGTTGCATGCAGGCATATCATATGTGAATGTACAAGAGGGGTAAATACGATGGGCTGCATCTCTTCATGCTTCTGGCGGGAATCCGCTAGGGTAATGGTATAAATAGAATCATAATTATTATAGATTCAGAAGTATGGTTTAGACTTAATACCAATAGCCTAGGCGTCTTCCAAGGGTTCTGCCGCAGTTCAATACTAAAATTTTAAAACACCAATCCTTTGATAAAATGTTTTTAAAAACACCAACTGCATCATAAAGGATTAGCAATGAGCAGAATTCTTCATAGCTTTCAGTCATTCTTGCTTGAGGCGATCCTATATTAAAATGGTTAGACATGTATGTTCCATATGTCGCTCAGACAAAGCACCAGGAATTGTCAACGTTGATTTAAAGGCACTTGTACGCTCAGTTCAACAGCCTCGGTAACTATTTTCCATTCGTATCTGTTGAACAGTAGGCTTACGACTGAGTTTCAATCCATTCGTAGAAAATAATTCGTCTCTGGGAACGTTCACCCTGAACGAGAAGAAAGAACTCGCGACTGTAGGAACGCTCAAATTAAAGCATGCATAGCTGGACTTGGACTCATCTTGAATATTGGTCGAAAAGCAATCTCCATTTATTGCTCAGAAAGCTTTGCGAATACTAATGCAGTTTTCGACTATAGGCCTACTAACCTATTCGAGTTCTGATTTCTGCCATGACCACCATAAAAAAGCAAAAAGCGAGAACAACTCTTGTCTTTACATTTTTTAAAAGTTCCATTAATGGTAAAACACGCAATTGTGACGTCATCATCACAACTATTTCTGCTCATGGCAGAAATAGTGTAAATGGAAATGCTAAAAAGAATTGAAACATCTGAAATAAGTTGGAACTTGTTAGCATTTGTGCCAAACATGAACGCTACATCAGAAACTGAACGGACACAACCTCGGGTCTGAGAAGTGGATCCCGATGCTCAGAATTCGGGCGCTTTTAGCTAGAGATGGGCAACTGCGTGGAGAAAACCGATAAAAATCAAGAAGGTAAACTAATGATGTCTGTCGTATTAGATCTGCCTACATAAAGTACCTACAATAGCGTTGTCTCTTTTCCAGACGTTGTGTCCATCTATCTATGTTTACCTATAATCAGCCGCAGTCACATTATTGCCTGTTACTCTCTTCCCCCTAGTGTGACTGAACGATGCCTTCTGTGGAATATCTACTCCTATTACTCCATTATTACCCGGTACTTATTATAATTATCACTTTCTCACAAATAAGTAACCAATCGTTAATTTATAGACCAAAACGGATGCGTCTGCATGGTCTCCCATCATCATGGGAAAGACCAAGTCTTTCGCCAAAGTTACAAAAATATAATAATATTATCCTGGCAGTTTCTCTTCTATACATCAGCACACTGTTCATTAACTGGTTAAAGTCTGTGGTGACACTAGAATTAATTAATTTACTAATTTATTAGTAAATTTGAGAAATTGATAAAAAAAAATCTAACATGTCTCATTCTGCTTTCAAATAAACCAGATGCAGTTTCAAGTGTAGTTATTTGCAGCAACATGCTTTGTTATTTGCAACAGAAAGCTTTGTTATATGCATTATAACGCTCTGTTATGTGCTTTAGCCAGATGAGAAATTAACATGGATCGGTCATCGTACGTAAGTAAAACTTAACACAATCAATAGCTTAATATTTTCCACTGTGTCTCTATCTAAATTGTAATCTATTACAACAATTTATGTAGCGCTGATTCACACATCGTTTATTATATAGATAGGCCTATTTGTGCTCATACACGTGTAGGCCTATGTGTGTCGGTATTGTAATCTGTTGACGCACCGCACGTAAAGTGAATTAGTTATTTGTTATACCACAAATATATATACTTCTTACGCAGGGCATAGTAATCGGGGGCACCCACCATTCTCCCATTTTCCTGATTAAGAGCCATGAATGCGAACACCAGAGTGAAACTGTGCAGTATACAACCCTGACCTTCCGACAACTCTGACTTCAAAACAACAGCAATTTTCAAGCGCTTACGGAATTGAGGCAAAGGTAGACAGAGGGGTTCGTGTCGCAAGTTGTTATGCAATCAATAATTATAGATGGACCAAACACAGCAAGGCTTCTATGCTGTACTATGAAAGGTCAGACCATAGAAACAAGCAGGTAATCAACCCCTCTGATATGACCAAGCGCTCGTTAACAAGTTAGTGTATGCTCTTAGTTTTTTAGATGCGCTTTAGAAATTTAGAGCTTACGATTACAATTACTTATGCTTAGTTATTCGTTTGACGTTAGGCGTCAAGCAGAATTAGTAAAGATTTGCAATTATCCTGTTTTCTCTCTCACAGGGGCCACCACTCAACGGTCAGACCGCTCCTAACCTCACAAGCTACAACAGGTAGATTACACACCAAGAATGCATTGACATACGTTCATTCCTAACCGCGTGTTGTTTGCTCTCTTTTCAGACGAATTTCGTCGATAAAATTAGCAGCAGTAGTAACTGTAGTGACATTAGTTACTGTAGTAGTGGTAATAATAGCATTTGGTAATGGTGGTGGTAATAGTAGCAGTTGTGATAGCAGGAGTAGTGGGCTAGTGGCACTAGTAGCAGTAGTGGGCCTAGTATTAGTAAGAACGAACGAAATACATAAAAAGTAATATTTTGGAATGACCGTGTTCGAAGCGGCGATTCTATTGTTTTCTTATCTGTGTGTAAATAAATTTTATTTCGTTACTTGACACTGCTCCGAGTATTTTCGACATAGGCTAAGTTTTTACCAGCTCTATTATACTACACAACACATTCAAGCGTTTACTTCTGTATTTAATCGTAATTTCGCTGGCTGTTTGCTCTTCCACGACCCAGTGTGACCTCCGCTGAGATTCTCATGGTCATGATACTCCAGCGGCTTTTTCTGCTTTTTTCGTACATATCTCTTTCTTATCTGAGAATAGGATTAATTCTTCACTTGGTCAGTCCTCCCCGGGCCATACAAACAAAAAATGGAGGGTGTAGTGTCATTCACTAGTGTCATCCATTCATTCATTCATTTGGAGCTTTTATATAGCGCCACTGCAAGACCATCTACTCAGTTGCGCTCCTGTGTGTTATTTGTAGTAGCGTGCCGCAGCCACAGGCGACTGGTAACTGTATGCCGATGCAGCAGGTATGAGCCAATCTCCTACCGTGTGGTTGCCTAACGTTGGTCAGCCACTCGTTTTATTTTCTCCCTTTGATCCAGCTATACAGTTTTCAAGTTTTCTTTATAGCTCATTTTGGACGTAGCTTAAGTGTTGTAGGCCTACTGCAGTTATTTACCAGTTAATTCTCGAGTCGCATTAATAACAACGGCGATTTATAATGTGTCAGAGAATGAATGGGAGAGCAGGTGCAGCTCAAGAGGGAGGCCATTCCATACCACCGTGCCGCCTCCGAAAAAGCGCGGCTGAAAGCACCCGATGCAGCAGGTATGAGCCCATCTCCCGCAGAGCGCAGGGAGCGACTACTGCGAGCACCCGACACTGGCGACACAGGCCGACAAAGCTCAAGCAGGTAAGAAGGAGCAAGGCCTAGCTGGCACCGCCTTACCAAGGAAGCGATCCTGTAGTCTCTACGCTGACGGACAGGGAGCCAGCGCAGGACCTCCAACATGTAATTTGACACGTGACCGAAATGAGGTATTTTGCCGATTAGGAGCGCTGCAGAGCGTAGAATACGTTCAGGGCAGACCAACCGCGCAGATGGTAAGCCAGAGTAAAGGGATAGGCACTTAGGCAGTGATCGAGGCGAGCTGTGACGAAAGAATGGACAAGTGTAGTTGCTGAAAGAGAACGAGCGACAGGGTGAAACTGGCGCAGCTGATCGAAGCAGTCGCGACTAAGTCGATGGAGGTGAGGCGCTAAGGTAAGTTCCTGATCCATTAGGATACCAAGATCACGGTCCGAGGTGGAGAAGGTATTGTTTGGAAACTCAGTAGAGAGGACTTCAAGGTTAAGCATAGCCAGCTGCTGCCTGGAGCACAGCCACGTGAATTTTACTTTTCTAAGGTTTAAGCACAGACGGTTTGATGTCATCCATGCCTCTAGCGCAGTCTATGTCTGACCTACAGCCCTCAGAAGATAGGCAGCGTAAGGTGACGGGCAGTACAATGTATGCCCGAGTGTCACCTGCATTGAGTTGGCCCAAGGCGCCGTGTTCCGCAAGGAGCAGGGCAAGATTGCAGTCGATTCTTTGTTAAGCTAAGCTCATGGGTAAAATAGTTTAATTACGTGCCTAGCCCAGCACTCATTAAGTCACGCTCGTTAATAGGCCTATGATATAATGATATTATATACAACACTGCATTTAGCAATAGCTTGAGCACACATGATAATTATCATCATCATCATCACCATCACCATCACCATCACCATCATCATCATCATCATCATCATCATCATCATCATCATCATCATCATCATCATCATCATCATCATCATCATCATCATCATCATCATCATCATCATCATCATCATCATCATCATCATCATCATCATCATCATCATCATCATCATCATCATCGTTGTTATGTATAAACAATATTACATTAGCGCCATAGAAGTAGTAAGTACTCATATTACTATTATCAATACTATTCTTGTTACAGTTATTATTATTTATTCATTCATTGTTATTGGCAATTTTGTCATTGATTCGCATGTCGTGTGGTTTTCGATTTCGCAGAACATATGCCCTCCGACGAATACATACCCTTCGCAGAACATATGCTCTCCGACGAATACATACCCTTCGCAGAACATATGCTCTCCAACGAATACATACCCTTCGCAGAACATATGCTCTCCAACGAATACATACCCTTCGCAGAACATATGCTCTCCAACGAATACATACCCTTCGCAGAACATATGCTCTTCAACGAATACATACCCTGCGCAGAACATATGCCCTCCGACGAATACGTATCCTTCGCAGAACATATGCTCTCCAACGAATACATATCCTTCGCAGAACATATGCTCTCCAACG
Source organism: Aporrectodea caliginosa (assembly GCA_020284085.1). Lineage (NCBI taxonomy): Eukaryota > Metazoa > Annelida > Clitellata > Crassiclitellata > Lumbricidae > Aporrectodea > Aporrectodea caliginosa. The sequence goes on along the minus strand of JACEVL010000113.1, from coordinate 1,307,712 downwards.
AATACATACCCTTCGCAGAACATATGCCCTCCGACGAACACATACCCTTCGCAGAACATATGCCCTCCGACGAATACATATCAGTCGACAGCCACTTACCCCAACTGCTCCAACGGGTAAAAATAAGAATTGTATTACTTCATACTAATCGCTTTCTTTCACCAATATTTCTGACGAGTTTTGCTGATTATTAAAAAATAATAATAAAAATA
>JACEVL010000113.1:1002500-1302500 GCA_020284085.1 Aporrectodea caliginosa | reverse complement strand
GTGTGTGAAGAATCGGAGCTTCTTCCCGGTTGTTTTCGATAAAGACCATGGCGAAAGTGTGATCTGAGAGCCGGGGTGGAGATATGGTGTGATAATTACAATGCCCCATGTTGTCGATTGGCACAGGTATGTGCTGTACAAAGCAGAAAGAATGAAGATCATATGTTATAATGGTATAGTGTCAGAGAGATCAGCTGCACTGTCAAGATGTTCACTGACGTAACCGAGTAAACAGTAGACAGAATGCGGGCGCCGAAGAAATTGAAAGAAACTTGGAAAATTCACTGAAGAAAGTAGACCTACATGTTGTAGGTGTTGTTCTCTCAGAGCCAGGGCGCTAAAGGCCAACGCCACGAAGTGACAAGAAGGGAGAGAGAGTTTAAAAGTGCTAGGGCTTCAGTTTCCAAACTCGTGTTACTGGTGCGAAGAGTTTTGTGATAAAATATACATTGCACTAAGGAGGATTTGTTTCCAAGCGAGGGGACATGAAGCATACTAAGATGAAGAGAAAGTTGAGTGGGCGATGGAGGGTTCCTCTACGGTATTATACGAACAAATATTTTATAAACTTAATACTTAAATAAACCTTCTGACTATTACATTACATGTTAAATAATGTGAAACTAAATGATTTTTTGGCATAAATCAAAATATTGTACGGAATAATACTACATGAATTTATGTTATTTAAAAGCTTCGGCCATATGAAATCATTTCGTATACAATATGGGCACGCCTACTCAACGCTCAATGCTCTTAATTTAACTCTGTGAATGAAATTGTTTATTATAGATGCGCATAGCGCCGAGCCCTATTGAGGCAGCGAGCCCTTACGCATTAACGAGACCTTATGCAGCAGCGAGTCCTTATGCAGCACCGAACCCATGTGCAACAGCGAGCCCTTATGCAGCACCGAACCCATGTGCAACAGCGAGCCCTTATGCAGCACCGAACCCATGTGCAGCACCGAGACCTTATGCAGCACCGAACCCATTTATAACAGCGAACCCTTATGCATCACCAAACCCATGTGCAACAGCGAGCCCTTGTGCAGCACCGAGCCCTTATGCAGCACCGAGTCCTTGTGCAGCAGCCATCCCTCGTGCAGCACCGGTACCTTGTGCAGCACACATCCCTTGTGCGACACCCATACCGTATGCAGCACCGAACCCTTGTACAACAGCGAGCCCTTGTGCAGCACCCATCCCTCTTGCAGCACCAAGCCCTTGTGCAGCCCCCATCCCTATTGCAGCACCGAGCCCTTGTGCAGCACCCATCCCTCTTGCATCACCGAGCCCTTGTGCAGCGCCTATACCTTGTGCACCCGAGCAACAACAACGGTAAACTATTTAAATTTATATATGTAAAATGCATATATATTTTCTGCTGTACTATACGAATAGAGGCAAAAGGATATATCGTTTATGTTGAGAGTCATAAGATGTGGCCCCTTTCATGCACGGTCCTCAAATTCTATGACTTTCAAGCCTTGCATATATAAAGTTGTGTTGATTTTTAGCATCATAGTTGCTTCTAGAGAGTAAGGCTTAATAAATTCTTATATTTTATATGGCGCCTATATGACAGCGAATGCAGTTTAAATCAGACTTATGATTGCATAACGACTGACAACTCAGTGGATGTAGAACACGAGACTTAATTATGATATTTATCATATATGTGATAGGCACTGTAACGAAAGGCCAATGTATCTTTTTGTGATTGATTATGCATGTATTCTGACATTATATTATATAGCGCCCTACAGAACATGTCATATCATCCTGAAACAAAGCTATGAGCTTAAATTGTTTATCTCTGAAATAGACGAAATGTAGGCGAACAGTTTGAAGATAACATAAGGTGAGATATGATAAGATGAGGTTAGATGAAATAAGGTAAGATTTATTCGCTTTGAGGTTGATTTATCGTTCTGCTGAGGCGCAAACCCAACAGAACCAACTGAACCAAAATATAACGAATAAGATATTACAATACGTAGCCTAAGACATAAAACTAAAGGAGAAAGCCTATACTGCAGGGTCTAACACCGCACGTGCTTCTATCCCAACCGAAGCTAATAAAGAATGCCCAGCTAATGCTAGAGAGCAACTAGTTGTAATCTGGAGAGTAGATGTTATTAGCTAGTGGCGTAGTGATGAGTTGTACTTTCTTTCCATTCACACAGTGACAACTGCTGTGCCCAACGTCTGTATCTGCCTGAACGGACTCGGGCGACGGGCTGTGGACGATTCACTTCGTCGTGCGGGAACAAAACAAATGGCAATCAAGCCATGGTCAGTCAACCCGTCATCAGTCAAGGCTCGGTCAAATCTGCAATTAGCGTAGCAAGTGGCCTCACCCAGGGCAGCATCGTAGGTGACCTCCCCAAGGGCAGCTTGGCTCAGAGCCGTTCAGGTCAGCCCAGCTCCAAGGGCAGCGGCCAAAAGAGCAGTTCTACGAAGCCCAACTTCAGAAAGAGCGGGGCAGTGGTAAAGCCCAGTCAAACTCAGTGCTCAGCAAACCTCAGCAAATAGCAACCTCTCGAAAGCAACATCATCACGTAAACCTCTCCGCCAAGTTCTGCTGTAAGTTCCGCAACGCAAGGCATAATTTATGGCTGTTATTATTCTGTGCTCAGTTTCACATTATGTGCCAGTAACAATAGTCCTATGAGCCAAAACGTAGCAAATCATGAAGGCTAACATCGCATTCCAGAGGTACTTAGACTGGCGCTATATAAATGTGTAGTTACAGTTCATTACGTTATAGGGAAGAATCGATTTGCATCCTCAATTCCGCCGTAACATCTTGACCGCCAATAAGTTATGCAGGCTACATGACAATCATTGTCGGCCTACTCATGTAGCAAATTCGATGACGCAGGTTCTCGTCCGAGTCAGTGCTGTCCATGGTCTTCCTTGCTTCCTTTCTTGCTTCCACCCATCGATCGATCGATCCATCCATCCGTCAATTCATCCATCTACCCTTCATCCATGTTTGCTGTCTTTCGTCCTTTCTTCTTTAAGTTCAGGGACTACTTGCCTCTTTGATTTCGATCGCATTCCTCAACTTGTTTGACCACTCAGTTGTTATCTATCGTGTATGATTAAGTTGGTGCACAGGGCCTGAATTCTCTAACTAAACAAACTGTCTTGCTAGCAAGTCGGGCATTTGATCTACTTGAATATTTTGATGAAACGTAATCCAATCCACAGCAAAGCTCTAAGAGATTGTATTTCTAGCAGGGCATTCTGAATAGCTTGGAGGCGGTTCTTATAAAGGTTTCTCTGGTGAGACAGTCTGCCGAGGGTATTTCACGATCATGAGCGCCAGGGCGTAGACCATGTCCAGTATGTCTTTTGGGCGGGAGCATGTGATGTAAGAGAAACCTTTATAAGAACCGCCTCCAAGCTATTCAGAATGCCCTGCTAGAAATACAATCTCTAAGAGCTTTGTCCTTGGTGACAGTCCGCGTTTATGTATTGTCGCTCTATGGTTAGAGTGTCTGAGGGAGGTATTGCCCTCTGATTAGGCGTTTCATACCACTTCTAGCGCCTCACGCTCTTTCTGGGAAGCAGTTCATCACCGTGCTTGTGAGGCATATATGCATGTTCAGCGCTCGTGAATAAGCTGGTGCTTTCGAGTGGCGCTTTAGAAGTTTGGAGTTTATGATTACGATGTTTGCTAGAGTTGTAGCACATACCATCATCGTGCAAACTGGGGTCCATCCAGGCCGTCCAGCCATGAGGATACGCATCCAGTAAATTGATCTATCCATCCATGCATCCATCCACCCTTACATCCATCAGTTCACTTCTCCATCATCCATCCATCTTGCCTCAATCTAGCTACGCCTATGATCATAACGCGAGGGGAAAGACAGCAGCTTCATACGCCCTAATATGTCGGCGTTAAGAAAATGTTGCCGCTAAAATTTCATACGAAAGGTTGTTTCTGAGAAGGTTGGCTATTCAGCTATTCTCCTCTTCTTCTAGTAATAAAATGTAACCTAATCGGAGTAACTGGTTGCTTTTAGAAATCCGGTAAACGTAAGCCTGGTGGAAAGGGCAAACCTAAGAAAGGAAAAGGAAAAGGAAAAAAGAAGTAAAACTCGAACCCGTTCTCCCTCGAACGGGAGATGGGGTCACCTTCGTAATACATCCTGGACTGTCCCGAAAAAGGCGATATTTCGAAAAAGACCAAGAAGAAGTAGCAGCAACTGTGACGTCTATTACAGGCCAACTGGATGCGTCCGGGGATTTTGCAACAGCTCGTTCTTCTCACATTCAACTTCTCACTGTGTGCCATCCAACCCTATAGAGCATTCCCGAAGTCTAACAAGTTCTTAGCAAAATAATTTTCTTCCCATCACCACATTACCATTATTATATGTTTTATGTACCTATATTTATTTTCCACTGTTATTTTTGTAAACAAGGCCTATTACTGTTAATTTTTATTGTTACTATTGTTATTTATTAAGTTAAGCATTGCAAAAAGTTAAAACATAGGAAGAAAAATCAATTGTAGAATAAAAAAGAATTCTTGGAATTCGCTATGTTCAGGAATGCTGACATGTTTGGCTAACATAATATAACACCAAAACTATGCAACATAATAAAAGACCGTTCCTATTCTTGCGTGAATGTTGTTTAATAGTTTTATTGTCTCGGCGTCTTTTTTCCCGTCATCGCTTCGTGTAGACATTTCAGATAGGCCTATGCATTGTGATTGTTTCTGTTGATGCGATGGTGACAGGCGTATTTGAGTTAACGATTACAGTAACCATTGGTTGAAGACCTCGCTATCTAGTGCCAACTCAGCCTTCCATCCTTTTTGTGGACAATTATATGATGAGGCATCTAGATCGAACCCATAAGATAAGGAAATTCTATCCCTCTTAGCAATATTCATATATGCAGCTCAGATTTACGTATATTATATAGGCCTATATACTATGTAATTATTTATTTAGTATTCGAATACAGTAGAGCTGTGTTCAATTCTCCACCTTAGTGTATCTAGCTAATGCCCTAGTGAGTCTGTGTTCTCTCCTTGACTATTGCAGGTCACCTCGCACTATTGCTAGCATCTGAAGAGATGACTTGACGAAAGTCTACAAATTTCAACATTCTTTGGTCAGAGCCAAAACTCTCTCCTTGTGGGGCAGAGATACATTTTATATCCAATGTTTTCATTGGGTTATGTTAGACATAAATGATTATGTCCATAGAATATATATTTACTTTTCAAGTAGGCCTACCTTAATTAATTTTATGCCACACACATATTAGGCCTACTAGAAAAAGCGTGCAAAAACGTATCAGCACAATAGCTAAACTAGTTAATATATATAGGTAGGAAAAGTGAGAAAGATGTTTCAATTCAGTGTTGGAGACATATATCGATGACACTGCCGAGAGCTGCTACAAAATGTCAAAAATTACGAACTCACACAATGTCAGTTCATTTTCGTCTCGTTTTCATCCATCCCCAAACGCAGATCCCTTCGCTCTACTGCGCAACGTTGCTCTGCTGGCCAGAACTTCAACAATGCAGTGTAAACACTTCGCTGCGATTGACGCATCCTTCTAAAATTGACTGTGTAGCAATCTACCGTTCCATCTCTATGCTTTTCTTTCTATACACGAAGATGATGGTAGAAAAAGCGACGAATAATTTTAGGCTTATACTGGAGGGATAGATAGATGGGAATTGACGACAGACGATGATGAGAGAGGATGTATTAGTGAAGCAGTTTGGTCGAAGTCAACCGTCGATTGCAAACATTTCTGATCAGACTCTTCTATACAAACTAGCTTTGGTTGTTAGGCCCTAATAATTATCAGCGATGCAATTGATACATATTGCGGCCTTGGATAGAAGAACTCCAATTGCGCAATACAGTACTGTTGTTGTATGTTATACATACTGAAATCACGCGTTAAAGAAGCCAAACACTAGGGCCGTAACGATATCACAATGAAGCCAACAATTGAATGACATAACTAACGGTATTTCGTTGACGTCATCGCGTGTTTAGAGATGGAAAATGATCGACCGTTTGAATCTTACTTTTGTACGTTCATGTTCTCCTATAGCGTTCGTAAGCACTACTGCTGTGTTTCCCAACCTGGGTGACGCGGCACTTAAGGGTGCCGTGAACGTGATCTAGAGGTTCCGCGGCTGGATGACAGAAGGGTCAGCAAAATTTAAAAACTACTGATTGTCTCTACCGACATAGGTATATAACTATTTTTAAACTGAAACTTGTATAGACTATTAGGCTAGATATAGGCTAGTTGCAACTTTGCGATTGAATACAGGGAACGTTGCTGGTCATTAAATTAGAGAATTAACTGGAAGAGAAATAGATGAAATTAATGCCAGGTGCCGTTGACTGAATGACTTTTTTAGTAAGGTGCCTTGCTCTGAAGAAAGTTGGGAAGCACTGCACTACAGCTTAGACCATCGTCAACGCGATTATCGGCATAGTATTCAGTATTCAGTTATAGTCATATCGATCATCGGCGTTGCTTATTTTTAATGAATTTATTGTACGAAATCCTACACCACCGCTGTCCGTCTGAATTGGCGCTAAGCTATTTAAAAAGCAGAAGAAATCACGAAGGGCTTAAGATAATGTGCGGAGGGGCGAAATCTGCAAATCCGCGCAGGCAGAAGAGTGCGACGATTGTAACGCTGTTATCGTATCCTCAGCATCCAGCCGCTACACTACACAAAAGTACACATGCCTACTGGGCGGATCAAAAGCTTACTGTATTGATTTGTCTCTGGTAGAAATCGGCTTGTAAAGGGACACCTGAAGCCACCATACAGTAGACTTGGTCTCCATGATCCTGTTACGCAGTAAGGTGAAACGGCAGAATGCACTTGTGTCATCTATTTTTGGCACTGGTCGAGTCGGCCAGTGGTTTATATGGCATTGATTAGAACTAGTGTGCTTCATATCGATCGTTTCAACAAAGAGACAATGACTACTTTAATTCGCTACCAACTAAAAGCACGAGAGACACCAGACAACAGAAGGAAGAGACAACAGAAACAGCACACCAGAAAGCAGATAAAGCATGTAGGAGACAATAGAAGCATCAAAGTCTAGACAAAATCAATAACCGGGAAAAGCAGAAACAAACAGAAACAACAGACGACAACGTTTTAATGTCTTCCCCTTCTATCGTATTTTGTGACCTTTTCATCTGCAATAGACAACCTGTGTGTATTCGTCAGAAACCCAAATGTCACATAGGCGGGCATGAGTTTACCTGCGCCATAGGTCATTATAATTAAAACTGCAGAACATAATTTTCCTATCTGCTGTATTCATAATTCTAGCCATATATATGTCATAATAAACTTTAATTGTTGGTAGATAGATATTCGTTTTATTTTCTGACAGGTTGACAGACAGCAACCAGTTACAATAGAAATGGTATTATTCTCTTGAAAGTCTATGAGTTATTTCAAGCGTTCTTCAACTGCACCAATGTGAACCACTCGCATACACGTATATCTCGACCTACGTTTTTGACGCAGACGATTACACAGGGTTGCGGTTTCGAATCCTTCACGTTTGAGAAATTATAATGAGGCTGAAGTGATTGAAATTTCTTTATTGCCGAAGCTAAAAAGAACTGTTTGAACAGTAATTAGCCTACTTTATTCAAGACAGTCTTAGATGCAATGGCGTCTATTCAGAAGTACAAATGACCCGACAGTAGTATTCTGCATACGTATACGCTACCTGAAAATTCTAACTTATTGAAACATACAAACATTGTGTATACTGGACACGCAAATTCTTCCCTGCCTTCTAAACATGGAGATAATATGTGCAACATATGCATGTACGATTACATAGGCCTACAAAGAATTTATTTTAAGTCTACAACAAATATATGAAACTTCAAATTTTCATTCCATTAGCTTAGTCTAAGATATTCTCACGCTGGACAAGTAGTAGATGTCACGTCGTTTAAAAACCTTGTCAACCAGAACAGTTTCCTCAAAAAATTCTGTCGTTGGATTGGCTTTGTCCACATTTCCAGATCTCCATTTTTCCATCAAATTGGATACAGCTCCAACTTGTCAGCTGGTGGAAATTTGTTTATATGACTGTGATAGTTCCAGGCGTGATGTAGGTTGTATCAAGATGCGGGACTCCAAGTTTGTCGCAAATTCTGTCGCTTTCCTCTTTGAGAAGTCCACTGTATTCGAGGGTCTTATGACGACTCAGTACTTTGTTGGCGAGAGGAGTATTACGTTGCGAGTCCCATTCCAGAGCTTTCTTCGCGTCTTCCGCCAACTCCTCTGGTAGATTGATGTATCGTAAGATGATGGCCACTGCCTCAACTGGATGCTTCACGATGTCTTCGTAACGAACGGCCGCAATGTTCATCCCATCCTCTCGGAAACGTTCGTAGATCTTGACCATGGCTCCCCAGAGCATCGTTCCGATTGACAGATCGTACTTGAGTGTGAACTTGAAGGCGTCCTTTGGCATTCCCATTGCTTCGACGGCCCAGCCAAGTCTCCTCTCCGATCCCTTGCCCAGGACGAAGACCGTCTTCAGGGCAGGTAGTTCCTCCGAAAGTCGATACAGCGACTGGGCTACCTTCAGGCTGTCGCGGTACATGAACAGGTGTCTGGACTTAGGAAACAGTTCAGCTACGATTGGCAGGCCTTGCATGGCAGGCGATGTCAGCTTCAGGACGTAGGCCAGCTCCTTGTTCGATGTCGGTTTGCACAGCACCCTTACAGTGGCCACGATCAGTCTCTTCAGCTCTGGTGTCTGCTTCTGTTTTGCCGTCATCTTCGAAAGTACGTTCAGAGTCGACGGTTCCGATATCGCAATAATTTTGTTGGTAACCTCGAACATCTGCGTCAGAAGGGTCGACCCACATCTGGCCGTGTTAGTGAGAAAGACGAGCTGACCTTTTGGGTCACCGAGTGTGTCGGCCAAGCGCCAGAAAGACGCGACCGGCATTCGGACGACCTTTAGGCCGTACTTGAACTGCGAGGGCATAATGAACGGAGTGTGGTCGCGAGCCCTCCATAACTCTGTACCAGGAGCTGCCTCGATGAAGATCGCTTCTGAGTTGGTGACCTAAACATGTTAAAAAATATCATTTAGAACTGCAAACTTTGTAGACGTTCTATGAGAAGTGCAAATGAAACTTAACGTACAGCACCAGTCTGCATGATTCCTTTCAGTAATCGTTGTTGCTAGATATCTTGTCAGAAAAGGCTTCTGTCGGTCTCCGTCTCTCTTTGTGGTATTGTATTGCTCTCTTATCTACAGTCGCTCTGTCTTATTCTGCTTCTTTATCAGTATGTCTCTCTCTTTCGTTTATGTTTGTCTCTCTACTTCCTAACGCTACTTGATAAAAGCGATATTTTAAAGTGAAGAGTTAAAATGAAAGGAACTGGAAAGGGCGTACTTGGTAGAGGGAAATGTGATCCTGGAGAACGTACTCCGGAGCCACGAATCTCTCGTGACTTAGGATGAAGTCAGTCACACTGGCCGGGGTCAAGTACTGGTCGAACTTGAACCGGAAGACGATTCGCATGACCTGAGCTGAGTCGCCGTACTTTTCCGGTCTGGCTGCGCCAGTCAACATCCAGTAGATCATTTGGATCAGACGGTAGATGGCGTTGACAAAGAGCCAGCATGCCGTCAGGAAATACTGAAGTACAAGGCGCGAGACAAGCATTCTGATCGTCCTACAACGAAGCCACTTAAATGCAGTCAATGCAGACTGATAACAAACTCAACCATTCCGTGATTGTTCTGTTTGGTCGTTATAAGAAAGACTTAAACATCTTAATTTCGATTCGATTAATACTAGCCTATTTTCAAATGTTAATTTACTATATTTCTGTTTCTCTCGATGCGCAGTAAAATAACAATACTGTAATTGTGATTGAACATTTATATAGCACCGATTTCAGAGAAACAAATCAGTATCGTCCTCTGCACTAGCCTATTATGATGTTAATATATGTCATTTGAACTGGGCTATTACATCAGTTGGCAAAACAAAGAACAGTAAACTAGGAGAGTCACGAGTGGCTGGTCCACGCACACGCGTAGAGCCAACCAATGGGTTCCCGTCGACAAAATGATGGCTTGGATGTTTAGAGTCTGTGTATCAAGTTGCGTCGATTGGGTGAAGAGACAACGAGTGACGACACTCACAGCACACGATGACGCTGCCTCCGATATCAAACCCGAATATAAACATTGGACTTCGACGCATGTGCAACAGCTTGATTTTCTGTGACATAGCTGCGGTAACACTGCTATTGATGATGGTAGCTGTGTTGGTGATATTCAAGGCTGTGATAGTGATGGCAGTATTGGTGATGGTGATGTTAGTGGCGGTGGCAGTGGTGATAATAGTGGTGGTAATGATAGTGATAAGTGCGGTGATGTCAGTGTTACATGTCGGCCTGTTGCTGCTCTCTTTCTCCTACGATGGTGATGACTAGGATTTGATTTTCCGTTGGGGGTTTGAGTCGACCTCAGTACAAAGTAAATCTCTGTCGCGATTTTGAAATCAACCAGCGGTAGGTGCTAAAAGTTAAACTACCGTGAATCCCAACCCCGCGAACGACAATTCAATTACTTATCCTCACGTCTACAATCCACTTTCAATAATGCATTGGTGCTGCAGGGTTATGCTGTATACGCTGCTGACTGAGTCTACCGAAATCCTGCTTTTGGTTTGTTTAGTTGAGTTCCACATGACTTTGCAGCAGGTACTGCAGTCGGTGTACTGGCCATATGTCTGCACACACTCCATTGCATTGGATACAGACGATATTTGGCTCCATGAAGGGGATGGTCTGGCTGACTAAATTCTCTGTCGGTGGGCTCCTCTTCGCATGCTTCGGTCAGAATTCACCCGACCCAGTCTCAATCGAGACGTTCAGGCAGGATATTTTTAGTGCTTACCTCAGTTCATTGTTCATGCAAAAATCACATGTTACAAGCTAACACTCTGCAGAAGCTAGGTGAAAGGAGACAGTTTCGCTCAACTACAGTTTGTATCGTGCATCGGTTGAAATCTGGCAGCACTAATGAGCTAACCATTAGATGTAGCTATAGCTAACACGGGTTGCACCATGAATGGCGGAATAATCTAGAGCATAAGGAAAGCCATCAAGCGCTAACAGTGACGATTTGCTGATGAACACAGTGAACTCTAAATGTAGTTATAAATGTTCAATTGACACTTGAGAAACAGGTGTTTGTACCGATGCACGTCGTAGCGATCTGTGCTGGCCAAAGGGCAGAACAAAGCTAGTCTTTATCCGCAAGGCTGTTACTGGGTCAAGAGCAATAGTCAGCACTCAGCAGGCCTACTGTAACAGAGATGTAGCAGAAGATAACGAACAAGCAAAATAGGCGAATTCAGACAAAACAATGTGAGGTCATTAGGGATACTAGACCCCTAGACCTAACTAAAAAAAATGATAAGTCCGACATGCTAAAAGTCAAGGCGAGCACAGTTAGAGTTTCACAGACTATCCAGAAAATGAACTTGCGCTCCAGTTTAAGCAACTTATGGGACCGTCGACCTATGTCCATGGCTTACAGATTCTTTCAATTGGGTCAAGCATAATGTTGATGGGCCATATATATAGCCGTATCTATTAACTTAAGATACATGCAATGAAAGGTCTATGTAAAACGATGATGTACGCTATTATATTAGGCTATATAAATAAATATTTAAGGAAATAAGTATATTCGTTGTTAACCAATTGCCATTAGCAGGTGGGCATTCACACACAGTTAAAAGTATATAACATCCTACTATTTTGCGCCTCAGGCTGTCGGCTGGGGGGGGGGGGCGGAGATTATGCGAGCATAGCACGTGCCACGGGAACGGAGGGAGTAGTTGCCGGATTTGGTTGGGGTTAGTAGTTGACTAGTTGGTGCAGGGCGTGGCCCAGCTAGGTCCGTCAGGACGATCCGGACGATCTAAAAGAGGCGAGTCCCGATGTCGCGTGACAGTCTCCCCCAAAAGTCTCCCCCGGAGACTCTGTTTCGAAACAGATTCTCCCCAGGCGGATCTGTTTTAGAATAAATTCGACCCCCCCCCCAACTACTAAATTCTGAAACAAAGTCCCCGGGGGAGAGTATATTTCATCCACCTTTGAAATAAACTCTCCCCGTGGAGACTTTATTTCAACGCGAGATAGGCTACAGTCACATCCTATTTATGACTTTTCTTATCTTTAGAATAGTCTGCTGGATACTGCTTTTTGGTAATGTAATCAAATAATGAAAAGAATTTTGAACTGTTTCACAAAGTAGTACTTACATGTATTAATGCAACTTATAGCAAATGTATAGGGCCTATACGTACTAACTGATATTGAATCCCTGTAGATCACCTAAGCCAGGTGTGGCCAACCATTTTTTGACCTATATACGAGCCACTTTAATTGTTGACAATCATGCGCCGGGCCGCAAGTGTTTGTCCTCACAGCCTCGAAATAAATACAACTGTTTATTTCCTAAGTTATTTTAAAAGGTACGACTACACTAGGTCATTAGAACTCACAACACTACATTTTTGCTGTTTCAGACATCATTTTTATGTAGTATTATAGTAGTAGGTAGTATAGGCCCAGTGTACGAATAAAATAAGACAACAGAATTATTTACAATGGGGTCGTGAGTGTTTATCTCAAGATTCTACTGGCTTCATGGACAACAATGCTATTGCATTCACGTAATACAATATCAAAAATCTATTTAATTATTTTCGTATTTTCATGTCATATTAATTTAATGTAAAATTCAACTAATAAACACAAAAGTCAGGGCCCATGATCGCGTCATTCCTCCCGCTGATAGCCTGATGCGAAAAACCTACATCACTAGTATGATTTATAAGACTGGAATAAGATTTAGATTATTGCGACTACTATGATGTGTGTACACCAAAATGCGGTTAGCAATTGGTTTATTAAAGGATATTCTTACTTACTTACTTACTTTTTATTTTTTTAAAGCACATATTAGATTCTATTTAAAATTATATAGAAAAGTAACAGAAAATAGAGGGCGATTTTAGTATGTGAGAGACTTTGTATCGTAGACGGGGAGATTATATTTCAATGGGGGAGACTTTGTTCTGAGACAGAGTCTCCGAGGGGGGGCATTATTTCAGCCAAGGGGAGACTCTGTTTCTGGGAGGGGGAGACTTTATATCATGACACCGGCGTTATCGCAGAGTTGTTCAAACGCTGGGGAGTTCTCGAGGAGGTAATGATCAGAGAAGTAATATTATACACTCTCCCAGTCACGTTCTGTTAAAGATAATTTTATATTTGGGATATGCAGTTAATTTTAAGAGTATACACTGTGATCTGGAAAAGTGGTTTACTTGCTGCATGTAATGCAAATGTTCATGTAGCGACCGTATGGCCTATATAGACCCTGCACATTTTTCAATGCACAGAACGTGCCAGCTGAAGATTCAAATCTGTGAAATAAGCCAACATCGATTGGCGAGCCGTTTGGCGTATGTCCCATGCCCACATGCAAAGAGGGGCATGGAACATACGCCCTAACTAATGTATAACTTTGTATGTACAGACAGTACAGCGTATGGCGTTATCGTTATTGTATGTATATGTATATACATTACATATAAGCTTAATAGTAACTACCGTACATTAGGGTATGTATAATGATGCTCTCACAGTCGCGTACAGAGAGTTGGAAATGCGGAGGCTGAAGTCAATTAGGAGTAGGCCTAGGTGGTATTAAGTGTTTTTCCATAGCGACCGTATGGCGCCGACTCTGATAATTTTAAGTGAAATTATTTATCGGCACAGATAAATGCAATTCCGCTGTTAGCTTGAATGGGTGCCAGGCCATTTTAGATCCCACGTGTGCGGAGAACGTGCTAGCCCGAGATTCGAATATCGTAAATAAGTTACCATCGGTATGCGAACCAGCGTCAACACACGCAGAGGGATATGGGACATAGGCCTACGCCCTATCCAGTTTTGCTATAGTTGGACGTGTAAGTAAGTAAGTAAGAATATTCTTTATTTGACTACCAGCAAACGCACAGTAGCTCACAGAAGAAATAAATAATACAAACATTTATGCAAAGTCATATAACATTCTCATAATAAAACTTCTTTTTGCAAAGGCATCAATTCTAGGTAGGGTGAGATCATGTGGTCTGGGTCGCGTATTGTATGGAGTGACCTTACGGGGAGGGAGGAGGTCGTGAAGGACGTGACAAGGGTTTGAGAGAATTGAACGGAAAAGAGTAGAATCAGCTCTTGAACAGTGTTTGTCGACACTAGGAAAATCGGTAGGGAGTAAGCCTGAACGGGTCAATTTTCTCATAATACCGTTAAGTCGTTTACGCTCCCCTACAGTGGCAAATCCCCACCAAACAGGGGAGGCATAAAGTAGCCGTGCGAGGGTAGTAGCTCTAACAACGTCAAAGAGACGTTGACCGTGGAGACCGTGGGCGACCAAAACACGTAGCGCGAACATGGATTGTCGGGCTTTGCAGCATATTTTGTCAATGTGTGCCCCAAAGCCAATCCGATCAGAGATAGTGACACCCAAAATAACCATCTCCTGGACCCGCTCGATGCCAGGGATGGGGGGAAGGGAGGGCAATAGCTTTGGACCTCGGTCGTCTAATGACCATTTCTCTGGTCTTAGCATGGTTTAATTTAAGATTGCTAATGGATGCCCACTGAGAGATATGATCAAGTTCAGAAAGAGTGCTGTCAATGCAGGAAGCAGGAATCAGCAAGTAGCTATCGTCGGCATATTTAGGAAGACGGTTTCCAGTGCATTTAGGTTTAAGGCTACAAATAGCTATGACAAAATCAGTAGGTCCAAGGCCAGAGCCTTGCACTATGCTGGCATTAATGGTACAGAGGGGAGAGATTTCACCCCCAAATTTAGTACAGTGCTGACGCTCGTGCAAGAGAGCAAGTATCCAGTTGTAAAAAAAATCCGGAATGGGTTGAGCTGCTAGTTGATCAGCTAGATGTTTGTGTCTAACCGTATCGAAAGCCTTACTAAAATCAAGGGACAGGAGCCTAACATAGGGCTCAGATTCGAGCATCGATTGAAGTTCATGGGTTATGGAAATCAGTGCAGCAGATGTGGATCCGGAAGGGCGGAAAGCGAATTGGTCTGTAAAAATCCTGTTAGAGCATGGTTGAGTGATAAAAGGGTAAAAGTACCTACGTACAACCATTTTCTCCAAGATGCGTGAGAGGATGGAAGTGATAGAGATGGGTCTAAAATCAGCTTCTTTAAGAGGACGGGAAATCTTGGGTATGGGGGTGATCATACTGAGGCGCCACTGTAAAGGGACATAAGAATTGGTAAGAGAGCATACAAATAGATCTGTGTAGGCCTATACAGTTCCCAGCTGTGTTCAGACGTTGTTGATTTGTTTTAGTGAAGCTTCGCCTGTGTGCACTTAGACATAACCCATTTTTCAGACGACCTAATTATGGTAAATGCCTAGTTTAAAGTCCTTAATATGGTAGAGACCGCCCTTGCATTATATATAAGCAGAACTAAGCAGATGACACAGTTTACTCAGGACATTCTCACGCCAGTCGTAGCTGACCCATTCTTTTTATCCATCTAGTTTAACTTGCGGAAATCTTGCTTGCTTGAGCCACAGGCTAAAAAGTCAAATCTTGCGACGACTAATTCGATCACTTACAATCATTCAATCGTCATGAAACTTGGCAGATAGACTCGCCCTCGCAGACACTTCATTCTATCAAAATTTCAGCTCCCCAAAAAGGCTAGCTTATAGAATCGGGGACTCAACTTTTCGAATCGGGGAATCCCCTTTTCCGATACGCAGCGTTGCCATTGGCCAGCGTTGCCATTGGCCGCAACAGAAACGGGCGCGCTGCCTCATTAAACGCACGCTATGTCGTAAAATGAACGCGGACTATATATTTGTAGAGGTAACTGCTTCATAAGACCCATTATAGGGTACTAGATGGATATAGTAAAAACTTTGTTTTTACGGGCTGTATTTTATTATCCATCTAGTTTAACTTGCGGAAATCTTGCAATCTTGCTTGAGCCACAGGCTAAAAAGTCAAATCTTGCGACGACTAATTCGATCACTTACAATCATTCAATCGTCATGAAACTTGGCAGATAGACTCGCCCTCGCAGACACTTCATTCTATCAAAATTTCAGCTCCCCAAAAAAGGCTAGCTTATAGAATCGGGGACTCAACTTTTCGAATCGGGGAATCCCCTTTTCCGATACGCAGCGTTGCCATTGGCCAGCGTTGCCATTGGCCGCAACAGAAACGGGTGCGCTGCCTCATTAAACGCATGCTATGTCGTAAAATGAACGCGGACTATATATTTGTAGAGGTAACTGCTTCGTAAGACGCATTATAGGATACTAGATGGATATAGTAAAAACTTTGTTTTTACGGGCTGTATTTTATTATCCATCTACTTTAACTTGCGGAAATCTTGAATATATGTTTGAGCCACAGGCTAAAAAGTCAAATCTTGCGACGACTAATTCGATCACTTACAATCATTCAATCGTCCTGAAACTTGGCAGATAGACTCGCCCTCGCAGACACTTCATTCTATCAAAATTTCAGCTCCCCAAAAAGGCTAGCTTATAGAATCGGGGACTCAAATTTTCGAATCAGGGAATCCCCTTTTCCGATAGGCCTACGCAGCGTTGCCATTGGCCAGCGTTGCCATTGGCCGCAACAAAAACGGGCGCGCTGCCTCATTAAACGCATGCTATGTCGTAAAATGAACGCGGACTATATATTTGTAGAGGTAACTGCTTCGTAAGACGCATTATAGGATAGTAGATGGATATAGTAAAAAACTTTGTTTTTACGGGCTGTATTTTATTTTAAAGCTGTGCTAATTAAGGGCAGAGGCGAAAATCTATACTTAACTTTGGGGGAGACAGATTCTACGAGGGCCGGATTTTTTGGGAGAGGGGGGCAGAAGGGCTTAAGTCAAAACATTGGGGGAAAGTCCCCCTCTGACCCCCCCATGATTTGCGCCACTGGCTAAGGGTAAAAGGTGGATGTTAATAAAAAAATATTAAATAAATTTCAATGTATCACGAGGCCTCGACCCATCTCATTACCCAGGGAATATATCGGCTGAAACCCTTGACCACTGCTGCCCGTTCGAACGACTGTACCACGCCACATAAGGTCCCCATGTACAGACCAGCTAGTACGAAATTCAATCACTTGAAACAACAAGTCATGATCGGTATATGAAGAGAGCCAGATGACCTAAGTTATATATGACCTAAAGCGTCTAAATTATTGGAATGAAAATATAGAATTAAAGATTGAGGAACATTTTAGCAACGAAAATTGCATTTAGCCTAAACCTATGCAAAGTAGCCTACTGCAAATACCAAGAAATTCCAGTTGTCTATAGTTGCCCTCAAATTCCAGTTGCCCTCAAGTCGATTATTAAAGGTTATAAACTGTGTTTATCTTTGAAATAATTCTGGCGCTGTAGGCTAAGCCTTGATTCACCTAACCCATTGTTTGCTTGTTGGCCTACGCTACACATGTTTTCCTGAAACGTCTGTGCTCGTGTAAAAGATTTAATTGCATTAGTAAGTAGGCTAGTGCATCAATTGCTATTGCTAACACGCGTGTTGTCCATTAACGAAAGGAAGGAGGATTCGCATTATGTTCTTTCCCATTCTAAATATTAAGTATAAGCTTAGATACTACCGGTTACCGAACTAGTTATCAGGGCCAGTGCCAACTTGATTTTCAGTCAGGCAGTTATTTTAATGAAGGTGATTACCCGGTACCTATAGACCTATAGGCTAATTATTTTGCTCTTATATTTTGAGAAAGAGTAATTAGAGGCACAGCACTACGTAAAATAGCAATGAGAGTAACTT
The DNA here is from genome assembly GCA_020284085.1 of Aporrectodea caliginosa. Taxonomy (NCBI): domain Eukaryota; kingdom Metazoa; phylum Annelida; class Clitellata; order Crassiclitellata; family Lumbricidae; genus Aporrectodea; species Aporrectodea caliginosa. The sequence goes on along the minus strand of JACEVL010000113.1, from coordinate 1,284,525 downwards.
ACGCAAGTCACTTCTTACGATGGCTACGAAGGCGACACTGAAAGCTGCAGCAACCGAACGACCGACTGAGGGACAGATGCAGGAGACTCTAGGCTGTCGCGGTGGCTGCAGCTTGGCACACAAGTTCAGTGTGAACCTTAAACTATAGGTCATATGTCAACCAGTCTCTTAAGCCCTTTGAGCTGTTCGTACACACACAAACACACACACACACACACACACACACACACACACACACCGAACACACGCACAGGCACACATATATATATATAATATATATATATAGCTACATGGGCTATGGATATAGATGACCCACAGCTCAAAGGGTTTACACGTATCTATTAAAAAGTGTACAATTAAAGAATTGCAAAATCTGAGGTCGATTAAAATGTTATGGATTCTGGTACATTCTGTGGTAATGAACATAAGCCACGTAACAGACAACCCAGACACTGGATCTACATGACTATTGTAGCCTATTCCCCAAAAAGGGCCAATGACGCATTCTCTTTGGAACGGAAAGTGATTGAAGTTCTTACGGAATTACGGTCACTGGTCGATCCGGAAATTAAAAAGGACATGGGTCAAATCGATAAGTTTCAAGGACTTTTCCAGTCATTTGGGCATTTAACGACCGTTTTTCCTGTCGAAAGTAAAGACCTCATACTCGAGTTACGGTATAATAATTGTTATTATTACTACTGTTACTATCACACAAAATATAGCGTAACATAAATTATTTCATTTTATTAAGAGATTTTCAACTTTTCGAGCGATGACGTGATTTCCGTTTCCGCCCGCCTCATTGTTGATGACGTCATCGTCAATGTCTGTTTTCTTATGGCTGGAAGAAGGATCTGACGATCGCAGATTTTTTGCCATTTTTGCTATTTTTGCGAATTTTGGCTACGATTGTGCTTGATAACTGAGATCATGTTTCATAGGTTACGTGTCCTTTACAAGTTTACATGAGGCCCTTTGTGGATACGTCGACGCAGGGTACGCGGGTATCTCGTCGAGTTCGAGTCCGACCGATCGAAGACGCTGCGACCGTCCAGCGCTGCCTCCGGAAGTTCTTCGCCAGGAACAGGTATCGGTAATCCCGTAGCTAAGTTATTTCATATGGTCAATTTAAAATGGAAGCTGGATTGTTGAAAAAAAATTGTTTCCTTAAATGGAAGTGGGATTGATGAAACCATTTCTGTGTTTAAATTGAAGCTGGATTGATTGAAATAATTTTTCCCGTATATAGAAGCTTAGAAAACTAAGTTTTTGATTCAATAGAAGCTGGATTGATGAAAAAATTGTTTCCGTAAGTAGAAGCTGGATCCATGAGAATAGGTCTTTCCTTAAATAAAAGTTTCAGTGATGAAAAATAGTTTTTTTTGCTTAAATAGAATTGGTAATTTTTTTCATTAAATGGAAGGTGGATTGAGGAACAAAAATTTATCGATGAAATGGAAACTGGATTGATGGTAGTTTTCATGGACATGGGTAGACTGCTTACTTACCAACGTCAAGTGCAGGGACGTAACTAGCGTTAGGCTTGGGGGGCTTAAGCCCCCAAACGAAGCTGAAGCCCCCAAATGAATCAAGCCCCGGCTCCACTATAGGCTCAGGCTACCGCACTCGCCATGTTCAAGGATTCAAGCCCCTCAGACGAAAAGTCGTAGTTACGTCAGTCACGTCACTGGTCAAGTGCGGCTTTGAAGACATTAAAATAATTTACCATCCTAAACTACGGGTTGAGGCCGGTTTTTTGTCATGACCCTGACCCTACTGAGGCCAATGAGGTCGAAAATATGCTGACCCTTTATATTCACACGGACATCATGAACAACGGGTCAGTTTATGAACTTCACCAACATTTCTGGTTTCCCATTTCCATTAGCAAACTAAGAATCGGAATCAAAAACTTAGTTTCATCAATCCAGCTTCTATATGTATGGACGGGAAATATTATTTCGATCAATCCAGCTTCTATTAAAACACAGAAATGATTTCATCAAAGTGAAGAAGCCCCTGCCGTTGCAGGGGCTGATGTCGTGAGCGATGTTTAGGCACACAAACAAACAAACAAACACACACACACATTAAAGCTGGTAGGCCTACTGATTAAAAAAATAATCGATTCATCTCCAAAATTAAACTTCGATTAATCGATTAAATTCGATTAATTTGATATCTGTTGTGTAAAGCTTGGAAGACTGTTTAAAATTTAGTCACTGAGTCAGTTACTACATTCCTTCTACAAAAGAATTCAATCATTGCACATGCTGAAAGCGATGTGTTTGGACCACGGTAAGCGAACTGTTTATTGCAATGAAGACAGTTCACGAAATTTCATAATGTTTTTAAACAGGCTAAAATTGCTTCTGAAAAGCTGTACAGTGTACACTATGCCAATAGGTTTTCTGAATGTGAAAATTACCAGAGAAAAACTTGGAGAAATATAAGGTCATTGTTAAACTGTGGTAACAACTTCTTACTTCTGAGGTCTTTACCTTTAGCGATGTGAGTACTTCTGACAAGTCCGAGGTTGCTAATAGGTTTAATGATTATTTTGTGAACATTGGTTCTATCTTGGCCTCCAAAACAGACTCCTCATGATCCCATCCCACATTTGACAAATTTTCTAACTGATTGCCCTTGTTCTTCAATGGGTTTGTTGACCATTAGTGATAAGGATGTTCTTGGTGTTGCAGACCAGTTACGGGTCTCTGCGAGTTGTGGGGTTGATGATATTGTTCCCACAGTTGCTAGCCCCATGAGATATTGCGAGTTCCTCTCGCTTGACTGCATTGGTAATTCTCGAGAATCGTGCTATTTGTGTAATATTAAATTTGTACTGGCGCTCCAGCACCAAATTTGCGTCCCTGAAACATAGAATACTGAAGCTACGAGATATAACCAAATTACAGTTAGGCCTGTTCACGTTTAGGTATTATCGTCACATGTTGTCTCCTAACTTCGATGGATTTGTTTATCTTATAATACTAGAGCATCTGATAAATACCATGGTGCCAATGCAAGAACCAAATTGATAAAATTCTCCATGAAATTTTGTGGACCGACACTGGAATTCCCTTCCTGAGGATATAAGAAACACTGTATGAGTCTGTATCCATCAAGCAAGTTAAACTTAGTTTAAAGAACTTTTTGTTGATGTATAGTTGGAATGGAATGCCTCCATGAGATTGTATATATATATATATATATTATATATATATATATGCTGTCACCTATGGAGAGGCTCTGGATGATGTCGCCTATGGAAAGGCTCTGGATGATGTCGCCTATGGAGAGGCTCTGGACAATGTCTGTCGCCTATGGAGAGGCTCTGGATGATGTCGCCAATTTAAAGGCGCAATATGCTGTCGCCTACTATGGAGAGGCGCTGTATCAGTCGCGTATGGAAAGGCTCTGGATGATGTTGCCTATGGAAAGGCTCTGGATGATGTCGCCTATGGAGAGGCTCCGGATGATGTCGCCTATGGAGAGGCTCTGGATGATGTCGCCTATGGAGAGGCTCTGGATGATGTCACCTATGGAGAGGGTCTGTATACTGTTGCCTATGGAGAGGCGCTGTATACAGTCACCTATGGAAAGGTTCTGGATGATGTCGCCTATGGAGAGGCTCTGGAGGATGTCGCCTATGGAGAGGGTCTGGAGGATGTCGCCTTTGGAGAGGCTCTGGATGATGTCGCCTATGGAGAGGGTCTGTATACTGTTGCCTATGGAGAGGCGCTGTATACAGTCACCTATGGAAAGGTTCTGGATGTGGTCGCCTATGGAGAGGCTCTGGATGATGTCGCCTATGGAGAGGCTCTGGAGGATGTCGCCTATGGAGAGGGTCTGGAGGATGTCGCCTTTGGAGAGGCTCTGGATGATGTCGCCTATGGAGAGGGTCTGTATACTGTTGCCTATGGAAAGGCGCTGTATACAGTCACCTATGGAAAGGTTCTGGATGTTGTCGCCTATGGAGAGGCTCTGGATGATGTCGCCTATGGAGAGGCTCTGGAGGATGTCGCCTTTGGAGAGGCTCTGGATGATGTCGCCTATGGAGAGGGTCTGTATACTGTTGCCTATATGGAGAGGCGCTGTATACAGTCACCTATGGAAAGGTTCTGGATGTTGTCGCCTATGGAGAGGCTCTGGATGATGTCGCCTATGGAGAGGGTCTCTGTATACTGTTGCCTATATGGAGAGGCGCTGTATACAGTCACCTATGGAAAGGATCTGGATGTTGTCGCCTATGGAAAGGTTCTGGATGATGTCGCCTATGGAGAGGCTCTGGAAGATGTCGCCTATGGAGAGGCTCTGGATGATGTCGCCTATGGAGAGGGTCTGTATACCGTTGCCTATGGAGAGGCGCTGTATACAGTCACCTATGGAAAGGTTCTGGATGTTGTCGCCTATGGAAAGGTTCTGGATGGTGTCGCCTATGGAGAGGCTCTGGATGATGTCGCCCATGGAAAGGCTCTGGATGATGTCACCTGTGGAGAGACTCTGGATGATGTCGCCTGTTGAGCTAGGGCGTGACCGACTCACCCGATCGTTGTCAACAACAACGTAGTAGCCGTGGGGCTGCTGGGTATATTTCACAACCGGCAGCAAATTAGATAAATTTCCGTCTTCTCCTTTGGGCGGCTTACACAAAGAATAAAATTATAATGTTTAATTTTTAAATACATCAAAGGGCATAAGCTAGTTATAAAAAATTATTTAAAGTATATTATTTAGATGATTAGTATGAGAAAAAAAATTATAAAGTCCAATTTTAACCCGAAATTGCATTGTCCTTTCTAATGGTGCGTCAATTCAACGTTACGTTAGGGTAGCCTAACAGTTGAAGCGCTGAACTGATGTTTTACATTTTTTAGATCATTAACTTACATATATCCATTGCTCCATATGGTTTTTATTAACTTATTAACGAACTAAATAATTAAAAAATAAATAAAACCCTCTGTCTTCAAATATTACTTACAACTCCGTTACGAATGGGTTTCTGCCATCTGTGGAATAAATTGAAAACTCAATTTTTTGCATTGACATCTTCGATAGCAGGGAACCAGTCTGCATTAATTTTACCCAAAAGAAATCAATATGGATGTTTGCTTCTGTTGACAATTTGCGGAAATTTATCCGGTAATGTTATGGTATAAAAAAGATTTACAACTCCGTGACGGTAATTATTGCATTTTGCGTGTATATATAATTTTTTTTCTTTCAAAAATAATATTGAAACTGACAGCCTGGCCACTATAAACTAACTATTTTTTATATCTTAACTCGCCCGGTAAGCGTGGAGACCTAATTATGAATATTTTACAACTCCGTTACTACAACTCCGTTACTTTATTTTTCTATTAAAATGAATTTATTTAATGGTACATGTAGATAATCTATCGTCATAATAATTTATTTTGCGAATACTAATTAATCACTAATTATAAATAGTGGCTGTATCCTGTAATGTGTATTTAGTACCTAACGGAGTTGTAAATATTAGGAATCAAAGTTGTATGTGTTTCACATAGTAAAAAAAGTAAAATGAAAAATTAGGCCAAATCTGTCAAATTTAAGCTCTGCTCAATATTAAGTATGCTTCAGCACTGCTAGTAAAATATTTGTGTAAAATTTTTTTAAATTTTGCATGACTTTATTTTTTCCTAATTCTATTTCTGAATTTGCCTCCGGTTGTGAAATATACCCTGCTACCGTTACGACACAATGCATGGACTGAAAGGTGAGGTCGTGACCCATACACCAGAACGACGTCAACTGCTGCCGAAGCCTGTACGCCTCTCTGCGATGACCCAATCAACAACCTAACGAAAACTCAAAAACATCACATGACCGAGTCATAATTATAATGAAGGTTACAGAAGCCTGAACGTACTCATTTTACAGCACGCCTGGGTGATGATCGCGACAGTGCCTTGACTGAAACTCAAGCAACGCCATTGCGGAATCGTGCGTAGACGCATAGCAATAGCGACGCTTGATACACGTACGGGATCGAGCTGAACAGACAACGCTTGGATTGATATCCGCTACGACGCCTTGGTACGACATTCCAGACATGTTGCTGCAGATCCCAGCTTCAGAGTAGATTGACAGAGATTGATATTTAAGATACTTTTATGACGTTAGAGATGTACGATCCGCTGGATCAAATTGAACGAACAGCAATCGTAGATGACTAGATTTAAGGGACTGGAGATATGTACGACAGATACTCCGACTGAAAAGGAACGATTACTAAAACTGGACAAGATTGATGAGTCGGTCTGCGTAGAGACTGAGTTTGATAAGAAGATCTTTAGTCAGAGATTGAGGGAGGAGACAAAAAAAGAGAAAACATTTGCAAACTCTCATGCAGTTCGCCACTAACATCACCACTCAGCCATAATTCTCTGCCACAGGCTCCTCTGCTCATCATGATCACCTCAAGGTTTTCCACTGCAATCTTAAGTTAACCCACAGAATAGACTGATAAAGCGTAGCTTTATCTATTCTAGCATGCAGTGGTTAACCTCTTGAAAAGTCCTACCATACTCCGGCCCATTCTTCGCCTTTCAAGCTAATAATAGGGTAGAGTGGGGCAAAACGCCCCCGCGGGGCAAAACGCCCCATCCCGGCCCTGTCCCCCCTGTGCCATGTAATGAAATTTTTGAATGTTCTGGGGTTTCTTAGTTGTACCCTAATGAGATAATCCTCAGTTATTTATCTTTAGATGCTTTGCTTATTTTTATTTTAGAAAAATTGATTTTTTCGTGTTTCCTTATAAGAGTCAGCCGCCAATTCTGTATCATTAATGGTGCCAAAATGCTAGATATAGCCAATAATACAAATATAGGTCTAAAGTATACCCTATATCGAATAACTGTGCACAATAAATGGGGCTTTAACATATCAATTTTTTATTATATGGGCAATCTCACAAGGTAGCACCAAGCGGGGCAAAACGCCCCCTATGGAAAATGCTGACATGGGGCAAAACGCCCCTCTCACCTCAGAGTCACCTGAAGCAAAGCATATTTTTTTTATTTAATTATTTTTCATGACATCTTTTTTTAAAAATTCTAGATATCTTTACTTCTTATAGTTATTGTTGTATCATGGCAGTGATTGCAGTTGATTATGTGCATCGACTTTTCATGTAGCGGGGGTCAAATCACGGGGGGGGGGCGTTTTGCCCAGGTGAGGGGCAAAACGCCCCCTTTTGAAGCAGTCTGTATTTTATTATTTTTTAATGTAATCTTTTGGGGCATTTTATCGGACATAATTTTACTTTACTTGGGACATTCAGTACAAGGTCTTACAATAATTTCATGCTGAAAATTTTGTTACTCACGTTGTAATCGAGCAAAACCCGTTAAAGGGGGCGTTTTGCCCCACTCTACCATACTCTTCGCTTAATATTTTCAAACTGACAATAATTATGAACACTTTATTACGCCACAGAGGCAGAACAACAACTAAACGATACAAAAATGAGAAAAATAAAAGACACAGAGCATTAATTATAGTCCACAAAGCATCAATTATAGACCACAAAAGCTCAGCTCTGTGTACACAAGTCATCAAACTTATTATACAATTGTGTAATGGCATCATGTTTCTTCATGAATACCAAGGCAAGGCAATCATCATTATGGAAATTGTCTAATAGGAATGTCCAAAACAGATTATAAAGGGCAACATTTTCAGAATAGATTAAATGGAAATACAGTTTACAACGGCGTAATTTCGCCAGGAAAGTGAAATTCAGCCTACCCAGTCCATTAATGAAACTTTTAACACTTTCCCATTTATTAAACCCAAATATAAGACGATATACAGAATTCCAGCATACATTTAATTCATTAGATTGTCTTGCTGACAAAGTCAAGGCAGGGAGAGCATAGGTCAAAAGGGGCAGGGAATAGGTTTCTTGTAAGTGGAGATGTAAAATTTCATCTAAATAGGAGGCATGAGATGCAATAGGCTACAATTACATGCCCGGTAGAACGATCTCTTCAAAGGACCAATGTCAAACATTACATTTCTACGGCCACCCATAAAATGTACACCCAAATACTTAAGGGAATCAACCCAGGATTATTATGCAGTATAATTATGTATAATTATAATTATGCAGTATGATTACTATTGATTAGGCTACTTATCGATATGAACGGATGATCACAATTAAGTTATTACAGGAGTCGAATTTAACTGTAGGCCTATACTGCAGCCATGCTAGGCGCCCATCACGTTCTACATCTCATTTTACGCGAATGATAGACTGAGTGGACCTTTGAGGGTAGCCTACGGCAGGGCCGTAGCGAGGCATGTGCCAACGGTGCCATGGCACAGGGCGCAACTCAAGAGGGGGCGCAAATTTTGAGACGGAATGATTTAATTACTAATAATACTTTCTCTTGAAATTTTAAATATCCATCACAAATGAAATAAATGTAATAAAACTAAATAATAGGAAATCTGGCATAGACCAAAATGGCCGCAAAAGCCAAATAGAACGAACTGCCGTGATTGGTGGAAATTTACGAGGGGAAAGGGCGCTTAATTTGCGATACTTCCTTGGTGGAAAGCGAGCGAAATGAACGCGGTTCTTTAGGCGCGTAGATTAGCCTATAAAACGAGGCGAAGGACTGGGAAGGGGCTCTTAGATGGTTTTGCAAGTACCGTCCCTGCTTAGGCCTACTAAAAAGTGCATTGCAATTGAATAGACGTTTGCAAATTCGATCACGATGAAGCGGTTAGTTTGGAAAAGATAGCTAACATTATGAAACGGAATGAAAAATGTAATTTTTGCGTAATTGAATGTGGAAACCGCTATTCGGTATCTCCCGTGAATTTGTTTTAATTAAACTATTCTTAGAACTGAAGCGTGCGTGGCGCCCTCTAGCGACTGCACGTACTGTCGGGGAAATTCGTCCATCTGGGTCTGATAATAAAGTCTCGGGTTCAAATCCACCGAAGGTCTTTCTAACATAAAACCACCAGGGTCTCGCAATTGTACCAAGGATTGGGCCGCGGATATGTCCCTAGCTGCTCGATCTGAGGCTGTAGCATAAATGCTAGCTGGGTTCTCATTTCCACCGACAGTTTGATTTGTGACTGCCTGACCCGACCTTTCTGTTCTGTCGACCTCATTATCAATAGTTTGTTTTTGTTGTTGTAGGATTTGACTCAACAGATGCTCGACGGCGTGTTGGCGCTCTAGAAGCGTTCCTAGAAGTTCTTCTACTCCTTTCTGGCGCAGAGCTTCATTGGCTCCCTCTAGCGAATCTATCATTGGTTCATTATTTTGACTTTGATTTTCGTGATTTGAGTCTAATTCTAAAGTTTCATCACCAACCACACTTGCATCTTGTGATTCAGACATTTACTTGTCTTTTTATTTTAGACAAATTAAAGGTAAACAGAAATGAATTTGAAAACAAAGTGTTTAAAGAGTTCTCACTAATCTAACGACGCAAGGTTCCTATCGTCTTAGTCGGATACAATTAACAAAACTCACTATCTTATCAACTATCGGCCTGACAGAGATTCTCGAGTGTACAATAAGATTTTATGTACTAAAGAACAGAAAGTTTGCAGTTTAACATGTACGATCATGTTTTAAGAAATCTGGAGATCAATATTATACTATAGATAGGAAAACTTGTACTCCCTGAATTACAAACTGATAACTTCCCACAGGCCAAGGCCTTTTCCTGATCATCGAACAGTAATCAACTGTCGAAATTTTCCACTGTGTAGTAAGTCCACCCAGGGACATCGACACCGAAACCAGAAAAGGAAAATGCTCCAATTCGATACCAAAACTCCACGGAAAATCGCCAAACTTGCACCGGAGGTACCGGACCAAATTCCCCGTAAAAATTATCGAAGTAAACCGCCTCCAAATCAAAAGGCAACCCTCAAAAGATCAAAAGACTTCAGGCACAAAACCCTTAACAACCTGAATCCGCCATCTTAAACTTCCAACTGCGCAGAAAAACCGCGTGCCTTGTCAGGGGTCCACACGCACGGCGGCGAGATCTCGGCGACGAGATCTCGGCAACCAACCAGGACTCATGTAAGAATTAATTCGAGCGGTAAGCGTTCGACTCAACTTATTCCAACCAATCCCAAGGGTTGTTCTATCCGTAGCTATTAATAGTTAGGCTGTAGGCCAGTTCAGGAGGCATAGACTAAAAACTTTAGAGTAAATAACTCTGGCGAATTTCACGTTCGCCACACCCTCACCCACCTAGCTTAAATTTTTACCCAGGGGTGAAAATTTGTTACTAAACCAAGCAAGTGATCTCCAGGTTTTATGGTTGAATCGGTATTAACAATCGACGAACCATTATTTACGAAGTCCAACCCTTAAGTCCTCGATGCTGGACCATTTACAGCGGTCTTTAAAGATAAGGTGAACATTTCCGAAAATACAAAATCACGAACGTAAACTGAACAAATTAAACAGCTTCAGCTGTTATCAGGCTTCTCCTATGAGATCAACATATTTGGCTGTTTACAAATCAAACACTCGTAAGTTATGCAAAATATAACTGTTAAAACCGAAACAGGTGAAACATTTCCTTGTTTCGTAACACATTCACAGAAGGAACGGCCAAAACCAAGGAGCCTTTTTCACAGCGAAGAGGGAGGTCACCATTACCAGAACTCTCCATTGACTAGGAGTCGCTTGCTCGTTCTCCGAGTTCAAGCTCTGGAGAAACTCCTCCTCAGACACTGCGGGGTCTAGTGCGAGGAATTTAGGAATTATTTCCATCAGCAGCACCCAGGTGTCAAAATTCCACCATGGCGTCTCTTCCCATGGCCTCAACCCATGGCTGAACCCCAGGCTACCACTCAGGTCGGGTATGATCATACGCGGTTGTTCCTCGGCCCACCGGGACAAGGTTTCCCGCAGAGTGGGGAGACCTGCAAGCGTTTGTACCGTGGCAAGCGCTACTCCAAAGACATCTAAGTACCTATAGACAGTAGGGTTGCAGTCAGCTATGGCACGCACATCATCCTCGGTGAGAGATAACCGTCCCAGATCGTATAGGGTCTTGAGAGCCATCCAAGCCATCCCTTTTACTTTCAACGGGGACGGGTTCCCCGGGCACTCTACCTCTCCAGGGAGGGAGCGAATCATTAGGAGTGAGGACGGGTTAATCGGAGGGTAATCAGCAGCGTCTGAAATGCTTCCTAAGGATGATGAGTCGCAGGCATTACTGGGGCCAGGCACCGGAGATCCTTCCTTCCGACCCTCCAACTTCACGCCCCGATAGACCACTAGCCGGGAATCTGACATCCGGGAAGAATCCCCAGAGGAGATTACTATGGGCGCTTCCATTCGGGCCTTCTCCAACTCCGCAAAACGAAAGTTCTGAGCCACAGTCAAAGACTCTCTATCGCTGGAATCTGAAATGCATCAAAATTAACCCTTATATGATTGAATAATCAGCAAAACGGAAAACAATTCTTAACTAAGTCATTTACAAGAGGCCGGGTTAGCGATACCGCAGAGGCTTTCGGACGAGGCGCTTAGGCCTTCCGTCCGAGAATGTTTCTCGATGCGCCGTACCGAAATCAGCAATGGGTGTAGAGGGCCCATTATCTCCCAACTCATCTGATTCGTTCCAGGGTTCCTCACAATCCCAATCCGGTAGGGGTTCGAACTCCTCTGGAGGTGGCCTTTCCTCCGAATCCCGTGGCATCTCCCCTTCACACAACTTAAGTTTGTCTATATAAACCAGCATGGGCTGTGAACGAGCAGACTTCCGGATCTTGTACAGTACTGAATTGACCTGTTCCACTACCTCGTAAGGGCCGGTGTAAAACTTAGCCCACTTATCCTTAAGGCCAGCGCGTCTCCTCGGGTAAAAATACCATACTCGGGAACCTATAGGAAACGAGGTCGGTTTTACCCGCAGATCATATCTGAACGCTCGGCTGGTGGCTTGGCGCTGCATGAATTTTCTGGCTACCCCAAAGTTATCCTGCATCTTAATCATTTGAGAGGCCACAAAATCATCAGTGGTAGACAACAAATTTGCAACAGAGATATCGCCTAAAACAAGATCGAGCGGAAGACAAAGCTCTCTGGAAAGAAAAAGACGATTCGGAGTAAATCCGGTGCTTTCGCTTTCGCTGGCTCTGTAGGCGGCCAAGACGTAGGGAAGATGCAAATCCCAATCTTTCTGATTCTGGGCAACGGCATGGACATAGGCGTGGGGATGGGCAACCACGTTGGCAAGCATGTCGATTTTATGTCGAACTTTCGGATGTACGGCTTTTTGATGATAACATTTCTTCACCATGACGACATTGCTAGCCCACGCAGATGACGAAGGCTCGATTAACCGTTGGTGTAACATGCTTTCAACCTGTTCATCAATGACCGGCAATAATGTGAGCGGTTGACGGCGCAATGCTTGTCGGACTGGGGATTCATTTCCAGTTTCTATCTCATGTTGTATCACGTCTGTAAAACCGAGATCCCATTCGTTCATCGAAAACGCCTTCTGATTATTCAGAATAATCTCCCGTAATTTGTCCTGTACTCCAGCTGGAACATCGTCGGCAATGTCTGACCATAATGGCGAAAGAACAGAGTTTATCTCTTCTTGAGTTGGTTTACCTTGACCTTCCACGACGTTTGCGCAAGCAGCTGCGACTTCGGTTGTGACATCCATTACTGTTACTTCTTCTGCCATACATTGAGTACCCTTCTTTAGTCTGATTTCTTTACTGGTCGGATTCATCACACGAACTGATAAGTCGACGATTCTTCCTGGCAATAAAGTACCTGAAATTACCAATCCGGAGCTCAACACCTGAGGCTGGGTAGCCCATTGACTATCAGACGACCGCAGATGAGAGACGACTGCGTACGTGTTAATGTCCAGTTCGCTTAGTGGAGGTACTTTCACATCCTGAGCGACGATTATTCTTCTGCAATTTCCTTGTCGTTTCCTTGTGCATATGGGAAAAGTATGATTCTGTATCTTCACCCATCGTTCACCAAAGTTCCAAAGAGCATTCTGTCTCTCCAGCCATTCCAATCCCAAGATTAATTCAGATATTTGTTCGGTAATTAAACAAGAGACTTCAAATGAATAACCGCCTATTTCGCAGTTAACAGTGGCCTCGCCCAGTACACGGATAGCAGTACCATTCGCGGCACGAAGAGTCTGGGTAGAAGAACGGATGTCTTTCTTAAGAACCAGAGAAGCAGGAGCAAGAGTAAGTTCTGAACCTGTGTCAAGTAAAGCGAAGGTAGATTTTCCGTTAACCTTGAGTGACAGATAAGCGTTGTTACTGCCAACCACATGTCGGAGCGCACTCGGTTCCTGTTCATTTGAACCCTCAGCTACAAATGGTTGTTCTCTCTGTCTCAATGGACAGACCCTGGCAAAATGTCCGATTTGACCACAGTTAAAACAGCCTTGAGACGGTCGAGGTCCATTCTGACGATAGTTTCGAAATCTTCCATTCATTCCATTCCTATTCCACTGATTTCTCCATTGGGACGATTGCTCAGGTCGCACAAAGTTCTGATATGGCGGAGCTTGCGGTGTGAAGTTATTCCCACTATCCAGACGATATTCTAATTGTTCTAATCTCTGTTTCTGCGGCTCCAACTCTTCTTTCAAGAGTTTACGAACTAGTTCAACCGGAAAGTCATTTTCTTTCACAGCTTTAATTCTTCCTGGACGACGATCTGAATGTTCTGTCTCTTCTCTTTCTGCTTTCCTGTACCCTTCTAACCTCAAAGCCAGTTTATAAGCAGAATCTAACGTTTCTGGTTCCCGTTCACGCAGTTTCAACGCTAATTCCTTATCTCGTAGAGCGTCAAGAAATGAACGAATGGCTATCGTTTCGCTATGAGTTGACGTAGGCCCAGGATAGGCAAGAATCATAAGCCTCCTTATGTCTTGTGCCAGCGATCCTAGATCTTCACCGTCCTTCTGGCGACGAGTATTCAATTGAGTTTGATACAACGACGCTTGATCAGAACTTCCATAGCGTAAGCGAAGCTTATTTACCAAGTCAGACCATGTAGTAACTGTGTTCGAGTCAAACTCCCAGAGAAGTTGTGACGCAGGCTCAGACAAAGCACAGGTAAGCTGGTTTAGCTTTTCATCATCTGACCATCCATTGTTCTTGGAACAAACTTCAAATTTCCGCAGAAAGGCATCTACCGAAGTTTTTCCATTGTAGGTACCCATCTTAATGTATTGACGAGGCCTTTCTGCATTCACACTAGACGGAGAGATATTGGTTTTCCCTTCAGATGCAGGTGGAACCTTGCGATTAACTGTTTCAGCAGCGATTGTCTCAGCTTTAGGTTTTGCAGGGACGAATTCTGTAACTACTGAGCTCGACGCATTAGAGTTCATCTCATTCTGTCTATTTTCTTTAGCATCTGAGAGTTTATCGTTTTCTTTGGTTATGTACTTATCGTTTAATTCATTTGTTTCGGCTATTCGACGTGGATACAACCAAGGTTCAGCATGCGAGAACTCATTGGTGTTCCGAGGAAATCTATTAATTTCGGCTATTTCGGAATTGATAGTCGAAGAAATGAAATAGTTACCTGGGGTAGACATCACTGATATGGGTTCCTTCACCCTTTCATGGACAACTGAAGACGAGCGTGGCTGACTCAGTTCTGAAGCTCTTGCAAACATGGATGGAGTAGAGTATATCACTGAAGTATTTTCGGATTTATTTCGATTCAATTCGAAGGAATGAAGAGTATTTGGAAGATGTACATCAGAAGATTGATTCAAACGCAATCCAGCAGATTCATCATGTTTCATATTGAAGTTTGAAGAAGCAATCTTTAACGACAAGTCTTCATTTCGTATTGGAAAACTGAATTTGCTTGCCAAAGTGGTTGCCCAACGACCTTCAGTTATGAAAAGATCGGGATCCGTATATCTGCCTTCCGATGCGATGATTGGCCAATGACCCAAAGGTTTTTCGACCTTTTGCATCGGTAGACTTTTCCCATCCCTCGAATTTTGATTAACTCCTGCAACTGAAAACTCCAGATTAGAACATGATCGTACATTAGATTGATCTAACATTCTAGAATTAGAAGTTAGTTTAGATTCTAATCTATCTTGTTTCCTAGGTGCATTTCTAAATGTCACCTCCTCGTCTGAAGAATAGTCCCCTTGATTCAAGCTCAGATAATTCAGACCATGAGCACCTTCTGCTTCTTGTTCATTTCTTCTATATGTGACCCTCTTAGGTCTAACTCCTGTTCCTTCAAAATTTCTTCTTTCGTCCTCAAAAAGCCTTCTTTCCTCCTCCAAGATTCTTCTTTCTTCCTCCAAGACCTTTCTTGTTTTATCAGGGACCTCATATCTTTTATTATTCAGGACCCGATATTCTTTATTATAGACCCCACTTCTGGTACCAATTGAAGCGTGCGTGGCGCCCTCTAGCGACTGCACGTACTGTCGGGGAAATTCGTCCATCTGGGTCTGATAATAAAGTCTCGGGTTCAAATCCACCGAAGGTCTTTCTAACATAAAACCACCAGGGTCTCGCAATTGTACCAAGGATTGGGCCGCGGATATGTCCCTAGCTGCTCGATCTGAGGCTGTAGCATAAATGCTAGCTGGGTTCTCATTTCCACCGACAGTTTGATTTGTGACTGCCTGACCCGACCTTTCTGTTCTGTCGACCTCATTATCAATAGTTTGTTTTTGTTGTTGTAGGATTTGACTCAACAGATGCTCGACGGCGTGTTGGCGCTCTAGAAGCGTTCCTAGAAGTTCTTCTACTCCTTTCTGGCGCAGAGCTTCATTGGCTCCCTCTAGCGAATCTATCATTGGTTCATTATTTTGACTTTGATTTTCGTGATTTGAGTCTAATTCTAAAGTTTCATCACCAACCACACTTGCATCTTGTGATTCAGACATTTACTTGTCTTTTTATTTTAGACAAATTAAAGGTAAACAGAAATGAATTTGAAAACAAAGTGTTTAAAGAGTTCTCACTAATCTAACGACGCAAGGTTCCTATCGTCTTAGTCGGATACAATTAACAAAACTCACTATCTTATCAACTATCGGCCTGACAGAGATTCTCGAGTGTACAATAAGATTTTATGTACTAAAGAACAGAAAGTTTGCAGTTTAACATGTACGATCATGTTTTAAGAAATCTGGAGATCAATATTATACTATAGATAGGAAAACTTGTACTCCCTGAATTACAAACTGATAACTTCCCACAGGCCAAGGCCTTTTCCTGATCATCGAACAGTAATCAACTGTCGAAATTTTCCACTGTGTAGTAAGTCCACCCAGGGACATCGACACCGAAACCAGAAAAGGAAAATGCTCCAATTCGATACCAAAACTCCACGGAAAATCGCCAAACTTGCACCGGAGGTACCGGACCAAATTCCCCGTAAAAATTATCGAAGTAAACCGCCTCCAAATCAAAAGGCAACCCTCAAAAGATCAAAAGACTTCAGGCACAAAACCCTTAACAACCTGAATCCGCCATCTTAAACTTCCAACTGCGCAGAAAAACCGCGTGCCTTGTCAGGGGTCCACACGCACGGCGGCGAGATCTCGGCGACGAGATCTCGGCAACCAACCAGGACTCATGTAAGAATTAATTCGAGCGGTAAGCGTTCGACTCAACTTATTCCAACCAATCCCAAGGGTTGTTCTATCCGTAGCTATTAATAGTAGGCTGTAGGCCAGTTCAGGAGGCATAGACTAAAAACTTTAGAGTAAATAACTCTGGCGAATTTCACGTTCGCCACAGAACTAGCGAAATGGCTGGTGTTGAGTTATCAGTGCCAGCTAATGCAGAGCTAGATACAGCGGCAAAAAGAACACGCAGAAGTGCTAATAAGTACAGTCAGTGCTAAGACGGGAGTGAACCCGGACAGATGATGAAAGTACTGGTGTAGGGAAGAGGAGCCCAATCAGAGCGAACACTTCTCGGTCGGCACCAAAGCCGGTCGTAAGCTCTAAGCCTATATAGTATATGAAGTGAAGAGCTGGAAGACATAGCGGCTGGTGGCGCTATACAAGTCACGGTACAGGCGGGCCCCGTAGGAGCGCAAGCCTGATTCATAAACCCCGTGTTGATTACACGATGGGACACCAATGGCCTACGTTGGGGAATCGAACCCGACGGAAGTCGAATCCTTTCCTCAGGAAACTTGCCGGAACCTCCCTGTCCTCAAAGTCCATTCAACAGCGAAAAAAATCTGAAGTGTCTTAAATGAAATATTAATAGAAACAAAGAAGACTTCCTTTCTATTTTCTTTAAATGGCAAAGTTTGATATTATATTCGAGATAATAGAGTTTGGTCGTTATTTGTTAAGTTGATCTTTGAGGGGTGGGGCGCTAGATTTACGCTTGGCACAGGGCGCAATTATAGCTTGCTACGGCCCTGGCCTACGGGAAGCGATTCCGCTATATACCTACTGCATGCTCTTCACGACAGTGATCATGTTACCACTAGGCCTACAATATCGGCCCCCATTCTCGTCCTCGACGAAATCCACATAGGCCTACCCTGCCAGCATTTCCATGGGCATAGACTAAGCGTAGGGGAAATTTCAGAGGGGAGCAATTAAGCACTAAGCAGTCGTAAGCTAGCTTTTACTTCCGCCCGAAACAAAAATAAATCCAGAATAATTGGCGTCGTGCCTATATGATGCATAGGGCCTATGTGTGAGCTAAGTATAAGCCTTAGTCTATGTAGGGATTGTAGGCTGTGTAAGCTACTGTGTAGGCGATAGATCTATATGCTATACGGTATATATTATTATGTAATGTAAATAGGCCGTTTGGCCTAACCATGGCAGTATAACCACCTCTTTTAGGAAAACTGAAATCTGGTATATTCCTTTTCCTTCTCTTTCTATCGAAAAACACGAACGCCCGAATTAGGGAAGAGGGCAAACGCCCTCTGCCCTCCCGCCTGACAGGTTTAGCAGCTCTCAGGCTCAGCTCCTGGTCTAGCACTCTGGCAACCGGACTCCAATCTCCGCTGGACATAGCCTAATTATCTGGATAAGCCATCTGACATCTGAGCATTGCTCGTGAATAAGCTGGTGCCCTGCGCTTAGATTTCGAGTAGGGCTTTGGAAATTGTGAGTTTTTACGATTAAGGCATTAATTGCAAACGTTAAAAGAGCTAATGCCACACGTTATGTTCTTAGGGTGATCTTTTGCTGCCTTCCTCTAAATGTTATCTTACTTATTTCGTATGATGATTCATGCATAGACGTTTAACCTGTTCCTAGCGTGTCAACAATAGGGTATGATACGTTAGGTCGGGAGTTTAGGAATTTGTCAAATTATTTGAAAGAAATTTAAGTTCGTTCGCTGTTTAAAACAATATTAGCAGGCATGAGTTTTCTCTTGTAAGTGTTAAATTTTAAATGGAATTATATCTTAATAAATATAATCGATTGAATGTCATATTGGATAAGAAATCAGTGTTGTACGATCGGTCCTTTTATTCACCTTAAACGGAGTTGATTTTGTCGTACCTAAGAACCACGAAATCCTTGTACTTACATACGAGATTTCAGCCAAAGTGGTGAAAGTTTAAATTTACAGAATTCGTATATTAAAAATCAAAAGCGGATGTTACTACCAAATGATCCAAATTTTCGGCATTTCACGAATATTTGGCCTAATAGTTTTGTATCGAGCAGGTGTATAATGACTTATATCCTTGACAGTTTCCTGTGTATGTATTGGATGTGTAATTCCTATTCGGATTATTGAAAAGCCAGAAGTTTCAGGTTTTTCTAAAAAATTCATTCTGAATATCGGTGTACAGTGTTTATGTTCAAAGGTATTTTAGTGTCGAGAGTTAGTTATTTCACTAAGTGCCTGATATGACAAGATATAAAGAAAGACTAGAAGTTCAAAAGTAATGTATGATGACATATGTAATTCCATCGAATTCATCTCCAACAGCTTATACACTTGGGGTTCACAGCTAGGACTGCTGTTCTTCTTTCAAAAACATACACTATTTAAAAAACTTTATCTATTTTAGCAGTGGTTAACCTCTTGAAAAGTCCTACCATACTCCGGCCCATTCTTCGCCTTTCAAGCTAATAATACTCTTCGCTTAATATTTTCAAACTGACAATAATTATGCAGTATTATTAGACTACTAATCGATATGAACGGATGATCACAAGTTATTACAGGAGTCGAATTTAACTGTAGGCCTATACTGGCTAGGCGCCCATCACGTTCTACATCTCATTTGAATGAATATAATTAACAAATAAACATGTGACTAGGCAGTATACCGATATACATCAAGGCCACGCTAGATCTACGTCATGTTTACAATTTAACTCTGATTAGCTTTCTGGAGTTCGGCCGCTTTCTAGAAAACTTTTTTAGGGAAATTGGGCTTTTGTGTGTTTTCAGCGTTTTCGGGGTTTCGGGGATTCAGGTTGACCCCAATTGGTAGTCCAAGCTATCAGCAATACTTCATTCAGACTTAAAGAGGGTGATGGTTCGTTGTGCCTCTTAAGATTAGTTTTCAATTACTGAACCCTTGATTAAGTAACCTAAATTATCTAATATCCATCATCGAATTTGGTGATGGGTGTGATTCTAGCTCTGGGGTTGCTGATCCCATTGGGTGTTTACACGTTCATGACATTTATTATAATTATGACTGTAGTGATTGTACTTTTCATGTGATAAAGTGAATTATATTTATATTGTATCAGTATCATATGAATATGTTTTCTCATGCAATTTTTTTCAAGTGGAACACGAAATTACAAGACATTCAAACCGAAGAAACACATTCCAGAGGGTTCACATCAATACGACCTCATGAAAAATGCTGCAGCGACACTCGGAAGTGGTGATTTACGATTGGCTGTCG
Source organism: Aporrectodea caliginosa (assembly GCA_020284085.1). Taxonomy (NCBI): domain Eukaryota; kingdom Metazoa; phylum Annelida; class Clitellata; order Crassiclitellata; family Lumbricidae; genus Aporrectodea; species Aporrectodea caliginosa. The sequence goes on along the minus strand of JACEVL010000113.1, from coordinate 1,264,595 downwards.
TTCTTCCAGAGGGAGAAGACCTCAACGAATGGGTTGCTGTCAATAGTATGTCACTGTCATCACAAACTGCTCTTCACTAAAGTTTCTTGTTTGTTGATTATGTAAAGATAAAGATAAATTATGATAGTATAATTTGTATAAAAATGTATACTAGTAGTGCTAATAAAAAGTGACATGTACTTGGACATTTGGACGGTTGATACTAGTTGTGTCTTTCCACTAGTTACAAACAGATTTTATCCTACAGACTCTAGGCTGAATATTTCATTTTCTTATTTTCTTACAGTCTTAAAAATATTATCTGAATGTGAAATTAAATTTTATATGCCTAATTAATGCATTTTCAAACTTTCTTCAGCTTGCCAAAAATTTATTTGGAAAATTATATGTAGTATTGCTAAGGCTTATATAATAATGTTTGGTATTTGTATTTCTTTTTAGCTGTTGATTTTTTCAACCAGATCAACATGCTTTATGGAACAGTGACAGAGTTCTGCACTGAAGAGTCATGTGCCATCATGTCAGCTGGAAAGAAATACGAGTATCACTGGGCAGATGGCGCCACCATCAAAAAGCCGATAAAATGTTCTGCTCCAAAGTACATTGATTTTCTGATGACATGGGTGCAGGACCAACTTGACGATGAGACTCTATTTCCATCTAAGATAGGTATAGAATCGTCCGTCTTTGAGTCATTATGCTTTTCCTCATCAGTATTGCTTAGAAGCCACTGGCACTTAATGTGTTGTGTTAAGAAACAACGTTACAGAAGTTTACAGATTAGATTAGATCAGCATTTCAGACATCCATTTATTATGCAATGGGTGTTGCTTTTTGCTGTCTGAATCAGGGGTATGGTTTGAGGCTGTTGAAAGTTGTCCATAGACTGTTTAACATTTTGAATGCCAGCAGGGTTGTGGTCCATTTCACCTCTTAAGAGTTAAAACGTTCTCATCAAACGCTGAAGATGAATTAACTGTAAACTTGAGCTGTGCTTAGAGATGAATTTTGAACAGGCCTATCTAATTTAATTGCTTATATTAGTTGGAATATTTTAGATATGATTTTCAACATGTAATGGTGTGTAACACATGTTTCATCACGTTCACGTTATCTTTCTACTTTCTGCCAGTGTTTTAAGTAAATATGTTACTAATAAATTTATTATAAATAAATATATATCACTAGTGCAGTGTTTTGTCAATTATTTGTAGGACTCATTTAAACTATAGAGTCAGGTGACTGTCTTTGTCATTCTTGGTTACATATGTAAACGATCGTTTTGATTGCAATATTGTAGCTGTCAACAGTCACTTGCCTGGTTGATGCAGTGTCGCCCGAAATTGCTGCTAATATCGCTTAAAATTGTTAACATTTGAAATGTCCTATAAATCTAGTGTGAATTACTGTTATCCTGCTACCCGTAAGTGCATGAAATCCTTCAAAGTTAACTCTTCACTTGACTCTGAATTGCTGAAAAAACAAATGCCAAATTATGTATTTGTTCATCATTGTGATTGTAAAGCGCTATCTTAATAAGAAACTAACCACCTGCTTTCAGGTCTATATCTCAGCAACTGTCCAATATGTACATAAATCACCAATGGAAAAATTGTAGCTCGTTTATCACCCTAATTAATGGTGCACTTATTTGCGTAGGAAGACCACTGGCTCTCTAACTTCTGCTTTCGTAAGTGCACATGTGTCACAATTCTGCATCTGCAGTCTACAGGACAGTTTCCTGATGTCACAATTTTTTTACTGTCTATATAAATATGCATGTTTCTGAATTTTATTTGTGGCACGTTTTAAGGACCTAGCAAAAGCGTTTTGAATAATGGTTCAAATTCTTGATTTGGAATCTGTGGCAGAAATGCAGAATAGCTGATTTATCTTACCTAGTGCGAGGTTCAGTCAAAAGACTGAGACTAGAGCTGTAGAGTAACTTTAAATACTTGTAAAAGAATTTAAATTTAAGAAGCTTGATCAGTTTTGATTCATTATAATTGATTTGTTACGCCTGTCACAAATGACTGTTGCGATCAGTATGGATCATTATGATGCAAATTTAATTAACCTGACACCAATAATATTATAATTAATTAATTTAACTGTGAAGCTTTCATCAGCTGTTTAAAGTCCAACTTTTGTGCACTTTATTGTACAATTACTTTCTTTTGTTTAGGAATACAAGGAATTATCAGGTTTGGCAAACTGGTGTATAGTTTTGCTAAGGAATCTGTAAAATGCTGTAGAAGTTCAAAGTAATGCTATGATGAATTTGTATAATTCCATAGATCCCACTTCCAGCACTTTATACCCTTGGGGTTAATAGGGGACTGCCGTTTTTTTTGTTTCACAAAACACATACTACTCATTTAAAAACTTAAAACATCACAAATACTTACATTATAGGTAAATGGTAGTCCAAGCTATAAGCAGTACTACATTCAGACTTAACGTTGTTTAATACCAATCAGGATTTTTTTAACTTGTATATTTGAAGGATTTTGACCAATTAAAACTGGTAAGAGTTTGATTTTCTTCTGTAAATTTGAAGCAACTAAAATATTCTCAAAGTTCTGTTAAAATGTTCTCCTCTTTATTATAGTTAATTCTGTTTCATGCAATTCTGTTGTATATTTGGCAAATGGCGACATCAATCATTGCCATCATCTTTAAAACATTTATCACTTCTAAAGTTTACTGAGCATCCATTTGCGTTTCAGGTGTCCCGTTTCCTAAGAATTTTCTTGCAATTGCGAAGACGATTCTAAAGCGCCTTTTCCGTGTCTATGCGCACATCTATCATCAGCACTTTGAGCAGGTAATTCAGCTTCAGGAAGAGGCACATCTCAACACATCTTTCAAGCACTTCATCTTCTTTGTTCAGGAATTTAACCTGGTTGAAAAGAAGGAACTGATGCCACTGCAGGAGCTCATAGACCGACTGACGAGCAAGGACAGGCACGCCGGACACTGTACCTAAAGTTTAACGTGTCTAATTTAAAAAGGACGTCGTCCACTAACTTTTCTGTGATTATTATCTGCTTGCACAGAACTAATTTTAAGTTGTATTGAGCAAGCGGCTGGCAGAAGTCGGTTATGTCCTTGCTAACATGCAAGTGGAGTGAAGCAGATCTGGTTAATGAATGTTGGGATGTCACAGCATGTTTTAGTGTTGTTTTTAGCCTGTAATATGAAGAAACTGTGGCCAATGTGGGAAGTTGCTCAAGACTGGAAAGCTGAAAATAATTTTTGAGAAACCTAAGAAATTGAAAGTTGACCTTGGTATGTAGCTTTTTTTATGAGAGATGGGTTTTCTGAAGTTCCAGCAGAGTTGACACTCAGAGTAAGGAATTTGGTTGGTGGTAGGTAAAGGGAATTTGGATGAGCAGGGCAAATGGAATATGCAGATTACGTAATGAAATTTTATGGGGTAGGGTAAAGTAAATATGGGGAGATCGAGTAGCAAAAATGGGTTGGACTTTGTTATAGTGAACTCCACTGAAGTGGCAGTTGCTTAGCACTTTAACAATGAGCGACTGAGCGTGTACTAAAATGCATGGAAAACTAATCCCTCTCATCGTTAAAAGGTTAGGGAACTGGGCTAGGTATGAATTGTTTGGAAGATAAATGATCCTAATATCTGTGTCGCCTCGACTGAGAATGAAGTTGCCTTTCTTTTAAGTTTTTTTTTAGCAAAACAGCACTGTTTTTCTAATTATTTTCAGAAAATGTTTTAGAAGTTCATTATTACTTGACTGTTAGCTGAAAGTGTGCTGTAGTCCTAGATTATCTTTTGTAGAATGTCCTATGTGAAGGTATTGTGTTCTTCTGAAGTTTAGATTGCCAGATAGCTTCAATTGAAATTAAGCACCATTTTGGAAATATGATAGTAAGTTCTTCTAGAGCTTGTAAGATGCTTCTAGTTGCGTATTTCTCGTTAATATCTTCCTTTCAATGCCTTACTGCAAGATGTAAGCTAGGATCCTTAGGCACTGGTCAACTGAACTTCTTACAATAACAGTACCAGCACAGAATGTATTGCTGCCTTAAGCTGTAGTAGTATGTCAAGGTTGAGTCAAGTTTGATGATTCTTCATTAGAGTAAAGAATGTCTTTAGATTTGCTTGTATATTGGAAAATATGAAAATATTGGAACTTTTGAGATCGGTTACATTTTACTGTGAATATAATTAGGTGCAGCTGTTGTACATGAGCAGAGATGTTCTTTGCTGTCTTTACAGCTTTTGCTGTTTAATTTCCATTCTTATTAGAGCTGTTACAGACACTGGCCAGAAGTTTGTAGAGCTTATACAAGAAATGTTTAAGTTAAACTATATCGTGTTATATGATGGTACTTATATTGTTTTGAAACCGGATGTGGCGGCATAACCTCGATTCAATGGTGTGTTTAGTTACATACTCTGTGAAGCTTGATATGATTCTCCTTGTGCAACATTTACTTTATGATGGGAACTAACTACATGTACTATTCTTTATCCTGTTGTTAAGACAATGGTGCTTGGGACTAAAAATATCGTTCTCTTTTGGTGATATGCATTTCAAGACAGTATGTCCATAATCTTATATAGTGTTATGCGTTATATATCAGAAATGCAGCTTCAAATTTGTGGCTTAAGTAATGAGTCAGACATGTGATCCTGGTTGGATTGATACTGATGTAAGTGTGTTTGTATCACAGCATTTGTATGGATATATATATTTAGTTAACTGAGAAAGCATGTTGAGCTGAATGACATAAAACACTATGTTTATCGGTTACATTATGAAGTATGAAGGAATGGTGAATGATATATGATGGTAAGAACTTTTTACCAATTTATTCGCAGTAATTAATCGTGAGTGATTTAACTTAGATTTGTACAGAACGTATATGCTGTATATGACTGAGCTGCAATTGTTTACATTTCCTGTATCTCAAAATCGTAACTTACAAGAGATGAAAGTATAACAGTATAAAAGAACCTGAATTAGGTATTAATCATCTTTTACACTTTAAAATTGCTTTTGCTGTGAAACAGTCTCTTGTGCAAGCAGTTACTGGACTTGTGATTAAGCTGATGTCTTTGAGCTTTTGGTGGCTTTGTCAAATGCCTTCAGCCTCCAGTGTTGTACAGAACATACATGTGTTGAACTACAAGATGTGCCTGAAAGTTTAGCTGTTGTCTAGGTCACTTAAGACGTATGTATTCACTATTCATGTCTAGGTAGGTGTGGAATAATCTGTTTATAGTGTACTTCTTATATAAATATACGTACATGCAACTATTATAACTATATGAAACACATTTAATTTAGCGTTTGTGTATACATATATAAAGTGTGTCTAAGTGTATATATATATGTATGTATGGATGCATATATGATGCATTGTTGAATAGATGACCTGATGGGATCGTTTCCTCTGGTCAGTCATTTGATACTCGGCAGATATTAGCAACAGGCATGTCAGTCAGTCAGTCCATCTAATTACGACTGTTATTTTATATTTGAGTTCAAATTATTTGTCACTTGCTGTGGACGTGTATTGTATCAGTCACCTTACTGACAGTTTCTTATTTTATTCATGGCGCAATATTTTGTATTTTCGTTTGTTTTAAAAGGCTCACTCGTCACATATTGCATTTTGCTATGCTTTTATTGTTCCACTGTTTGTCTTATTTTATTCCTGTCTGGTCAGAGGCCACCTAAGTGTTTTTATTGTTTTAACTTTTTCCCTGGAATTCTAAGGATTTAGCAATTTGGTGTTTAATATATTATGCTGTATCTGTCATTTGTGCAAGGCTGAGACAGCTGAAACCTTGAACAATGATTCTGATAAGATTCCATTTTCACCTTTGTAAGGCAGCTGCTTATTTTCCTGCAGTTGCTGATGAAGTGAGATTTATTTAAAAGTTTTCATAAGGAAATTATTGAATAAATGACGTTAAATTACTGTCTGAAAATTCACAGCATTCTTTATCCTGCTGAACGTACCAGAATGTGCTCGGAGAGAACTTTTGCTTTTTTTTTATTTTTGGAGGGTCTGAATTGCTGCATGTTTTGCTGGTCTAAAGCATTCAGTTATAGGAAGTCTGATACTGCATTATTTCATTGGTATCTTTGGTTTGGTCTAAGAAGTCGTAGATTATGCTGTTCAAAGCCAGAGGTTTGGTTATTAGTACAAACATAGCTAACATTTACTGAAAGCTGCACTTTTTCTGCACTGATTTTTTATTTGTAAGTCATATGAAGCTTATGGATTCATGCGAGAATTCTCTGTGTAGTGAATAGTCATATGCTGTAAAATAAGGCTCAAGTTCATATGTGAAGTCGATTGAAGTGGTGGCAACATTGGGCCTTTAACACTTTGACTACGAGCATGTACTAAAAACGACTCGAAAACCAATGCAGCTCATCGCTAAAGTGTTAAACATATTATGAGACAATATACAGCTTTTCTGTACCTTGTCTAGACTTTAGCTTGCAATAAAATTTCTTTGATAAAATCGAGATAAAACTTTCTTTTCTGTGGTATCCTACTGATAAATTACCATACTGTGATTGAATTACATGTTTTAGTTGGCCTAGTAATTTAGTTGTGGACTTCAGTTTAATTTGTTCTTGCATTGCTGCAGCTCTGTGACCTCAAGTTGCCAGATTAGAGGTCGGTTTTACGAATTCCTTGCCTAGTAACTGTGTCTGTCCGTATTTCCTGTGTGGCCAATGTCCTGCATCTTCAATTCATTCCACAAAGTTTGATTGTGGTTCTTTGCTTGTGTGCTGATGGTGAGTTCTGAATCCAGAGAACTGCTGAAGATGTGTGTTGGTTGTGATTCCATATCGTGCAGTGATTTGCCTGCTTTTAAGGCAGGTGTGATTGTGCTGTTTAAGAGTGACAAGTTGTGCATCATTGATTTAAGTGCAGTACTTAATTGAATTATTCTGATGTGTAATACCAAGATAAATAACAGTAAATAAATAAAATCGTGTTTTAGGAATCTTTATTCTTCATTATTTTTTGTACAGGAGTACAGGAAAATCCAAACAGCTAACCTAACATTTGCACCTACAACCCTCTGTCAAATTTGGTGTTAGGGTTTCCCATGTAATACGTAACTTATAGACTGCAGTAGTTATTGTACTATTGCATGTATATCAATGGATCATTGTTCACTGCAGAATAATACAGGTTGAGACTACACAGTCCCTTGACATAATAAGGATTGACACTATGTGTATACTGGAGCTTAGAAACTCCATTATTGTGCAAGCTTGAAACTGAACATTCATATTTAATTATACAACTACAAATGCCACCAAGTGGACTCTTACTCCTAAATGCAAAAACTTACAGCAGCATAAAATATCCAGACCTAAAAACTTATATGACAAATGCAGATGAACACATTGGATGATTTATTGCGTACATCTGCACTTCAGGGCTAACTGTGCTATGTCGAGGGGCACTCTGATATTGCTGTGTTGAATAAAGAGCTTGATACATTATAACACTCGCAGTTCACTGGTATCCGACTCCAGTATTAGAACTGCACATGAAAGGAAACCAGTATCCCTATAGTATATATGTATGCATCTGCGTATTGAAGTTTGGCAACCAGCAACAAATTAAAGCCACCATAAAGCTAGCTACAAGAGATCTTAGACTGCAGCCAACAAAGTCCATTAATGATCCAACACACACCTGGTTGCTCTCTGACTAAAATCAACGTTTAAGATAAGATAAAGATAAGAATATTCTTTAATTGACCAATTGATAGATCCGCATTTTGGTGTACAAACATGGTAATAAGCATCCATCAATACTTACGAAGATCAAGACAGTAAAATAATTCTAAAATTACACATTATTATCCGAGACCCCATATATCATTCTAATGATGAAATTTTTTCTCATCTGCCGGAGGGATTGTGCGGTTATGGGCGCGTGGGCATAGGTTGTAGAAGGTGGCTTTGATCGGAAGGAGCAGGTCATGCAGTACATGACCCCCATTAACCAGGACAGCAGTAGAGCCAATATATATTTTTTTGTACTGAACTATATAAACCAAATTCTGAAATGGACGTCTGCATTGGGCATAATCCCTCCACTGTTTTTCATTATGACTGACACCTCGCTTCTCCCTTGCAAACATCCTTAATGGACAACTGCATATCTAGCTGTGGAAGCAAGTGACCACTGTTTATTAACCCTTTATGATTCTGCACCATTGCTATATGTGGTAGAACCACTTTGTGCCATTGCTTCACAACTATTTGTATGCATACCGTACTTCAGGAATTCATTCATTCATTCGGGAATTTATATAGCGCCCCATCAAGGAAACTACTCAGAGGTGTCATAAACATTTTAGAATACATCTACGGTACTAGGTTATAAAAAAAGCTGGCCGGATGAGTATTGGCTGTGACCGCTTAATATGTTTTCTTCTGTGTTCTGGGATTTCCTAAGATCCAAACATTCTTTGAATTGATGACAATCGTTTACTAATTTTTAAGCTTTGTGCAGAGCAGTCTACAGTCTGAATCTACAGTCTGAGTTGCTTCTGGGATCTGGGGCCCTGAAGCTTCAGCTTTATTAGTTTCATAGTAGATCCGCCTTTGGGCACAACTGTATCCTGTGGGCATGGTGGTACCAATTGAGAATCTCTGGCATAGCGTAGCCTTGGAGATATACAAGAGACATTCGATCACCAAGCACGATCAGTCACTCACCGCCACCTGGAACTGTGTCAGTACCCACAAGTGGTGAACAGCAAGGGCTGACCCATAAAATACTGATCCATCACTGACACGTAAAACCGGCCTTTTTCCCTACATGATGGAGAAGGCCTATGATCGTACAGTACATGTTCGTTAATTAATTTCAACACATTATATGTGTACTATACACAGTTGAAGCATGGGCCTGTGACTTGCTTGTTTTCAACGTTTTTCACATCAGCATATCCAATACATGGTAAAATATTACCATCGTGTTAATTCAAAGAAACAAAGTTACAAAATGGTAACCAAACCATAAAAAATATTTATTTTACATGCAAGCCGGTATGTTTACCGGTACACTATTTACCTTAATACAGAACAATGATCAAAGAATTGCAAAAATCAGCAGGTGATTCCAAACTATTGCACAACACTGGAACTATCTATGAACAAAAACAAGTGAAAATGCATCAAAACAGGTTTTAAGTACTTTTAACCAACAACAGAGAGAATTGATGGTACATGTAACTATAAGTATTGCAGACCTGCTTGAATACTGTTCTCTGCACTTTTTGCTTTTGTTGACATTATAAACATTGGAAAAACTAATGAGAATAATAATCAAAGCAAAGTCATTTTACAATTTTGTTGCTTCTTTTACACTACATCTGTAACAACAAATTGCCAGTGATATAAATTTTTCTAGAAGTCTACCTTCATCTACAGTACAAACACCATAACTAACAATATGTTCTGTTGGATAATTTACACATCAGATCCTTCAGACCTGTCACGGGACAAGTTGATATGGCTAGTGATTACAACTGGTCAATAGGGAACGCTGTGATGCAATTGAATACACTGATCAACAAGCATTTTGCTGTTGGGATTCTAACACCTGTTCCTAACTAAATTTAATATGCTGATTCCAAATCCGGAAACCGTTTTTGTCTATCACGTCCAGTTTTTAAGTTATAAAGTTTCTCGGATTCTTTAAGTTTTATATGCCTACATTAACACTGCGCAACAAAAAAAATATTTGTTGTTTGCTACTCAGAACTTTTTAACTGTTCTTGGCTAAATTTTGGGCGCTGATTTCAAATATGAAATCGAAATTTGTCTAGCACGTCAGGTTTATTAGGTACGCATAAGTGAGGTTCTACACAATTGCGGATTCTCAACTCATACTATCAGTGAAAACACAGTTTAAAAAATGTATGAGGCATTTGCTTTTGTGCTTGCTCTCAACTAAATTTTGGATGCTGATTTCAAATATGAAATTGAAATTTGGCTAGCACGTCAGGTTTTTGAGGTACGCGTCGCATAGTTCATACTGCAAATGTACCGCATTAATTTTCGGTTATGTATAACCTCACTGATGCGTACCTAAAAACCTGACAAGCTAGCCAAATTTTGATTTCATATTTGAAATCAGCGTCCAAATTTTAACTAAGAACAAATGTGAAAGCAAATGCCTGGCATTGTGTGATACAGTTTTGATACTTTGCTTTCGCTTACAGTATAGGCCTATATGAGCTGAGAATTCGCAATTGTGTAGAACTTCACTGAAGCGTAGCTGAAAAACTAGACCTGCCATCCAAATTTCGATTTCATATTTGAAACCAGCATCCAAAATTTAGCTAAGAACAAGCACAAAATCCTATTCTTCATACATTTTTAATATGAGTTGAGAGTTCGCAATTGTGTAGAACCTCACCTATGCGTACCTAAAAATCCTGACGTGCTAGCCAAATTTCGATTTCATATTTGAAATCAGCGCCCCAAATTTAGCTAAGAACAGTTCTAAAGTTCTGAGCAGCAAACAAAAAATATTATTTTGTTGGTCAGTGATATCATAGGTCACACCCACTGTGGGAGTTTCAAACAGACAATGAACATGCAAGGGACAGAGTATTCGGTGTAGAGACCATCATGTGATCAGTGCTATAGCTTACTACAATACCTATCTTGTACATTAACGTGTAGAATTATTCATTCATTCAAGTATTTATATAGCACCTCCTCAAGGAAACTACTCAGAGGTGCTCCCAACTGCAGCACGGTCAAAAAGAACAGTTGAATTAAAGTAATAGTAACAGCATGTTGCATATTGTTACAACTTCTAACGAGTTTCTAAGGAGGCAAGTACGTACATTATGAAGTGCAATTCAAAAATGCTAAATTAGCTCTTTTGATGATTATACTGATTTGCATACCCTCAGATATGCTATTAAACCTAGGCTATCTAGTTGCATTTTCAAAACACTTTTCTGTGATGCTGATCAGGTTTTACAGTTCTAAAGCAAGTACATGTAATATCAGTCAGACTGGAATCACAATTTATGAACGCTACAGTATAGCTGTTTGAGCACAGATCACTCAACTACAAAATTAAAAAGATATTTTATTACTTATTCATAACTTCATAATAAATAACATCAGCAATTACATCAGAATATGGCTCATCTTCTGTTTCCACTAAAATATCCACTTTCCAGTTTTTACAAACATTGCAAAAAAGTTACACCCACACAAATAATGAATTCGAGTTTCCACTGTTTAGCATAACAGAATTTGTCTGGATGATAATGAAAAAATAACAACAGTATTACTAGACTGTCAAACTTATACAACAGTACTACAGAATACATTAAGCGGGACTTTTGTCCTTTCGAATCTGCCTCTTGTAACCTATGGCAGAGATATTTTACAGTTTTTCAGATGTCATATGTTTCAATAAATGAAGACAACAGACCCTCACAAAAATATACATGGTTGTCATATGCCCGCATAAACTGCAAATTGGTTTTGATTTTCATCCATCTGTTTAAATATACATAATTGAACACCCCCATAAAAAAATTATACAAAGACAGGAAATGGACACATTACAGTTTATTCAAGGTCTCTGACCGCAGTTTTACAGTTAGAAATATATGAATTCAGCAGTATTCACCTATTAAAATCAAGACTTCACAATGCCAATTACCATTATTCAGCATTCAGTCTCAGACACTGGTTTCATGATATTCTTGTTCCAATGATCTACTAATTAGCTCATCAAACGATCCTTCAAATGTCACATTTATACAAATTGTTGTCATATGTTTTCGACTTCAGTCACCAAATCTATACAGCATATTTAATTCAAACAATGTTTCTGTAATTCATGGTGCTTTCTTTAAGCCCTAATCATATCCTCTTTCATCTCCTATCTTCTCCATCTTGCTCACAATTGCGTTGGTTCTTATCTTACCCTCTCAACCTGGGCAAAAATTTCACAGCTGTGGGTTGTGAACTGCCATTGTCTATCATCTTTATGACTTACTCATAAGCATGTACCTTAATCCATCATATGCAGCTTTTACAACTATTGTCATGCAACTGAGGACCAAAGACAAAAGTTTCTTAATCAGGTAATCACTTGATAAACCTTCAGTCATCATTCTTCTGTGTAGCTCCTTCTGAATAAATACACACTCTGTGAATTCCACGACCATAGCAAATTGGATTATGACTAAGCGAAGTTTTACAGCGTTCATGTGTGGTAATTTCCTACGCTGAATTTGCACTCAGCATTTCTTGAACAAATGGTGAAATATCACGTGCTGCTTGAGTAAAGTAAATGATGAACGGATGTTGCATGAGAACATCATACTTTGGACGGTCACGGTAATTCCTCTGAAGACTGCAAAAACAGAAGATTAACCATATTTCAGTGCAAAATGAGATGAGAAATAAAAACTATTTTCTTCAAACAACAGAACTTGCAAGCTGACCAGCTAAAACTTGTGAAATATGCCCGATAAATGAATATTTTACCAGTGAAGGCCATCAAGAAAAGAGCAGGCTCTACACAGAAAATTCAGGATATTGGCGCACCAAATTATTGTAATCAGCTACTGTATTTCAACTTGTACAACGACCTTTAACATAAGCAATTCCCACAGGTAAAACAAACCCCAGCCATCACCATAATGCCTGCAGCAAACAGGACACCATTCCTGCCATCCTATCTTTTCATCAACCTAATCTAATAACTTCTATAGTGCTGTTACAATGCATCAAACATCAATCAAACCAAAGGTTGCATCAAGCGAATTCATAGTCCAAAAATAATCCATTAGAGAAGCCAGGTCAAAATCCAGAGTCTGAGAAATTAAGCTATGGTGGGTAAGCAAGCTGAAAGAGATGAGTTTTAAGTTTAGTCCGGAATGATACTAGAGAACTGATGGAAAACACAGAACTACTGTGCACTCCAACTTTAGCTAATTCAAATAACAATACGAAACAAACAAGTTAAATATATACTTACATACTCAACATACTAAAGAAATGGCAACTAGTTCACCCAAGGAATACATGCAATAGTGATTGACAGCATTTTTTGTCTGGTACTTAAAATGCTCTATATAAAGTGTCCTCCTACAGACATACATTACTGGTCTATCATTTGCACTAAGCCTCCTCTCAGACAAAAAGTCTGTTTAGAACACATCTTTAATGCACAACCAATTAGCATAATCCATAACTAGTAGCTTGTCATTTCATACCGACAGTAAAAAAGTGTAAAAGAAACTATTAAAAGTGTAGAAGTGCTTCCTACCATTTTTCTATGAAGTCACAGAATTCCGTTGGGAATGATTCTTTCGGAAGCCTTGGCGGCTCACCCTGTACTACTTGTTTGATCTGGTCAAATGGTGTCTTCCATTCCTCGTACGGAAACTTTCCAGTGGCCAACTCCATCTGATCAAATAATCCAAACCATAATTCCACTAATTAATGCAAGCAACTGATTGATCATTAGACAGAAACTGGGGGTCATTAAGATGCTGTGGTTTGAGACACAACACTAGGTTCATTGGTGTAACTCCATGAACAAAAGGAGACAGCAAATTCATTTACTTCATGAGTGATAGAGGAGAGATCAAGAAGGGCAAGAAGTCTTTCAGTACTTGGTCCCACCCCAGCAACAAAGACAGGCTTATGCCAATAGATCTACCCCCCATGCCCAAATAAATACAGTTTCCTTTAGAATCAACTAATGATTATTTTAATACATTGTTGGTTATGCTAGAATTTTTCAAATTGGTTATATAAAAAATGTACGGACTCATGCATAAGCGCCTCTGAATAGTCTATGCTGCGAGAGGCACTCTACAAATTCTTAGATACGATACGACTTGGGTAGATGCTCACAATAAAAATAATATGAAATCATCAAGTGCCATAATATGGCACTCAAGTGCCATAATATGGCACTTGATGATTCTACATATTCTACATATTATGTAGAACTTTCACCCAAGGCTTATACTGAAAGTCATACTTTAATATTTTCTGCACCTGAGTCACAAAAATAATTGCAGTAGAGCAGCACATAGATTAATAACTGTCAAGCCACCTTGTAATTTTAAATCTGTTACATCACTCTTAAAAAAGATCTAAACAATGCTAACCAGAGTGATTCCAAGACTCCAAACATCAGATCTAATATCATATCCTTCCTGCAGAGCTTCATAATCAAGTCTTTCTGGCTGTAATATAAAAAATAACACTTGTAAATAAACTGGATTACTACAAAACAAAATGGTTACACAAGGAAAGTAGCAGGAAGTGTTTGAGAACAATTAATGTTACACAATCAATCACTATATTTTCAATACCAGTATTAAATATTTTCCATTTAAAGTCACGATTGTTGTGCACACGTTGGCCCAAGCAGGCAACCAGCTTCCACCTGTGCTCCACTATGTGCATAACGTTTTTCAAGAAATTCCCCACTGCTACAGATCAACACACACATTTTGGAGCTACTCTTGCGCATGATCGTCTTCATGGAATGATTTTCCCATTTGAAATAGTTCAGTTCACATTAATGCTAAAAAATTACATTCTGAAGATACACTTTTTACGTCTGACCAATAGCCACGCACACAGCACTTAAAGATTCCTGAAGACCAGCTGTACAATAGCTCTGTTTCAGATACAGAAAAAGTAAAAAATTACCAGTTCAACTTACCGCCATGTACATTTCACAGCCAACTTGCGTTCTTGCTTTTGAGTCAACCAAATGACCGCTTATCCCAAAGTCACAGATCTTAACTTGGCCTTCCTTATTGACAAGAACATTGGAGGGTTTAACATCGCGATGAATAACATTGAGGTCAGACTTCAAATAGTGAAGAGCATTGAGCACCTGCATAAACAGATATTAAACATCAAATGTGATAAGTTGGGTTGCTATTTTTCTAAACATATTACATGAAAAATAAAGAAAACAGTAAAATGTAAAATATTTCAAGAAAAAATTAGGTAAAAATTGTCATTTCACAGAAAATTGGATTTTTACCACAACAGAATAAGATATCCTTGTGCACTTTAAACAGACTAATCAAAAGAATTTGCTCTAAATGCTTATTAAAGCATCACCAATGTTGCTTGAATATTATACTCCTAGAACAAATCTATTTAGCAGTGATGTAGCTGAGTCCACTTAAGTCCAAGTCCGTCTAAGACAAGTCGAGTCTGAGTCCAGAGGTGTTCGAGTCTGAGTCCAAATCACTAAAGATCAAGTCCAAGTTCATCCACATAAATATACACTGAAACATGTACTTCAATGGCACAACAAAAAACAATAGCACTATTTATGTAGAAATTACGCTTTAAAAACACTAAATTATATAAGTTTTGTGTGATAATCTGGTATGATAATGAGGAAGCATCAAAATTCCCCTACTGCTAAACACAAATTCAGCATGCACACTCATAGTAGGAACAGCTAAATCTGTAAATGCCATTAAGTGTAGTCATGGCAACTGTTCTGCCCTGAGTCAAATTCGAATCCAGGGGCTTTGAGTCCAAGTCGTGACAGTCCAAGTCGAATCCACAGAAAATCGGTCTCGAGTCGAACTCAAGTTCTTGGCTGGACTCGAGTACTACATCAGAGTTATCTGTATTTTGACAAAGCTATTTTATTTCTCTTTGGAAGTTTTATTAGAAAGATACAAACCGAAACAGATACAACTCCAAGAAAGTCGTACGGCATTGGCAAAGCCCTCTTAAAAACCAGAGGATAGAATTTGGCCAAAGATATGTCCATTACTTCCATGCAGAGCCAAACAGCACCCTGGAAAACAATTTCACAATTCACAGTACAGTGCTGACCCGTTTACACAGTCACTGGAAGCCACTGCCGTATGGTTATGGGCAAAAGTGATTATGATTTAATAACAATTTATGTATCTGGCACATTAATATCTACTGCTTTCAGACACTATTTCAAAGCATGAAATGTCTGGATTGAACTGCAAAGCACAAGGGTACACAGCTGTAGCCACCTTGGCTAAGACAGAAGTTAAGCTCCTGCAACTGTTTTGGCAAGGGCACAAGTGTTTTATTATATCTCAGTTACAGCTGCTACTAGGTGACGGCTGGAGATATTTACAGATATATATTATGTTTACCTGCTCTGGAACTGTAATGCCCTCTGCAAGGCTTAAAGCTACCTGCAGCTAGCGACTGTTGGTCATATTCAGGCAACTGTACACAGCTGATGCAGACTGCTGCACAGCAATTTTATGTATCGCATGTTAACGTGTCCCGCATACTAAATAGGAACCATCGGGGTTCATGTATCAACAGACTGCATGTAAATGGGTCTCCACTATATTATCAAGAAGTCAAAACAATTGCCGACTCATTTTTACCTCGAAATGTCTTTACTCGTGGAAAACCGAGTTCCATTTATAAATAAAACTAATTGAAAATGAAAATATCTCTCTCTCTCTTTGAAGCAATCAATATATATTAAAATTCAGTAACGATAAGTCCTGAGCTAACCATTAGCCCCTATTCATTTTTTCCAGTTTTCTTCCAATTGTATGCCTAACTACACAATATTCCTGCACAGCTAACCTCTTGGAATAATGCCCCGTAGAATGTCACGATGTGCTGGCAGCACTGAGAACGCATAGATACATCCAGCTCTCTCAATAACATTGTCTGCTCTGATGAATTAACGGTACACGGTATTTGCTACCAAAACAAGCAGAACAAATTAAATAATAAAAATATAAATACAACAATAGGCACATAAAACAGTACTTGATTCTATTGAAAGAGCCTGTTTTACCAACTAATATTACCATAAATACTCGCCTATAAGTCGAATTTATTTGGACAATGAAAGTCCAAAGTTGGGGGCACCTCATACGAGGGTCAAGCCAAGATAGCAAGATATAACAACTGGAAATTGCACAGAGCATGCAATGGAGGATGGCAAAAGCAGGAAATTGCACAACACATCCATGAAGAAGGGAATATAATGCTATAGCTATAAAAAGAATAAAGTGAAATCAACATTTGGTTAAAATACTGACAAAATATCTGTTAGAATAAATGTAGAATAACTTGGTGTCTTTGGTTGCCATTTGTAAGGGCTAAAATGTGCAGATTTATTGGGTATTTGTACAAGCAAGAAATTGCTTGATCACTGGCAGATAATTGCTTTGATAACACTCTATCTTGCGCAAAGCAAACATTCATCCAGCACGGGTGCTCAGCTTATCCAACTTGCTGCCTTTGGTTGGTGTCCTGATTTACCAGTATATACAAACACACATCGACTTATACATTAGTCATAGACTTTTCCCCTATCCAAGGCATACAATGTGGGGGTCGACTTATACACAACGTCGACTAATAGGCGAATATATACGGTAAGTGAAAAATAATGACAAATTAAGACGTTGTTAAGTACAGTTTGAAAACAGAAGACACGAACAATTAGAAAGCAGACACGCATTAACTGTCTTGTAGTAAAGCACACACTATTTTGCCTGTAGCCAGACAGTAGTGTGTGTGGGAGAGAGATAGAGAAAAATAATCTGGATGCACCACATGATGTAACTTTATGGACGACAATATCGTGATCGCATTATACAGTCCTGTCAAATTAGTAATCTGCGTTCCTACCAGATTGTATCATAGTTCATGTTAGAATGAACTTCACTATGAGAATGATTCATTGTCTACAAACAGGATCTTATTATAAACCACTGCAGAATTTATAACGAAACATTTACTGTAAGTGGGAGGCTAATTTCATGACGTGTGCAACCTGATACCTACAATGCTTTGTTTCGTGGTCACATGAAAAGCATTTCCCAGAACTAAGCAGCATTATACTAAAACTTTAACTACATGCACTTGCTTTATGCATTCCATTCATTCATTCAGAAAATATATTCAGACAATTTATATAGCACCTCTGCAAAATATCCACTCAGAAGCACTTCTGTCCCAGCCTCAGTGAAAGTAACAGTTTCCAGCATTTAGAAAAGGAACATGCAGCATAATATGAGCATATCACATCAGAAGAAGACAAAAGTCTACAGGAAGGCTATTCCAAGCCAAACCACACAAAAAAGAACAAGACTGTACTGTTAAAGTGCATGTGAAGGGGCTACCAAATAGTTTTAGAGAAGGATATGCACTCTGCAACAAGCCAAACCTGAAATGGGTGACAAAGATCCTGTAATAGACTAGGTGCATTAACCTACAGATCTTCCCAGGTACAAATAAAATCTTAAAGTTTTTGCAGTGTGAGACATAAAGCCAAGGAAATCACCAGAAAGACATTACAACACAGTCTTTGGGAGCCATAATAAGAATCACCTTATAATTAAAACTGTAATGTTATGTAAATCTCCTAAATTTCTCATCCCCGCACAAAAGCCACGTCAGGGAGACCAGCTTATTCACCGGAACTGTGCAAGAAAGAGTTATTTTTTATGGCTCAACTGATAATTGGGATCCACGTTCCAACCATGTTTATCAGAATCCGTGTTTATAATTAAGCATGTTACAAGTTTATGACGTACATCTAACTTGTACCAATAACATGACAAATTTCAAAATGCCACCAGCAATCCTTGCAGCTGCATACAGCAAATGTTTTGGCTGCCCAACTTGCCCCAGAGGAAGGCCTTCTTATACGAATGGTGCCAGAGTAATGGTAATTAATTCAACTGAAAATATAGGCATCAGTAACAGTAACACTAAATGAAGTGAATAGGAAAAAACCCACAATTGGACAGTTGATAAACGAGTAAAACATAGAGTGTAAGTGCAAGTGCTAAGCTAAGTGCTAAGCCAATTCCTGGTCAAGAAGTATCCCAAGAACAAGAGGTCAACAGAGGAAAATTAATGTTTACTGTAAGTCTATATGTAATGCAGATGAACACAACCATTATCCAAAGGTACATGAGTAATAAAAACCATTTTAATATCACAATGCAAACTGATCAATCAAAATTTAAGTTATCTCTCAACCTTTGGCCAAGGCTACAAAGAGAACATCAATTGCATGTATTTTCACAAGTGGTGAAGTACAAATGAACATACTTTGACAGCCATTATGGTTCCTGTCGGCCGATGCCTTCGCTTTTCTACTGTACCAAATGCTCCTTGACCAAGAAGACCCATTGGTTCAAGGTCACGTGCATTGACTTCAATGGTCGTTCCACTGATAGTGACCGTCGTCTTTAAGTCAAGGTTAGCTGGTGTCCTGCAATTAACCCTTTGACTTGCACCATTGTTTGCCAGAAAAGGTAAATGTGTATGTGTGTATGTATGTATGTATATATGTATGTATGTATGTATATATGTATGTATGTATATATGTAGGCCTATGTATGTATATATGTATGTATGTACGTATATATGTATGTATGTATATATGTATGTATATATGTATGTATGTATGTATGTATGTATTTATGTATATATGTATGTATGTATGTATATATGTATGCATATATATGTATGTATATATATATATGTACATATATATGTATGTATATATATGTATGTATATATATGTATATGTATATATATGCATATATATATATGTATATATATGTATGTATATATATATATGTATGTATATATGTATATATGTATGTATGTATGTATGTATGTACGTATATATGTATGTATGTATATATGTATGTATATATGTATGTATGTATATATGTATGTATGTATACATGTATACATGTATGTATGTATGTATGTATATATGTATGCATATATATGTATGTATATATATATATATGTACATATATATGTATGTATATATATATGTATGTATATATATATATGTATATGTATATATATGCATATATATATGTATATATATGTATGTATATATATATATGTATGTATATATGTATATATGTATGTATGTATGTATGTATGTACGTATATATGTATGTATGTATATATGTATGTATATATGTATGTATGTATATATGTATGTATGTATACATGTATACATGTATGTATGTATGTGTGTATGTATGCATGTATGTATGTATGTATGCGCGCTTTAAAGCGCGGTTGCCAGTCAAAGGGTTAACAATTGACAAGCTTTTTAATAAAGGATAAAGGCTACAGCCGCTACACACTTAGTTGTTTATAGAACGTTGTGACAGGAAAGAATGAGTTCATATACCTGGACCTCTGCAAATATGATATTGCAAGAATTTGGAAATTCCTTAGGTAGAAAACTTGACAACTATTAATGAATAAATAGGATGGATGAATTCTAGGGAACAACCGGAAATCGCTTCGGCCATTTGCCCCGGCCGGATATCGGGTTTTTCGGAACTATTCGCCTCGGCAAATAATACCCACGCAAATACCTACAATTGTGATATGATGAATGATGATAGTATTAATATTTATTATTTAATAATTATTAGTTATTACCATGTAGTACATGTACCATTACTTCAGTTTATTTCTTCTAGTCCACTTCTAGGGCTTGAACATTCTATATTTTTAGTTAAATTAATTTTATTTCCATATTTATTTGAGTTTTGTAACTTTTGTTTCGACTTGAAGCTTTCAATTTGTTTTATTGGCAAAAAGTCACAAAATACACTAATAGAGACTTACAGTCGCTGTCTCTATCATGTAAAAAACGGTACTGGGTTCGTACCCGGATCCGGCAAATAGTACATCCAAATACTCGGATTTGCTACCCGGTAGAAAATGTCTACCCGGTTGTTCCCTAATGAATTCAAATCTTAAAGCCTCACATTCATGGCAGTTTTCCTGCACCTATTCAGGAAGTCAAAAGCCTTTGTGTTTAAAATGTAATTGCTTCGTAACTCAGAACATTTGCAATGACAGTT
Source organism: Aporrectodea caliginosa (assembly GCA_020284085.1). Taxonomy (NCBI): domain Eukaryota; kingdom Metazoa; phylum Annelida; class Clitellata; order Crassiclitellata; family Lumbricidae; genus Aporrectodea; species Aporrectodea caliginosa. The sequence continues at coordinate 1,243,660 of JACEVL010000113.1, read as the reverse complement.
GACACTGTGTGTAATGCATCCTAGAAGCAGCTTGCTAATGTTAAATAAATTGTCATAATTACAATTGCTATGGCAGATATGATTCATCAAGATATTGATTAGTCATCAACTTCCTTATGTCAATATGCAACTGAGGCATATTATTTGATGCATTCTTAGCATTTTCTAATAATATTCATACCGAATATAAATCATTTAATTATAATCATCCACAGTATTCAAGTAATCATGCCTGATATGCCCCAACAGTGTCTAAGTATCATATAAACTGGTCTTCTAGTTGACTATTAAAATAAGTACTGGAATTAGAGGCATTAAAATGGTTTTAAGAGCAGGGGCATTGTCAAATTCAGATGCTTTGAAGAAAAGAAGACAAATAAAGAAGCGTTATGTTTTCAGACATGTTGCCAAAATCTTAGACACCTTTTTCAGTTACCAAGACTTCTTAGATGGCTTTTTACGTTTTAAAATGTCTGATGACCTGTTCTGTTTTTGTTCACTGCAGTTTAAGCTGTGCCCAGTAACCTTGTTTACTGCACTCACAATTTTTGAATAGCCAGACAGATGAAAACAAAATTAATTTTCAAACAAATGAACTCACTTAGATGTTGCTACATTTCCTGGTGTAGGGTCGAATGTCCAGCCTCCTTTGAATTTGCTCTTTAGACCTTTCCCACCTGGAAAATAAATTATAAGTACTGTAAGACTTCCTGGTGCATATATCTAGTATAATCATACCAACCACTGACATAAAAAAGTCCAATTCACACAGTGTCATGCTACATCAACTGTGACAGTGTTCTTTCTACCGTACTTTAATCAAGAGGTCATCATCCTGAAATGTCAAAATAGGGACAATCCCCTATGGCAATTCATCTTCGTTTGAAGTGCTGAAAGAATCATAAAAAAACCGACCTGATAGTGATTACTGACAGATATTATTCTTAAAACTGATTCTAAGTAGTTCATCAGAAAGACATGTTCTCATAGATCATCTCAGCCAATCAGATTGGCCTCAAGCATTAGCAACCATTTCCCAGAACAGATGTTTATGGTTTACATGCAGCAAAGTTAGAGCCGCTTCACGAACAGATTAGCTCAGTTCCTACTTTCAAGCCTCCACTCGAGTACATTCAAAATATCTGGCACAGGTAGAGTGGCAAAAGTATGATAAGAAATTCCGTTGAAATAGCGATAACAACAAAGAAAGCAATTAATACTAGTAAGTAAACTCTGCATTCAAACTGCACAAAGTATAAATTCCAGAAAGCACAGCAGGAGTCATTTCAATCAAGCATGATTTCTTAATTTCTGACCCACTGAAGTGTTTTCCATTTACTATGAAAACCGGAATTAAATAACCCTACAAGATATTCAACAGATCACCTTAACCCGCCTTCTGTTTATATCATGGGCTTATAAGATGTCAATAGGTAAAAAGTTTGACCGAGCAAGCAGCATAGAGGTTCAGGCACTCATGATTTTTCCTTTTGTAATGGGAATATTTACTGACATGCTAAAAAGGAATGGCTATCTCCTTTCTTTAAAAAATCAACTGTTAACGTGGCTAAATTTAGGTCTCTTCATTGTTCAGCTAAAGACCTAACATACAGGATGACTTTCAGCAAACATCTTTAGAGTTTGGAATGTTTTTGTGTTCGTGTAAGATCAAAACTTCCTAAAATTAGAACTGCATTTGAAGCTGGACGAAACTTTCTTGTCCGCAAAATCTATCTTACATTTCACAGTCTGTTGCTCAACTAAGAACATTAATGTTTATTGCTCAGATAAGTAGAAGAGTCACAACTGGTGAGTTCCCAATTTCCCATTCATGATCATGCAAAGCCCAACCAATGGTGCCCATCCATAGCTGACAGTAGACAACATACATGTGCCAAAATCCGTGACCATGTTGCATCGAGGATGAAATGCAACAACAAAAGGCAAGGCCTAAAATAGACAAACCCAAGACTAAGCAGTCCCTTGCAAGTGGGTCTGTGAAAGACAACATTCTTCACAGCCGGAAACTGGTTATAGACTTTCGCAGAAGTAGAATGGTCACCACAACTATGCAGAATTGAGCCTTTTTTGTGGCGGGCCCACCCGGCCCAGTGGTCTGAAATGGGCTCCCACAGGAGCTATGCCTGCTCCCTGGGAATCTTACTAAAATATTTTTTATTAAACTCAAAACTACTTTTTGGCCGTGCTGGAGTCAGGAGTGCTTCTGAGTAGTCCCCTTGAAGGGGTGCTATACCAATTTATGAATGAACAATACAAGGACTCTTTGGCCTTTGCTGCTCATGTAATAACCTGAAACCCCTCACAGCGGAAGAGTCCACTTACGCTGCACAAGGTTTCGATAACAAGTATCTGAACACCGTCCAAAATACTCAGAATCAACATGCACAGCAAAAGGAGAAATTTCTGTACGAATGCACACACATTGCACAGTAAGTTATATAATTTTGCCTTTTTTGCTGTGGCCTCCAAGGAATGGAACCAACTGCCAATGTTTCTCCAATGCTTGAAGTCTTTTTCTTCCTTCAAGAAAAGCATAAAACTCACTATTTCTCACTAGCTTTTAAGCGCCTGAGTAACTATCGGCCCTTCACCCGGCAACTGACTAATCAAGCATGCCTCAGATTCACATCTCTATGACTGTGCACATGATAAAAGTTTTTAATAATAATAACAACAACAACAGAGTACTACCTAATTACAGATCTATGACACACCTTCCATATAAAGTGTCCATTGGTTTATCATATTAAAAAAATCTATCTCTAATTGTCATAAAAAAGAACCAACAAGTGTCCTTAGTCTCTGATGCCTCCATACATGTGGTTCCAAAAGCTAACATGTTACATATAATGTGCTAATAAAACACATTTCACATTCAAACAAGAATGCTTCAGTAAAAACAATAACTACCTCACATAAGAACAATTTCCAACATCCGGATAGGCAACCTTTAACCCTTTAACGACGAGCATGTACTAAAATGTATGGGAAACCAATGCAGCTCATCATTAAAGGTTAACACACAATTGGTAACTTACCAACCAGCCATCTGCACTGCCTATATTGGTCTGTATTATGCGTGAGCTCACTGTCATGCTTCACACTTCACTCTTCCTGAACATAGACATCACCCAAATAAACCGAATCCAAACTATTCAGAATGCTCTTGCTCGTGCTGTCACTAAAACCCCAAAACTTCAACACACCACTCCTGTCCTCCACTCCACTGGCTTAAAATACCTGAACGAATACAATACAGTCATATAACTCACCTACAACACACTTCAATCCTCCCAGCCTTCCTATCTCCGTCAGTTGTTCACGGTCCAAGCACTTCACTCAGCCCGCTCCTCTTCTGCCACCACAATTCTCAAGCATTCTGTCACCTCATTGCTGAAATTTGCAAATCGCTCCATAACCATAGCTGTTCTGCATCTGTGGAATAAACTTCCGCCAGAATTACGCCAAATATCCAATCCATCCTACGAACTCACCAAAACCTCACTGCTTGCCACCTCAGGTCTTTTACTCAAAACTGAAAACACCAGTTGCTCTTTCACAAATCTTATCCTGAATCCTCCTCTTCTACTTGCATCCCTCAACGCTTCAATTCTAAACAACATCCACAATAGCTGTCTAACAGTCTGCCTGCCTGACCCTTTGGACCCTGCCTATCGATTTTGGTTTGGCTGAGCGCCTGTGAATAAGCTGACACCCGGTACTTAGCTTTTGTGAACGCTGAAGAACTCTCAGGATAATGAATTATTTATATTAAACTTGAATCGATAGAGGTCTAAATTAAGCTAGAATTGATTAAACATTCAATTTAATTCAGTAAAAGAGGCCAAAAAATACAGGTTGCCTTTATAAATGCTAAGCAAAGATACCAAATAAGACTGAGTGCAATGCCAGTCCTGAAGTGTTGGGTGATTAGGAAAACCAACAGTTCTCTTCACAAAAGCTATTAAACCTATTATAAATACATATATCTATACATAGGTATTTTCTTGTTTCCTGAAATAAAATATGAATGGCTGCAAAATGATCACCACCTTAACAGTATGACTATTGTATGTATGTATGTATGTATGTATGAGCACTTGTTATAGCGCCCCTTCAAGATGTCTACTCAGAGGCGCTCCCGACTACAGCGCGGACACTGAATCGGAGTTTCACGCCGAAGCGCATGAGCAATTGCGAGTGAAAGACTTGCCCAGGGTCCCTACGCGGCGGCTTGAGGTGGATTCGAACCCGCAACCCTCCGGCTGCAAGGTACCAAACATACCCCTACACCACCGCACCCCACTATTAACTGGATGTCTGAGATTTTCAAATGACCGCTTGGATGAATAACTGTTGGTGATTGGTTTTTGTGAGAAAGTTTGTTAAGAAATATTGTTAAGAAAAATGTCACAACAATATGAAATTTCAAATAATTATTTGACCTGAATCTTTCTATACTGAATATCCAATATCCAAACGTGAATATCAAAACCGTCTCAATGCAGGTTAGCAGGGGCTAAATGCAAAACACTAAAAATGAAAGGTTTTCAAGGTGTCCCTCTTACTGTGTGTGTGGTGGCAAATTTTCATACTAGTACACAATGTCATCCAAAATGCTTAAATTTAAATCAGTCTAGAGTAAATGAAAGTTAGAAAAAAAGAAGAGCAGTACCTTAAGCTAGCCCAAGAGGTACCCATGGGTATGAAGTGTTAGCAACTTAATTTTCTTAACCTCAACATAAGAGGGCGGGATCTTCCCACCGACAGCTTATGGTCAATGAACTTATATTGAATTGGCTAAAGGCGCAAGTACTAGATCCGAACTATCGACCTCTCGATTGACACTTGACACTGTACCATCGCACACACCAAATAACATTTAACACATTGAAAATAATTCGTTTCTTACCTCCTCGTCTTGAATTTGACATAACTGCAGCGAAGACGTTACTCTGTCGAGAATATTTCTCTACCTTTCAAGTTGTAAAACAACTATTACAGTAAATGTCAATTTGAAATCTAAAATTGGCGTCGGTGGCCGAAAACCAAGTCCTCAATTAGCACCCACTTTACATCCTCAACTCTGCAAACCGGCAAAGCCAACAATCTCTCTTAATCAAAAGCAATAACGATCTCAAAGAAGAACAATGACCAAAGTCTTCACAGGCAATTCTTAACTTATAACCTGTAGCTTAACATCCAGCAAACTGCACGAGAACACTTCTTTTGATCATTATTATAAACTATCGACATAATCAGCTCAGTAAGTACAACGGAAACGGAACTACGAGGGAATCCCCGATGGGAAATTTACTTTGATCTATAAATAGCTTTGGTCGTCATCGAACGTTGTTGCCATGAGGCAATGCATGAGTGGACTGAGTTATGTCACTAAAAATAGCAGGATATGGGTGTGCTCCGTATTAGTGGAATTCACAGTGTAGTCATTTACATTTTTACACCCACGATTCACGAATGTGATTTAGATGTGTAAGTGCGATTGATGAGCCGCTGTCAGAGAAAATTTGGTGTTAGGAATCATATTCGTAAATTCAATTCTAAATTTTATCAGCGATGCGCATTGAGAAGTCGTAGCTTAGTTGGGTTTGAGAACGAGTTATAGCCTAGGCTACGTAGTCTACGTAGGCTTACCATTAATCACCCATCATGATCTGCATCAGGATTCAGGCTGTTACATAATTATCTATCATCTCTTATACGTTCTACGCAAAAATAATTAGAGTCTCACCTCTTCAAAAATTCCTTCTCTGACTCAGGGCCGTAAATCTGTTTCGACAAGCGGGGAGGGAAAAATTCCCCTTCGGAAGTGTGTATACTTCCCTTAAGAAGTCAACGACTGAGTTCAGTTGCACACTGGGTTAGTGTTAAAACATGTACCGGTAGGCCCTATAGGTAAAACTGTAGGCCTAGTTTACGTTGCCATATTATTGTAATCTGTTCAATGCCGTACTTTACGTTGTAAGTAGGCCGTCTACAAATGTCCATGATAACTGTCATCAATCCAGCTTAGCGGAAGGTTGCGTCATGCTTCATCCAGTAATAAACGTCACTGAGCTCTTATGGGGATTTTCAAGACTGTAATCTAAATTGTTAAAGAAACGTAATACATTTTTACAACAATTTAGGTTATTTGGGACAAACTAGTCTGCTGCTAGGACATCTTACCCATTTCTAATCTTATGTCCTTCAAAGCTTTATTCTTTAAAGACATATTTATATCACCTGCACCCAAAATTGTAATGTTTTAATGGTAGCCTAATCATGCAAAAGATAAGAACGCGCCTATATACAAAAGAACCAAATATTGAGCCGAATGATAAACTCAAGTCTGATTGTGCGCAGTATAGGCTACACTATACAGTAGGGTGGAGTGAAAATGGCAAAAAAAATTTTTTTTCGGAATTTCAATTAGCTAGATATGTCAAAAGGTGCCAATAGATCAATAGAACACTGTGTAAAAATTACAAGATTTTTGATTAATGTTTTGATCGCCCTTCGCAACTTTTTATTTTGCAATACTAAGCGACATCAGAACGATATAGGTAGATTAGTGTCTACACTCTACACAGAGTCTACAGTCTACACTCTACAGTCTACACTCTACACAAGTCTACAGTCTACACTACAGTCTACACTCTAGTCTACACTAGAGTCCACACTCCGAGTCCACAGTCCACAGTCTAGGTAAGGTAGTCAACTAGTCAATAGTCATCTTAATGCAATCAGATGCCTTGATTATTACAGTATCTTTGATTTCAAAGTCACAAACAGTTACAAGGTGAAGTGAGAGAAGTCACGTTTTGACTCGAACGTCGGCATTAGCTGTCGAGAAGCGACGCGTGCACGGATGAAGCCATCTCGCGATTTCTGTCCACAAACAGCTATCGCCGCCTCGGTCACCAGCTTCACGTGTCTTTCCACAGCCTGCGTGTGGCTGGGGAATTTTGGGAAGGTGACTGTTGGAGTCACCTCCGTCGTGATGAGATCCCTGAGCTCAGTGTCTGTCATTGCCTTGATTACGGGAGACTCCGAAATAGGGCAGACTGCCCAGTCGATCATGTCGAAGTATTCCACGGCGTTGAAGTTGAGTTTTGCGGGAACCTTGAACCTCCGTATTTGTCCATTGGGATGTGCTTCAGCTCTGGCCTTCATCACTCGTCGCAGGCCCAGCTCATGTACATGTATGTGTGGTCGATGGTCCGTCATCATGGCTAAGAGGAGATTCTCCGGGTGAGCGAAGTATGCGTTGCGATGAATGACGGGGTCGACGATCTTCTTGTGCTTAGGGCTGAGGTATCGTGACTTGACGAGCATCTGGTGAAGGTGCCTAGCTCCATCTTTGCATGACGACTGGGCTTTTATGGCGAACCACGTTGGAGCATATACGCGAATGATGAACGTCACCACCGTTTTCAGATTCTGTGACGGTTCCTAGTCGCTGACATATAATCGGAGGATTCTATTGGCTGTCGTTAGCCATCGTGAGTGATTCAGGCAACCAGGGTTTCACATTGCCAGATCGACGCTACATTCACCTTTGCTGATACTATTGCACATTTCCAATAGATAGCGCTGATCTGTGCTCAACTTCTTCGGGTCCACACTGGACAGTTGCTCGGTCAGTTGTACTGGTGCAAATGAAGAGATAGGCTGTTCGCTACACGTCACTAGCCGCTTTCCGATAGCTCCAGAGAATCCGCGCGGGCATGTAGTCACGCCGTCGAGTGCCTGAAATAGATGGCGCAGGGGCAGCTCATTGGCATGGAGCAGACATACCAGCCACTGCAGAGGATGCTGGAAGGTTTCTTCCAGTCGCCGGATAACGCCCGCTATGTGTCCCGTGTTCACGTTTGTGCCGTCACACCCTACAACTTTAATGTTCTCTGTCTTCGCATTCCGCTCTTTCAAACTAGCGACTAATGACTCAGCTATGTCTTTGCTGGAGCCTGATGGCGCAGTCGTGTGGCTGAAGTATGAAGAACCCGGCTCTGCGATGATGCTTATGTGTTCTTCCGTGAGGGTTTTTCTGTGGAACTTGTTGTCGTCGCCGAGAACTTGTGTCAAAGTTCGATCCTTGCGGCCATCAAAGAACACTCCCTCCATGCCAGTGTGAGTGTGGTCGAACTGGTCAATTTGGTCATCATTCTGCTGAAGTTCCTTACGAGTTTTGCTGCGTTCTCGGCGGATCTTGCTTCGATCGATTACTTTAGATCGGTCGATCGGCGACACGAGACCAAGATCATGCAGAACTGATGTTGCTAATACAGCAGCCGATCTATCCGAGACTCCGGTTCGATCGCAAGCTTTAGCGAGTGAAGGTAGCGAAATTGTCATTTTTTGACATTGGCGATTCGTTTTACTTTCTAAATAATACTTTTATTATGCTATTGGATGGTTCTGTTAAACTGTGTCACATATGTAAATCAAACCTACCTTTGGCATCGTCAAAATGCTTCATTTAAACGCCCACTTAAATGGTTACAATGCCAATTATTTCAATTGGGCGAAGGGCGATCAAGCAGTTGTCAGAAAATAATATCATTTGGCAGGATTGTTACTATGGACATTTGGCACATTTTTAATAGTCTAGCTTATTAAAAGGAAAATTTTTTTTTTCTCACTCCACCCTACTATACAGGTCTCCCGCTGTCTCTGTCTGACTCTGCCTCTGCCTCTGCCTCTGTCTCTCTCTCACACACGCACGCACACACACGCTTTCTGTCTGTTTGTCTTGTCTTGTCTGTCTGTCTCGCTCTCCAATGGCCCGTAAAGTGTTTAAAAGTTGTGTCCGCCAACCTCAACCAACTACAGACCGAAGGCGGATAAAATTATACATTAATTCCGATATAATGTAGAACAATATTTTTGTCATTTTGTCATTTTGTACCACCACTGGTGGATCTTGATCCCCTGCCTATCGATGTTGTTTATACGTATTTTATTTTGACTGAGCGCCTGTGAATAAGCTGGTTCGCTTTTGTGCAATTGGCGCTGAAGAAATCTCGAGATTGCGACTGCGATTGAGATTACAAGTACAAACTGCGACTAATACGGATTTCTGTGTGGAAGAAAATAAAATTTACACCTATAATGCTGTTTGTCAATTTTTCGGATGCACAGATTTAGCCTTAGGCTTTGGGCCTATGGCTAATTGCTTATAAATGTGAAATGCAGTCTCAACAGTTAAAATAGTGTGCACTTGCACCGTTTAGTTGTACTTACCAGCACACCTTCCAGCTGATGAATTGGAAATAGACAGATAACACTGTTCAAATGATTTCAAGGCGGTCCCCTAGATATTGCAGCACTTTATTTATTAATTTCTTTTATTTAAAATTATTTATAATCCTCAGTTGTAGGTCCTACACTCGAATGCAGTGATGAGGTCTGCAGATGAACTGATCTAGTCTATGGTTCCCCTCCCTGACCCTGAAAGTGACCCTGAAAGTTCACACTCTGAATATTATATATATATAAATATATATATATCACAATATATATATATATAATATTATATATATATATCTGAGCTGTCTTCATAATTTGTCATCCTGTATCCGAACACACTCTGCTCTGTCTTGTAGGGTGACGCGTTGCGCTTGACCGCGCTTGTCATAACATAAGTTCTGCCAGCTCTGAATTAAGAAGGAAATCTATCTTCAGCAGCCACATTCACACCTGTTATAGCTTTCAAGCCGAAAGAGTAAGGTTTCCTGCATTATCTAACTTATGTTCCCGCAGTAAATCATCCTACAAGACTTGGCAGTCGTCGATCTTTGTTGGTGACCCTAATATTTATGGCACAGCTTAGACGAATTTGTGGGGAGGGAATTCCTTCACGTTCCCTCCCCAGGCTTAAAAGTGGGGAGGGAATTCCCTCCTTTCCCTCCCCGGGATTTACGGCCCTGCTCTGACTTAATTAGGCCTACTAATTGACCTTCCATCTTCTAATCTTCCTCGACCTATGCCCTATAAACGAAACCCGCCCTAACAGCTCCTAGATCTTGCTGCCTCCTCTTTCTGGTCTCTGGCAACCAGACTTGAACCTCCATCAGATTTCTGGACAACCACTCTGACTCACCTATAGCTACATGCTTTTAGCTTTCAAGTAGAAATTTGTTCACGATTACGAGGAAGGGAAGGGCGTTCATTGAATTCTAGGCTTAAGCCTATGGTACCTTGAAGAGCCGTACGTATACACGTACATTCCTACTCGACAGTCCGGCAGTCTTGCTTTCGTTAAAACAGGCTGATGCATGCTGCCCATGCGGTCGGGTATAGGAAACAGGCTTACGGGTATAGACCTATAGGCTATATATATATATAGGCTTGCTTAATTATTTACAATAATACCCAAGTAACCCAACCATGCAGCATGCGCCTACATGGAGTCCATATAAGACCGGTTTCTCATGTGGGACCAGCTAGCCGTATAGAGTCCATACGAGTCCCATCTAATTAAGCCCATGGGCGTATTTAGGGGTGGTTTTACGGGTTCAAACCCCGAAATAAATGCTTTAGGCCTACGCCTTTACGGTTATAAAAACCAAAAATGTAGAAAACTACGACCATTTCCAATGGTAACCCTTCCCCCTCGAAAACTTAAAACCCCTCCGAAATTTTTCCTGGCTACATCCCTGCAAAAGCCCATGGATAGGCTGGCAGGATATATAGGGAGCATCCATAAATTACGTCCGCAGTAAAGTGGAGGGAGGGGTCATCCAAATGCGGACGAATGCGCGAACAAAGGAAGGGGGTTAAATGGCCTAAAAACGGAAGTTATTCTTCCGAGCTCGCTCTACTCGTAAAAACTTCAAACCCCAATAGAGATAAATGCATCGACTGACTTGATATGTTACGTCACTACCAATTATTATTATTATTTATTATTATTATTATTATTATTATTATTATTATTATTATTATTATTATTATTATTGTTATTGTTATTGTTATTGTTATTATTATTATTAGGCCTATTATTATTATTATTATTATTATTATTATTATTATTATTATTATTATTATTATTATTATTATTATTATTATTATTATTATTATTGTTGTTGTTGTTGTTGTTGTTGCTGTTGCTGTTGCTGCTGCTGCTGCTGCTGCTGCTGCTGCTGCTGCTGCTGTTGAATTCAAGATGTAGGCCTAGTTTTATTTTATTTATTCAAGATGTAGTTTTATTTTGTTAAATGGTTTTGGTTTTCGCATGCGATTGGCGACTTGCTTGGAAGTCGGAGGTAATTAAGGGCAAAAGAGGTTGCAGAGAAGAAAATCGATGAATGACAGCTCAGCTGGTTTGATCATATTAATAATTTAATGGATTAGTTAATTACGGCTATTTTATTTACGAAATCAGAATCCGAACTGCATGGCTATCGATTTTATAGCATTTACAGGAGCATATAAATGATACAATAATTGTTACCACTAAATCTTGCATAACAATATGCTAATTCGCAGAGTAGGCCCTAATAAAATTCTAGACCATATATAGCTTATTCTATTTAAGCATTTCCATAGGCATCAGATATGGGACCATACTGGGTTTATACTGGTACCATAATAATATGGGTCTAATATATGGGTTCCACGTGGGCATGCTGGCAGGGCTATAGGCTTGAGCATGCCTTGAAACACGAAGAGTACGGGTTCAATTAAATTGAACCCGCGCACGCCTACTCTTCGATCGTGTTTCACGGCATGGGCTCTAACCAGTCAGGTAGTGTTCGATGTCATAATGATGAGTACCCGGTAGTTGCTTTATTAAACCTCGGATCTTAATCCTCAGTATTGTAGGCTTATAGTACATTCGTGTATTGCATCGGCATAATCGCATTGGCAAAACGCAATACGTCATCATGTGTATAATCACTATCCTGTATTATATAACCTGTAAATTCCCAAAGGCAGACTCCGAAGCTTACAGTAACAGTAGAATCGTAGCCTATTATAGGCTAATATTCCCTTCATCGCAATTCATGGCACGAGGAAACATTTTTGATGGGTGGCAGACCCAGTATGGTTTTATTTAAGCGTGGAGTAACTGGAGTTTTATCACATGCAGCGTAATTTCCATGACTAATTTCCATGACGCCGGATCTACGAGCACCCGCTGAGCGGCGAGAGGCGGTCCGACGTCGGATACTGATGGGTTTGTTGACGTGTTACCGTCATCGGTCCGACGTGGGTGGTTAGGCCTATATCTGGGTATACAGGTTCCAAAAGTTTAAGAATTTGATTGTTTCATTTTTATACTCTGTGCTGGCAAATAAAAGCACTTCATAGGCCTACATGTAGTCTGCCCTAAAGTATTTGAAGTGAACGGCGTAGGCCTACTGCTCTTCATGAAAAGCAAAGTTTTTCACTTCGGGACTTTTTCAGACGAAATGCATTCAACACTGATATAAGCCTATTTACATAGGCCTACCGCCTACAGTTCTGCCGTACTGTCTGCAAATGCAAACAGACCTTCGCACGTGCAGCGGAACAAAGTCCCAGAGACAACAACATTCGGACACAACAGACTTCCATAAGCTGTGCGTACGTGGTAGGACGTGTGGTAACCAAGGACTGAAAGATCGATTTGTCAGTGAATGGAATCGCAGCTGCATGCGGAAAACCGGTGCTCATGACCAGGAGATTCCTAGAATGCGTTTTCCCCGTAGTAGACTGCAGGAAAAATTTTCGTTGCTGGTCTTTCCATCAGACTGTCTGCGACATCAATAATTATACGTACTTGTAATTCCTGCGGAAAAGCTCTTAGTCTACTAGTGATGGCGCGGCATTCCTTTGATCATCACTCCCGATTTTTACTGCTTTTCACATGACGTGCATAGATAATCTATCTATTAGTTTAATTGGGACTTCAAACTTGGGTCGAAACCTAACTTATGTGGTAGAACTCAAATTTAAAAAATTAGAAAACACGCATAACATATATATATATATATATAGCCTACAATTGTAGGTTGTAGCAGCCTAAACTTCTCCGCGAAACAATGAACACAATCTTTTCTATTAGGCTAAGCCAATTAAGCCTAATTAAATTTCCGTTTGCAAAATCACACCTAAGTAACAGTACGTTACAATTTTAAAATCATAATGTGTGCAACACTGTGCACATGCATGCCTATTCATTTCCCACTAAGTCTTCTCAACGTAGGCCCTAACTAAATTCTGTGAACTGCACAAAACGTGTCCTACAGGAGCTATTTCTAAAGGAAGACAGGTTACTGGCTCAATTTACTTCAAGATATGACCAGGTAGCCTATAGGCCTATTCACTTGTAAAAAGAATTTACTTTAAAGGAACAGACTATGATAATAATAATAACAAAAGTTATGATTAGGCTACACTTTAAGGATAGAACAGGTGAAATATCAACCATTAGACCATAACTAAGCAAAGGATGTCAGTTTATTCATATTTAGGGCACAATGATTTTAAGGAGTGAACATTAAACAAGCGAGGCATATTAATAGACAGAAAGAGGAGATAGAGAAAAAGAGAAAAAATAGAGTATAAGAAAGAAAGAAAAAGAGTTACAGACAGGTACGAGCATACAGAGATAAACTGTAAGCAGAGGGACAGTAAGACATGTAATGAGCGCAAAGAATACGTTTGCCCACAGTTCTGTAAGTGCGTGCATGTAGAAGAATCATAATGAGGTTTTATATGTCTGTATGTGTAGTGTATAAGGGTCTCACGGCAGTGCTGAAAAAGCGGCCTGTGTTCATCTATCTACTATTCTACTGGTATTTCTATTTACATTAAGCGCTCATCTGTCAATAAGCCGAATAAGGAATTCGTCGTGTCAAACCTCAAAATTAGACCACTTCACCAAGTGAGCTTGTGCTATAAGTAGGTTACGTGCTACACAGTGACTGATGTTCGATAGGCCTAACTGTTTATGAGCGGGAAAATTATTCTTTTATCTATACCTAGATGGTCTACGACTCTACATAGCCTACTGCATAGCCACAATTATTAAGCTTAGCTAATGTGCAACGCGCTACAAGGTACGTAATATTTATTGCTGGTCATAATCGCTAATTAGATATCGAGTGTGCTGCTGCGGAAATTCAGCCGCAAAGTTACAGACTTTTAGAGATGTAACATATACAGGTCATAGGGTAAAGGAATGTAGGCTCGGGGAGAAAGTCAGAAAGAAATTTGGCATACATGTGGATTTTTTTTCTTATTCAGTATTTTTAAAATATTGCAACGACTACCTCTGCCATCCATGACCTTTCAATTCCGTATGGAAAATTCCATTCCAGCCTAGTCCCTCTGCCTTATTAGTATTGTCTCAGTTGATCGAATTCCAACAAATGATCTATAGGCCTTATCGGACTAGACCAGATAGGCCTACAGACTCGAAGATCCATTCGTCAGAGTCCTGGACCATTGGAAAATACCGCGCAGTACACGGCTGTAGTCTCTAAACCGCTTATGTTTTAACATGAACAAAACTGAAGCTCTCTCGCGTGGTCCTCCCAGATCTAAAATGTTGAACATTCCTAATTCCCCACAGGACCTACAACATACAGAATATGCCAGTGCTCCTATCGGTGTGACTCTTGATTCAAGGCTACAATGGGAATCTCATGTTATCAACATTAAACGACCCTGTTGCCTTTAACTGAAAGTGACTTCGATCGACCTATTCCTCGATGTCTAACTCATGCTACCATATTTTTGTCTCATCATGTCTGGAGTATTGCAATTCAATACCTGGTCCTATTCCTCGTCAACTTTATTGCCCCTACGTACAGCTGCTTAGTGCTTCTGCTTCCTCCAAGGTCTCCAGTCGCTCCTCTATCTTCTCTCTCTGGTCTTCCTCTGCATCCTCTCTCTGGTCTCTCTGGCAACCGGACTCGAAATCTCCCATGATCATCTCTGGACAAAATAACCCATTTGACCTAATGAAACGTTCGTGATTAAGCTGGTACTTTGCGTTTCACTTTATAGAAGCGCTTTAGAAATGTAGAATTTACGATTACGATCCAATTACAGACTTAATATCTTCAAGATTACGTCAGCAGCATCATCATCATCATCATCATCATCATCATCATCATCATCATCATCATCAACAACAACAACAACAACAACAACAGCAACAACGTGATCTTCTTCTTCTATCATCTTGCGTCGTCATCATTATCATCTGTTTCCAATCTGTTTCCATGGGTCAGTCGACCCATGTGCACATGTGCACTCTATAATGCTCATCTCTGTTATAGGTTGTTTGTAGCCCAAAGATCGATTCCTTCATTTCTTCGAAAAGATATATATATACAGTGGTGTAGACGTAAATTTGGAAGTACCGGAGCGCTCCGGCCATTTGAAAGGACCGGGGGGTAGTAACCAGTATTTTCCGCAAAAAAATTTCTAACACCACTGACTTTTTACATTTTCGAGGGGGTAGTAAGAACACTTTTTCAAGGGCCAGTAGTAACCGAAGTTTCCAACAATTTTCGAGGGGGTAGTAACAACAGTTTTCCAACAAAATTTTCCCTCGCGGGGGCAGAATTATCCCTAAATTTCACACTTTCTGTACAAAATTATATGTCTTTAATTTTTCTGCGTGGGAAAACTCGATCCTAGGGGGAACTTTCCCACCCAAGAAACGTCTAGATTAAACACTGGCTCCGGCTAAATAATAAGTACCGGAACGCCGCTCCGGACCGCTCCGGCTCGTCTACACCCTGTATATATGTATATATATATATATATATATATAAGTACTTATAATATAAGTAATATATATTATATATATATATATATATATATATATATATATATATATATATATATATATATATATATATGAGTGCGTGCGTTTTTCCGAGACGGCCGAATTGAGCTTATTTTAAGTACATCGATACTATGCATGTATACTTGTGCACATATATGTATATTTATGACATAACAGTTGTACACTAAATGCTAAAGTGTTTAGTAGAGCCTATGCTGTGTGTATAAAATTACATACATGCACGACAGACAGATACACGATTGGGCATATAGACTACATGTAGCGTGTCAGTTAAGCTGAGTAATATATTGGCAGGTTATCCAGTTCAAAGTGAGTTCGTACTCTATCTGTATACACTACAGGTTCGACCGCTTTGTCCCGACTGCAGAGACCTTCACCCAATACATGACGAACAGCTGCTGCTGAGGAAACAGCCTTCAACCGGCTTAAGACAAACATCAACTATCGCATTTACGTTTGGCTTACAGGGCCTATAATTGGTGTCATGCACTCGTAAGATCCTGGAGTTTGTGCATGTAGATCTGTGAAGGTCCGAGAGGCAGAGAGAGAGAGAGAGAGAGAGAGAGACAGACAGACAGACAGACAGACAGACAGACAGACAGACAGACAGAAACAGACAGAAAGACAGACAGACAGACAGAGATAGGGAGAGACAGAGCAAGAGACAAAGACGATAGGGTAGGGGTGTCCAGAAAAATGACAAATCGCAGAAAACATCCATATTGAAGTTTTTCCCGTTATTCTATTCATCTATTGTCTATAAATATTTTTACAGAATTTTAAAAAGTTATCCTGAGGTCCCTCAAAGCCCCTGAACATACCCTACTTAAGTCCCCAGAACTGAAGACGCCCATGCTCGTATCTTGGAACTTGGGTCCATTGTCGATTTACTCTTTTTATCACAAAAATTAACGAAGAGTCTGATCTCGAAGAACTTTAAGTTGTTATGTTTATCTCAATGAGAGCTACATCCAGGTAAAATATACATACTAAATTCAAGGTCATTCAAGGTCATTTCAAGGTCAAAATAACAGAAATCTAGCAAAAATCAAAGAAAAATGATCAGATCTCAGCCAATAATTGTTGAAATTGGTTAATTCTTTCTTGCATTTCTCGTCTTGAAAAGGGCTACCTGTGATAGGAAACAAGGATATCAAAGTAAGACGATCAAAAATTATTTAAAAAGGACAAAAGGTCAATTTCAGACAATGATTTTTACTCTAAAATTGACCTTTTTGTAATTAAAATAACTTTTGATCGTCTTGTATTTGGCACCCTTGTTTCTTATCACAGGTAGCCCTTATCCAGACGAGAAATACAAAAAAGAATTAACCAATTGTATCAATTATTGGCTGAGATCTGATTATTTTTCTTCAATTTTTGTTCGATTTCGTTTCTTGTGACCTTGAAATGACCTTGAATGACCACGAATTTAGTATCTATATTTCATCTCAATGTAGCTCTCATCGAGACAAATAAACAGTAAAAGGTTCATCCAAATTGGACTCTTTGTTAATTTTTGTGATAAAAAAGTAAATCGACAATGGACCCAAGTTCCAGATCCGAGCTTGGGCGTCTTCAGTTCTGGGGACTTAAGTAGGGTATGTTCAGGGGCTTTGAGGGACCTCAGGATAACTTTTAAAATTCTGTAAAAAAATATTTATAGACAATAGATGATAGAATAACGGGAAAAACTTCAATATGGGTGTTTTCTGCGATTTGTCATTTTTCTGGACACCCCTAACGATAGGGTCAGCTTACATTGGCATATGCTCACTATATCAGGCGTTTTTTGAGGACTTTATGCCCCAGAGGTTAGGTTGCTTAGGTTTTGCAATAACCTACGTACGTGTAGAACAACATCGCTTCAATCTTGCTTCCTTCGTAGACTACTTAGCCTTTACTCTTATTCACTTATTCAGTCCATAGTCAAAGTTCCTAGACTCCATGAGCATTTTGCTGTCCATCTTTACAATACAAAACAATACAATACAATACAATACAATACAATACAACTGAGACGAGTTGTACGTATTATTGCTGGGAGATCATTGATAACTAACACTGCAAGTAGATTTACTATACTACGAATACTTAATATCCCTCAGATAAATAAATTGCAAATCTGTGAATTTATGTATCGCTTCGCCAACAAATCTCTTCCCCCAATCTTCAGTCGCTACTTCTCAAAGGTCTCTGACACACATTCTCATTATACAAGATCTCTTGATAACTTTGATGGAACCTATGCCCGTACTAACACTCGTTATTTTACCTTAACCTTTACCTATCAAATAAATTTTTATGCCAGTCCCGTTTAAATCACATTTATTTTTACGTAAAACACAAAATTGTATACGCACCTGCGTCATATATGATTTAGAGTCTTCTACTTTGGAATTAAAGTTATACATACATACATACATACATGATACATACATACATACATACATACATACATACATACACATGCATACATACATACATGCATACATACATACCTACATGCATACATACATACATACATACATACATACATACATACATACATACATACATACATACATACATACATACATACATACATACATACATATATACACATATACACATATATACACATATATACACATATATGCACAATTACACATATATACACATATATACACATATATACACATATACACATATATACACATACATACATATATACACATATATACACATATATACACATACATACACATATATATACACATATATATACACATATATATATACACATATATATACACATATATATACATATATATACACATATATACATACATATTTATATAGTAATGCATTAATATGCATTATATATACATATATATATATTACATAATACATATAATATTACACCACATATACTACTACATACAACATATACATACATTACATATACATATATATATACATACGTATATATACATATATATACATATATACACATATATATATACCATATATATATACATATATATACATATATATACATATATACATATATATATATACATATATATACATATATATACACATATATATACATATATATATACATATATACTGCACATGTATGTATGTACACATATATGCACATATATATATACATCATATGTATACATATGATATGCATACATATATATATACGTATACATATATTACATATTATATGCACATATATGCATACATATATACATACACATATACATATTTATATGCATGTATTATATATATATATATATATACTATATATATATGTATATATTACATATATATATATACATATATACATATATATACATATATATATATATACATATAATATATATATACATATATGTATATATATACATATATATATACATATATATACATATATACATATACATATATATATATACATATATATATATATATACATATATATACATATATATACATATATATACATATATATATACATATATATATACATATATATACATATTATAATATATATACATATATGTACATATATATACATATATATACATATATATACATACATATATACATACATATATACATACATATATACATACATACACATACACACACATGCATACACACATGCATACACACACATGCATGTCATGCATGCATACATGCATGCATACATGCATGCATACATGCATGCATACATGCATGCATACATGCATGAATAGATACATGCATACATACATGCATACATACATGCATACATACATGCATACATGAGTACATTCATGTATGTCCCACTGGGTGGGCCTACTGATAAATACTCAACTTCTCAGATGTCCCACCTCGCGGGACATAGGATAGGTAAAGGTTAAGATGTGCTGGTCCTTCTGCCTGGAATAACCTACCGAAGTCACTGCGCACTATTCCGAATCTTGCCCTATTTAAAAAAGAGGTCAGAGCCTACCTCCTTGACAATAGTCAATGCATTATCTAAATATGATTATTCATTGTTATACCACAATTAGTTAAGTGACCTAGTTAAGTGTTGTTAGTTAAGCCAGTTATTCTAAATTTTTGACAATGCTATTTGTGTAAACTATACTCAACTGTCATCCCTCTGCTAACATGGTACACGGGTATCCCTAACTTAGCGGGACTTCAGTCCCTTCTGGGAACCCGATTGTTTCCCTCAAACGTTAATTAGATAATCTTGTGATCTGTCTGTTTTAATTTCCAAACGTATGATTGTTGATTATGTTTATTCTGGATCACTACTTGTAAACTATTCTATGGAAACAATAAAAGGATTGATTGATTGATCTTTGATATCGCCCTTCTTACTAAGGTTGCCCCAAGCTCAGAAGTGCACACGCCTCGGCGGCACAGAAGCACTTATATTGCAGAGCAATTGTGCGCGAAGGACTTGCTCAAGGTCCCTACGCGGCGGCTTGAGGTTGATTCGAACCTGCAACCTTCCGGCTGCAAGGCACCGAACATACCCCTACACCACCGCGCCCCACAGTGTTGTAAAGCGTAGGGCTAGAAAAGTATGAATAATAGACCTTAGAAAGTTGTTTATTCAGCTGTCATAAAATTTTACGCGTGCTGTTTCTGCTGTGGGGAGGCTGTATGGACAGCTTTCACAGTCTGTCATGTCGGCAATCGCTTCCAGGCGTCTACCTAAGCCGGGTATACGTCGGTTGCCCACACTTATCTATGGTCTGAATCGGAGATACGTTTGATATCGTACAACTGTTTAGGTCTTAGTGAGTGGCACGCAGAGAACAGGCTTCAGAGATTAGAGGCAGCAGCTGCACGCTATAGGCAGGAATCGAAAAACTCAATCAGCTTCCATTCCTAAAGACTCGATCACTGAGTGCGAAGTTTGTTTTTCATCTAAGGCTATTTAAGTAAACGAGAATGAGGTAGGGGTTAACAGAGAAAGTGGCCAATGTAATGCCTGTTTTAGCGAAGCATAGGTCAGACGGAGATAGCGTCTATTGTAATACAGTCATGTTGCAATGAGGTAGGCTACTACAATAGGTAACATAGGCAACGTCTTATATAGCCCCGTAAGATAACACAGGTCTAGGAAGGAAAGGCGTTCAGTGGTAAAGTTAGCCTTTCGGATAAAGAGAGCCCACAATAAACTTTACACTGAGTGTAGGACTAGGTCTACTGGATTTAAGAAAGCAGTCATAACCACAAAAGGTTACTCACAGTATGTCGGACCACTGTGATCTGTCTCTGCCTTACGTGACTGACACGGGATTCGAACCCTGGTCTCTGCAGAGGTGAAAAGACGACGCGTGAGGCACTCTGCCGCCGTCTCGTCTCCTTCATATCGCGTATTAGGCACATAAGATAAATTTATATGATTCACTTTAGATGCAGCACAAAGGTGCGCGGTTCCTTGCATTGCACGGTGCCAGTTCAGTAACTGTCCAGGTCATTCGAACTGATTATATGGTTCAAGAAATTTGTTATCTAAATGTTATAGGTAGGCCTACATGTATACAATAATAGGAAGGGGGTACTGTAGCCTACATACTTTCACCATTTTGAAAACCTTACGTATTACTTACATGAATTTCTTGGATCTATAGCCTAAGAATATAAGGGTGTTTTTTTTATCTACGCTTCTGTAGGCATTCCTGATAGAGCTTATTCAATGGACACAACGTCAACTATGAAACAGAGTAAGAGTGGCTTCATCAGAAATCAAGACCCGATCTTGGAGACGCAGCGAAGAATGACGATGAGGTTAAGAGAAAAATCTCCGGAGGTTTCGTTGGCCAAGTATAACGCCTTCTTCGCTCAACAGAGACAAACGACCAGACTGGACAGTGCAAAGAGAGGGATCGTAGCAGGGATCGAGGTAGACCAGAGGCTTCTCTACAGACGATTCCAGAGGCTGTTGGGTCAGACGCGACTGAGGCAGGCGCAGATGGACGGCGATCGGACCCTGGAGCGAGAATTACGGAAGGAACGACTCAGCCGGATGGAAGGAAGAGCGGCACTGCAGGGATGCGACTCAGAATGGGATGAACTGGAAAAAGTTCTTCACGGAATCCACCTAAGTGATCCCAAGGGCGACTTAACAGTACGAAGTGGAGGATCACCCTGGAGTCCTGACTCGATAAGACAGCGTTCATCTCCTCTTCCATCTGCATGGATGCCCATTAAGTTATCTTCCGCTACAGGGTCGGCTCTTTCAACGACGAAGTCTGTTGATCTGAAAACGGTTCGTTGTATGCCAGTTGCTCCTTTCAGCGATGCAACATCAGGACAGGTGGAAATCAACAGCGAGGATCTTAACAGCGACCAAGAACTCGAAGAAGAAGGAGAAGAAAAAGAAGAAGAAGAAGCGAAAGTGCAGCAGCTGGAATCCGTCTTGGAAAAGAACGCACCGAACAGACAGCCATCCACCATCAGACGACAGATGGCTTCCGTCGCCACTCCTCATCCCATCCAAAGCCGTCCCTCTATCGTCAGTCGTCACCTGAGTCCTGGCGCCGCCGAAGAAGAAGACACAAAACATGGAAAACCATCGTTGATTGAGCTGCAGTTGAAGAGAGTCCGAGAAGCGAGCGACGACTGCCTTCGAAGGGTTCATGGGTTCTACGCAAAACTCGACCAATGTTCGGACGGTTCGGCCTTCGATTACTACGCAGAAAGGTTCTCGAGGGAGGCGACCATAAAGGGCTTTGCGTCCCAGGGCCGTAGGCCTATTATCCATTAGGCACAGAAGGACTGTGCCTAGGGCCTACGAACCTTTCAGGTGCCTACACAAGTCTGAAAATGAGATATTGAAGAAATAAGTTTAATGATTGAATTTGACGCGAAAACGAAAAAAGGAAATTTTAAATTCTAATTTAGTGATTTTTGTGATTATACTGAAACAGTTTAACTTTAAAATGTTAACTTAAAGTTAAGTTAAGCTGTGCAACAGCCTACATTATGTGAACTTTACGGCTCTTTGCATTAGCAAAATCACTTAGTATTAAAACGTCTTCAAATGTCATTTCCTGCCTTAACTCGTTTTCAATTGAAAATAGTGCAGAGGAAGAGGGTAAACCGGGGAAGAGCTATCAGTAGGAGTATACAAAATTATGCGAGAGTGCTTAGGGCCTACGACGACCTGAAAACGGCCCTTTTGCGTCCGACACAACAACACCCTTTGCCAACGACAGACGGGCTAAGGTGCAGTGCAGAAAATGACTGATAACTTGTAAGCAATCAAAGCCCGATCCGTAAAGTACCAGTGTGATTCTCGTTAACGATAACGATAACGAAAATGTTCGTTAACGAAAATAAAATGATTTCGTTAACGATAACTATAACTATAACTAAAAAATATCAATTAACTATAACTATAACGAAAATAACAATAACGAAAATTCATCTTTATTTTCGTTAATACAAAAAATAAAAATAGGAAGTGCAATATGGACGATTCGACATAAATGAGAACGAAAAATGCGGCATTTTTATTATGCAATTTGTGATCATGGTCAGTTACTTTTGAAACTCGTGTATTCATGAAGCTGAATGCACCCATGCTTCAAAGGCTTTCAAAGCTCTGAGCAAATTGTGAAACAGCGTACGTGTTAATACGCACAATTTTGCTTATAGCCTTAATTATTGCAACTAAGTAGTAACTAAAATTAACTAAAATAAAAATCCATTAACTATAACTATAACTATAACTAAAAAATAATACTAACTGTAACTATAACTATAACTAAAATAAATCCTGTAAGGAGAATCACACTGTAAAGTACCGTAACTTAACAGATGTTGTATTTAGGGAGTCAAGATTCGTGACGGATTATAAACATATTAAACTGGATTGACTCGGTTTTAAGCGTTTCTATCATACAGGACCTACACACGTGTTTGGTGGAAAAGTAGGCTTAAAAGCAGCTAAGTGACTTGGATCGTGTAAAATCCAACCAATGAACAACAGTTTGTGATCATAAGTGCACACGCTCTCTTGTACCTGGAAACGATTAAGGCTAAGCAGTAGACAATCAATTCTGCGGTCTCGTTTCTGACGCGTTTAGTCTGTTTCGTATCTGAATGTTTATTGTGTTTATTACAAAGCCATCATACGCAGCGCACGTTTAGTTGAATATTGCAAAAAGGGACCTTACTTTCGGAAACTGCTGCAGGCTCCTACATGTGTTTTGAAATCGGCCACCAGTGCAGAACAACAGGCTCTCAAGCAGCTAAATAGCACCTTTGTCTGCCGATCTATTATTAATGTTATAGATTTTCTACGGACATTTCACACGCAGTAGTATTCCGGGAACTGACAGACGTAGTCTATATCGAGCAAAGTTCACGTATACAGAGGTATGTTAGTTACAGACCACCCACTTTTTTATGTTGGCTGAAAGGGTGCGTTTTTTATGCCAAATAAAACGAGGCTACGCAAATGAACGGATGCACCTAGTGTTTATCTAGAAGCCAGGAATAGGGCCTACATCAGCTGAGCTCTATCGGACTCATTTTCACATACGGCGCCTATGTATCTCATTCGATTGAGTATCCCATGCATCTCATTCGACTTAGTATTCCATGTTTGTCATTCTACCTAGTATCTTATGTATCTCATTCAGCCTAGTATCCCATGCATCTCATTCTACCTAGAATCTTATGTCTCTCATTCGACTTAGTGTCCCAAATATCTAATTCTACCTAGTATCCCATGTATCTCATTCTACCTAGTATCCCATGTATTTCATTCTATCTAGTATTTTAGAGATACTAGTATTCCACGTATCTCGTTCTACCTAGTATCTTATGTATCTCATTCGACCTAGTATTATATATCCTAAGATCAAGAGTGTTTTGCGGTAGCTCTCATCAACAGCAACAGAAATATCATAGAAATAAACAACAACTATTAACTTAAAGCTACTGCATGCATAATATTTACACAGATATGCACAAAAGCTCATTCTCTTATTCCTATACGAAAGTGCAGACTGCGATTTAAAATTCCTGCAACTTCAGATTTTGATTTAATTTCTTTTCATTTTTTATTCATTGGCCACATGCAGCTTATACTCGAGCTTAAATTATGAAAATAAATCCCATCATTCCCGTGGTGTTGGACCACATCAAATCAATTTTGTCTACTGAAATTTAAAAATATAGAAAAGACAAATGCATCTGTCAAATTTTCGTATCAAATTTATGCAGATGAGTCCAAATGTAAATGAAGAAATAATGTATTGCGCATCATCCGCCATGGGTAGTCTAATAATAATTCCTGAATCACATTAACCCACGACTGTTATAGCTGGAAGGCTTATTTACATGATCCTTCTGCATCGTTAATGTGGCTAGTTTTAACAATAGTAAAATTAATGATGATGATGATGATGATGATGATGATGATGATGGTGCTGGTGGTGGTGGTGGTGGTGGTGGTGGTGGTGGTGGTGGTGGTGGTGGTGGTGGTGGTGGTGGTGGTGGTGGTGGTGATGGTGATGATGATTGATGATGATGATTGATGATGATGATTGATGATGATGATAATTGATGATGATGATGATGATGATGATGATGATGATGATGATGATGATGATGATGATGATGATGAATAACAATAATAAAAAATAAGTCCCTGAGGGTCATGTGTACCTCGAGGCATAAAATAATAGCAAGGGCTCGATAGATTAAGTCATTTAGGGCAGCATGCTTAAGATCTTACTTAACATGGCCAAGAAGGCAGGTCATACCGAGGGACCCTTCGGGTAGAGTAAAATGTGATCCCTGCAATGCTTAGAGACAAACCCAGTGAGCTAGCTTCTGTCGTGGTGACTTCAAATATTGCTTGGTACGACAGAAGCCTTTCCACCCAAATATGAGTGTGAGGCTGCTGCAACGGTTAACAGAAATGGAAAGGATCAATTGTCAATAGATCCTCTGTTGAGGGACAGTTCGAGACAAGACAGAGGCAGCACCATATTTTAGAACTTAGGGCATCACATAAGCAAGATAGTAATATAGAAATCAACAAGCATATCCTTGCGGCTGAGGCTGTCGGAAGTTCATTTTCACAAGGACTGACCATTGGGCAAATTAGTGAGGAACCGTCGGGTTGCATGTACTCATTGTACTGTACTGCTGTCTCGCATCCAACTCATAGCTTAAGTGGCAAAAAGTATTCAGGTTTCGGTTCAGTGGCACACTTTAAATCCAGGCGGCTCCAGGAATATCCAATAGCTATAGGACTAAATCCACCTACTTGACTTCTTCCCGAAAGCAAATGATGCGCCTAGAAAGGATTGGAGCAACAGCTTTCCGACAAGAACTCTCCAACAAGTTGTAATAAGAAGAGAGGTAACTGTGGATAGGACTGAAAGAGTAACCTCCCTGCAAGTAATCCGGTCCACGATGTGTTTATAGTCGGTCTGGACCACTGATTGTGCCAGCTGGAACACAGCGAACAGCACATACGTCCCACGATGTCACTTTTAGTGGCCTGAAAGGCAAGATGATTCTCGTCTAGATGTGGTATAGACATGACCTCTTGAGGTGGAGGATGCCCAAACCGAGGTTCTTTATAAAGGAACCCAGGTCTGCCTGAATAGGTTGATCTTCTTAACAGGAAATCCAAACCGCAGCTTTGACATTACCATCCTCCAGCTTTGACATTACCATCCTCCAACTTTTCGGTCACGGCTGATGCGAAGGCATCTAACCAGGGCGTTTTAACCAGCCAACCCAGTTACGAGAAACTGGGAATTGGAGGTCATTTCAGAAGTTAGAAATACCTGCTTGATAATGGAAGTGGTGCTATGATGTGAGAGATGTTGGGATTACTTATCATGCAGCTTGGACGCGTTCTAACGCATACACAGTACCTGGAGACTCAAGCGAAACATAGGTCTACCATCTGTTTTAACGGCCATCAGTTGCAATCCAACTCTTAAGTTCTGTCGCCCTTCGAGGCACTTCTCCGTGCCAAAACATGGCGAAGATTAACCAACCCAGACTTTTTCGGAGTTGTTATAAGTCCTGGGGGAATTATATACCTCGGAAAAATAATAGCTGTGCTTCGGGTCCCGTATCTACGTTGTTGCCTTATATCAAGAAAGAGCAAATGCACCTTCAGAGTAACTAAATAAATATTAATATTAATTTTAATATTAATATTAATGGCAGGACTATACATATTGCTACGTTGAAATACTTTATATGCTTTTGTTGTATGATCATTGAGATAGTCTTATTCGTTTAAAATGCATCTCTCACATTAGATATGAACTCTTTAATAGGGCCTATGTACTCCAGTCCTAGCGCTCAAAACATTGCAGTCAGTCATATGCAGACGTTCAAAACAATACAGCAAACACATTCCAGTGCATAAGAGCGACATCACATATAAAGATATGGAGCTTTCGCTGCAAAATATGCGAATAGTGCTAAATAACACTGGAAAAAGCCAACAGTAGACTAACATTGCACATAGAATTGCATGTTTATAGGTCTACGTACGTTGTTTACCAACTTTAAAATCGAGCCTCTGTATATACATGCTCTCCTATAGTTCCTCGATGCTCTCCTAGTAGGAGTCCTATAGTTGTTATATACATACTTCTGTGGCATCCGCGATTCCTCTACTACTGTTTAGTCTACCTAATATACCGTACTGGACGACTTGAGTGGGGCTTTCCAAGATGCCACGCTCCCCTCAGGCACTGATATAACCTCGTCCGCTCTCGTGTCTGTAGAAGTTGTTAAAATTAGCAACGACGACCGGAACCGGAAGGGCTATTGTCAGGACGCCGGCAATGACGCAAAACGTGCCGACCAGTTTTCCCCAGACTCCGACGGGAACGATGTCCCCGTAGCCAACCGTCGTCATGGTTACGATAGCCCACCAGAACGAGTCTGGGATTGAAGTCATTTTCGAGTTGGCCTGGCCCGCCTCGGCGTAGTAGGCGGCCGAGCTGAAGATGATCATGGCAATGATGAGGAAGAAGAAGAACATGCCGAGTTCCCTGAGGCTTGTCTTGATCGTAAGTCCGAGGATCCGGAGTCCCTGCGAATGTTTCGACAGTTTGAAGATCCGGAAGACGCGGAGAACGCGGATGAAGATGAACGATCCGCTCTTCTTCGCCTTCTCGCAGTTGCCCTCCGTCTGCTGGATCGCCAGAATGAAGAAGAACGGAAGGATGGCCAACAGATCGAAGATGTTCATGATGTTCTTGGCGAAGATCGGTTTCGACGGGCAGGCGATCAGACGCAGGGTGAACTCAATGGTGAACCAAGCGACGCAGATCGATTCTATGATGAAGAACGGATCCATGTAGTTTGGACGTAAGAAGAAGGTCTTTCCTTGGTCGGTTGTCGTGTTAAGGCAGATCTCTCGCTCGAAGGTAGGCAGAGTCTCCAGACAGAAGTTGATGATCGATACAACGATGCACGCAACCGATGCGATTGCGAAGACCTTGGCCGGCCATGAGCTGTCTGGTTCCTCGCAGAACAACCACAGCCTGCGCTGCCACAAGGTCTTCGGCAGCAGTCGTCTCTTCTCAACCACGAATCCTTCCTTCTCTTTGTACTCGCGAATCGTCGTCTCGCCCAGCTGGTAGAACTCCAGCTCCTCGAGGAACACGTCTTCCGGAACTTCGAGCGGCCTGCGCAGCCGACCGCCGCTCTGGTAGAAGTAGAGGATGGCCTGGAAGGAAGGACGATGGCGGTCGAGGAAGAACTCGTTGCGACGACTGTCCCAGAACTGGCTGCGTTTCACCGGGTCCCCAAGAAGAGTTCCCGGGAACCGGTTCAGAGTCCGCAGCTGCGTTTCGAACCGCAGTCCACTGATGTTGAGTATTACACGTCGACACCCGATCCGCTTGCAGTTGTGAGGCTCGCCTGGGTCGAGTACAATGTCAGCAAATTCCAGCAAGGTCTGCTGACCCTGGGAATCGCTGGCCTGCTTGATTTCTAGGTTGTCCTCCGTTTCGTATTTACTGAAAAAGACTGTCTCGAATTGAGTCATTTAAATTATCCCAAAAAGTAAATTATAGGGTTAACGCTTTAACTGGATCGAATATATAGTAAAATCTCTTGGGTTTATGTTCAAATATTTTGCCACGTTTCCCTTCTTCATAAAGGCAAAGCTTGCCTTCAGAATGAAGTGAAGATGACAAAACATATTTACTAAATACAAAACTAGACGAATTTGCGAGATAAGGCCGACAGTGTGCTTCTACATTGCCTTACATGCTTCACTAGATCAGTTTTCCCCGGCACTTCGAAAAAGATCTCACTATGCTCTTCATCAAATTTAATCAATTCCTCCTTCTGTTTCACGCTCAAATCAGGATTAATATCTTCATCTCTATACGTTTACTCTTGCAAACTATTCTGAAAAATTAAAAATAAGACTTAATTGGGCTATTTTAAAATACATTCAGTGAAATAATTTAAACCTTATGGTAATGTCTCAACTACCTTTTTTTAAAGTAACATCGAGTTTGTTATTCTAAATAGGCCTATTAATAACAGGCAGTTAACGTATAGGCCTACCTTCGTTTAATATAGACCTATAACAATACTTATTATTCAATCGTATGCCTATGCAGCAAAATGCTAATTAATTTCTATACGACTATCCTTATCGTAAAAGGAATCTGTCTACTTGACCTGAATAAGAAAGTCCACTTACTCTTTCCAGGTCCTTGGAGTCGTCTCAGCGTGACTTCCCATTCCCCATCCCGGAAGCAACCAGGGCGGTAAATGTCTGGTTGCAAAGGTCGAAAGAGCAAACATTTAGAAAAATTAGTCAAAAGCAACTGATGCAGCAGCCACATCCACAACAAAAGCAGCTTAACAGATCAACCGCTGAAACGCATCCCATCGATTAAGCCAATATCAACGGCGCCTATATTTCCTGCAAAAACTGGCAACCAATCAGAAACCGTTTCAACGCAGCGCAGCCTAAGCCTGACTGTCCATCCATCGCAAAACGCACAGACTTATCAAACTTTGTCTCTATGACCGGATAAACGAAAACAGGCATCTTAATCGGCCAAGAGCAGCCGAAGAAGGACGATTATTTTGCGCTCCAAATGCATAAATATCGAGTTCCGGTTTTCAAAACAAACTCTCGATCGCAAATCCCAGACTGTTTAGTATCGCCGAGTGAACACGAAAAATACATTCCAACTTGCCGAGTATCAGCGCCAGCGAAAGCGTTCCTACGTAGAAACGGAGGCTTTCACTCTTCAAGTCACCGCTGGAACTTAATAAGCTTATCCGCACTCGCTCTTATACTTCTACACTTATCGGTTCGCCCACGTATTCCGTGCACGCTGCCGCCATGTGCTGAGAGCGCTCGCGTGTGTATTGGAACAATACAGCCAACTTAAAAGGCTCCAATAAAGCGCTCACTTAGGCTATAGATCGTAAAATCATTTCTGGATGTTATTAGACCGGCAACGTTCGAGAACTTATAATCTCCCGGCTGGCTCTAGAATTCTCCCATCGCAGACGTTGGCCGAACGGTCCATCTAATCTCAGCTTAGGCTTGCCATACCGATGTAGACGCAGTGTTCGGCTCTGACAGCCGCTGCTTTCGGCTCTTTCTTCGGCCTCGTCCGACGTCAAGAAAACATTATCGCAATTAAAGACGCAAAGGCTTTTGGTTTATCAATGCAGCCGAAACGGGTTTTGCAAATTATTGTTATTATACGCTATGACCTGAGGCATGACGCTAAGTAGTCCTGCCAGAATATACGAAGAGGATAAAGACCCAGAGGTTTTTGACCATGTTGACTTAGCCTTCCACTCTCTATGGGTGACTGTAAAATGTGTTGTAAGACAGATGGGCGCCTTGCAGGCTGCCATACAGCTAAATTCGACTCCTGTTAAACTTGTTATCAACTGTAATTACTACTACATCGTGTCATCTTACTGCGTACTTGTCAGATTATTATTTTTATTACAGTATGATAGAAGAAGACGTGAAGTCATTCATGAAGTGAACTGTTCTATTACGCTAATTAGACTCATTTCGTTTCGGTAGGTGGCGCTGCTATAATCTTACGCTATGGACTAGACTTATTAATTTCGATAGGTGGCCCTGCAAAGAACATAGCTGCCCGTCGATGTTGTTTACAAGAATATACTAGAAGTAGATCGCTAACCGTCGCGTAGATTGTAATTAGCGTGAAATGAAAGTTCGGGCGAACATGCGGCCCGAGAGTAGATTTTTCACATTCTTTTAAACCGTCTTAGGACAGGCAAACATCTAGTTATTATTACTACAGCATAGGCTATATCAGGATCAACGCAAGCAACTGAAGTATGCATGCTTTAAAATGATGCGGTCCTGTCTAAAAGGCTAGTAAAAGCTACATTAAGACAAATACCTAGATAGACAGCCATATCACATGGTTGTGGGTTCGCAGACGATTATCCTAATCGTCTGCCAAAACATGAGCGTCGTTTCCTTGTCGACGTTTTATTGGCTTGGTGCGGTTAGCCAACATATCGCCAACCGACAGGTGTTCAAAAGGGGCTGTCGATGCGCATGCGCACCACGAGTTTTAGCAATAGGCAATAGGCAGTCATTTTCTTTTACCTTCTGAGCAGTGGTGTAGTGGGGGGGGTGGGGAACGCCGTTCCCCCACTTTTTTTCTCACACTATGCAAAATTCTTGCAAGATGGCACTTTTTGCTTACTTCAATATCCAGGCGTTCCCCCCACTTCATTTTTTAGGACTACACTACTGCTTCTGAGCATGTGACTGATTACAGAATTTAGTGAGCGTTCCTATGTTT
This sequence comes from Aporrectodea caliginosa, assembly GCA_020284085.1. Classification (NCBI taxonomy): domain Eukaryota; kingdom Metazoa; phylum Annelida; class Clitellata; order Crassiclitellata; family Lumbricidae; genus Aporrectodea; species Aporrectodea caliginosa. Next base: position 1,211,992 of record JACEVL010000113.1, on the reverse strand, counting down.
CAAAGATACGTTCGAAGAACTCTACCGTTACTTTAGGGTCTGTTTATTATGCTCTAATTTTAGGCCACCATTTGCTTACACGACTGCATATAGCATTAAAGTCGAACGCTGCGTTGTAATTGACCTTATATGTATGCCCCTCCACAAAAGTCGTTATAGACGCATTATTCCTTTATAATTTATATCTGAGCTTTTATTATTATAGGATTACTTAATTTACTTAGCGGATCAATTATTCTTTTTTTGTTAGTAATACAAATTCTAAATCTAAGGAGGAGTCTTTTCCAAAGACGTGGATTGTTAGGCCTACTGACAGAGCAGTGGCGTAACGAAGGGGCAGAGGGGCAACCGCCCCCGGACGCAGCCCAAGGGGGCGCAAAATTAGCTTTCACTGGTACACAGTACTATGACAAGACGATTAAAAGTGAACAAGAAAATTTTAAGGGGCGCAGTCATCAACTCTTGCCCTGGGCGCTGAAACCTTCCCTTACGCCACCGTGACAGAGAGGTTCTATGTCTAATTGTCTATGAAGAAAAGGCTGGCCACTATCGAATGCTTTACCCTGCACAGATCTAATAGCCCAAGAGATATCCGGATGCTCCATCTTCTACCATCTATAGGTCTACATGGAGACTCAGGCCACTTTCCACTGGAAGGCTAACGGAATGCCGAATTTATTTCATTTCAGTTATGCTGCAGTTTACCTTATTTTGATAAACTACTGTGATCGCAAGCCATCTGTGGATTCTCTTAAATACTCTGAAAGAACATTTAACCAAATTTAGTATCAATTACAGGTCTAGATTTGCTGCATGCCTTTTTCCAAGCGGTTTGTTTCTATAACCGGTGCTGCCTAATGGTGCAAATTTCTAGCGTTTCCAACGATTATAGATTAAGTGGTACGTGGCGCTGAAATAAACTCAGCGGCGGCCCACATTGATGATTTCATCGTATTTCGTCCACCTTGGAGTAGCATAAAGGCCATCAGCGCATCCCTTAAAAAATTGTATCTCTAACCTACTACGCCCTTCAAACCTCTCAATCCTCTAACATTCGCAGCCGTTCACCATCCAACTACCGAGGTCTACTCGCTTATCTTTCTATATCTCGGCCTCCAGACTCCTTCTGTCTACAATTCTGTCAGTGTCGGTTAGTTACTTTCAAAAGTAGGGGGCCGTCCATAAATGACGTCACGCGATTTTGGTCGATTTTTCACCCCTCCCCCTCGTCACACGTCGTCACAAAAAGTAACACCCCCTGAAGAATGACGTCACAAAGCTCTTAACCCCAAACCAAATTTCCAATTGATAATAAAACATGTTTCAAGTCACATTTATTATCATTGTAGGCCTAATAAGTATTTAAGCTTAATGTGGCACTGTACTCTGATGTTGTATTAAATTATAAAGTCAGGTATTAAAAAGGAGTCGTTGGAAAACTGATTATAAGCATAAAACTAACTTGAATATTCATTGTCTAACCAATTCGTATAGAGTATAGATGTTCAGAATATTTGTAATAGAACAAAGCAAAATTGAAAAAGTATCATTCCACAAAATGAAAAGCTCTGATAGAATCATCAGAATTAAAATGTTCAATATAAACAATTTATCTAAACATTTACAGAGTTTATGCTTCTCCATTCTCCCACGGAGAAGCAAAGTGCTCCTTCATTAAACAAATAGGGAGAGCATGAATTTTTAAAAATGTGACGGTGACCAAATATTTAAATAGGCTAATTAGAAAATTATTAGGCCCTATTAATGGTGCCCCTATAGGCCTACATTAAAATAATAAACAAATAATGAAAATTTAATACTCAAAATTTGTGATGTTATTGCTAAAATTAAATTGTTGTTAATTGTTAAATTTAATGATATAGACCTAATGTGACGTCACGTTTCTCAAACCCCCACCCCATGTCACACATCGTCACAAATGTCCGACCCCCTCCCTCCCCTAGGTGCGTGACGCCATTTATGGACGGCCCGAGGTCTAACTGATTACAGTAACAAGTTACGGGTCTGGAAAAAGTAACCAGTTATCTAAACATTTGCTTTAAAAAGTAATTAGTGACTGGTTAAAGTTCCTCTGAAAAGTAACTAAGTATTTTTAGTTACTGTAAGCGGGAATACTAACTTTTTCAGCTCCCTCTATAATGAAATTAGACTCTAAAATTGACGAATAAAGGAAAGAGTTCGGAGACATGAGCATAAACGGAAACGTTCGGGTCACTTTAACGCACATGAAGCAAAGAATTTGCAGATTAGGCCTAATAATAAACACCTTTATTGCTATTTTTATGACGTCATACACGAACTATATATAGTTCGAGTATGAGTATGTTCGCGTCGTATATATAGCCTATATACGACGCGAACATAGGTCGATGTTAAAGGTAACGCAACGTAGGGCCTAACTAAATTATGTGCATTACCGTTAAGTCATAAAAGTAATCGGTTACTGTTGTGCAATACTTTTGATAAAAAGTAACTACCTATCGTAAAAATTACCTCAAAAGAGTCAAAACAGTAACTTGTTACGGTAACTCTTTACAGGTAGGCCTAACGCAGTAACGCAAAACACTGAATTCCCTCTCCCCGTCCCTATACCTCTATCTCTCCCTCTTCCTGTCCCTCTGTCTCTCCCTCTCCCTGTCCGTCTGTCTGTGTCTGTCTGTCTGTCTCTCTTTCTCTCATTGTACGGTTTGTACCTGCATCTGTATCAGTCTGTCTTTACCACCCTGAGCGTCTCCGAAATCGAATAACACCGAGCAGAAGAAACATAATAACCTATACAATATTCGAGCAACCATCGAGTCACTTAGCGAATACTTTGCCAGACTCTTTGCAATAGAACAAAGTGGAAAATCAGTGAATAGACATCTGGCTTCTGCGTGTAAAAGCTGTTGTTATTTATGATGCGCAATATTGGGTTTACAGCCCTACAATTAAACAGAACGGAATAGAACTAGGCCTCTAGGTTCACTGCGTTCAATAATAGGTCTTCGAAATGCTCGCGAAGGATACCAACGTCATTGTTAACCAAGCCTGGAAGGTTACCTATATATAGGCAGACCATGTCCTGTGTACAATGTAGGCCTACATTTATTCTAAATAACATTTAACAGGAAACCGCGTCATCCTGTTGATCAATGAGTTATTGCATGGCCTATACATGCATAGTGGATCTGTTGGCGCTGATGTTATGTCCGTTAGCATTTCGAAAAGGAATAACAAACCATCATTGGCCAAATGCAGATGGAAGAGAAGATTGATACGTACGATAAGACAGCGTAATACGATAGCAGGAATGAAGACATTGTTCTATGATCGTCGACAAACAGGTCTACGCACGGTGAAGACTGCAACGAGATATATTACGTGCATCTACTCGTCGACCTCTATACAACTGTAGTACGAAAACTACTACACAATGCTTTAGGTTGTGTCCTTGTCCAATGTATTACTGAATGCTTGATGTAACCTCTTGCAAACTGCACATCTGCACAATAGTCCGGCCTTTATGAAACGCGCATATCGCCAGATTTTGCAAAGGAAGACGGCATGCTTCGATATGCAAAATTAGCCTGAAAGAAATGCATTAATATGATTCATTACTAAAGGCGGAATCTTTTGCCGGCTAAAGGCCTGCAACTCTCCTCCCACAGATTTCTTGTGTAGCCATCATGGAACAACAGTCTGCAGGTGCTGCGTGGGTAAGAGTAAAAGATAATTGCGAACGAGTGTGCTCGCAGCACTATATCGCGTATAGTTACGGCGTGCACACACGTGTATGCTATAGTACGGTATGTGTGCATTAGAACAAAGTATATATAAGCTTAGACAGTTAGGTCTGCATGGAACTAAGTGTGTATAGTGCTCTGTATAAGCAATAGACGTCATGGCGTCTGATTGAAGTCGATTAGGTGCACAGCCGCAGAGGCATAGAAGAAGAAGAAGAAGCGCCAAGACAGATCGCACCTGGTCCAGTGCGTTAGGAGGATAAGTCTGCCAGATGTGAAGCCAGTTCTGCCAAGTGCTGGCGCCCGAAGACGCAGTATGCGTAGCCTATCGCACCTCTGTAATGTGCTGATAAATGAGCAAAACAGACTGCTCAAACGCGCTCTGCAACGCAGTTGCTCGCTGCAGAGGCGATCAGGTGTTCATCAGAACTGCTCTGCATGCCCCCGGGTCAATGTAGCGAAAATACGGGCTCGTGTGTCCAAAGACAACACCGGCCAGAATGAAAATTAATTCATGCACTATAAGAAAGAAAGAAGATGCCGATTTGAATAGAATGTGTTATATAAATGTGTATTTAGTTACGTAACCTTTTAACGCACCGTTTAGTTTATTTTCGCATATCTAAGGATCCATTATCTGAAATAAAATCCAATCCTTTCTATATCTCGGCCTCCAGACTCCTTCTGTCTACAATTCTGTCAGTGTCGGTTAGTTACTTTCAAAAGTAGGGGGCCGTCCATAAATGACGTCACGCGATTTTGGTCGATTTTTCACCCCTCCCCCTCGTCACACGTCGTCACAAAAAGTAACACCCCCTGAAGAATGACGTCACAAAGCTCTTAACCCCAAACCAAATTTCCAATTGATAATAAAACATGTTTCAAGTCACATTTATTATCATTGTAGGCCTAATAAGTATTTAAGCTTAATGTGGCACTGTACTCTGATGTTGTATTAAATTATAAAGTCAGGTATTAAAAAGGAGTCGTTGGAAAACTGATTATAAGCATAAAACTAACTTGAATATTCATTGTCTAACCAATTCGTATAGAGTATAGATGTTCAGAATATTTGTAATAGAACAAAGCAAAATTGAAAAAGTATCATTCCACAAAATGAAAAGCTCTGATAGAATCATCAGAATTAAAATGTTCAATATAAACAATTTATCTAAACATTTACAGAGTTTATGCTTCTCCATTCTCCCACGGAGAAGCAAAGTGCTCCTTCATTAAACAAATAGGGAGAGCATGAATTTTTAAAAATGTGACGGTGACCAAATATTTAAATAATTAGAAAATTATTAGGCCCTATTAATGGTGCCCCTATAGGCCTACATTAAAATAATAAACAAATAATGAAAATTTAATACTCAAAATTTGTGATGTTATTGCTAAAATTAAATTGTTGTTAATTGTTAAATTTAATGATATAGACCTAATGTGACGTCACGTTTCTCAAACCCCCACCCCATGTCACACATCGTCACAAATGTCCGACCCCCTCCCTCCCCTAGGTGCGTGACGCCATTTATGGACGGCCCCGAGGTCTAACTGATTACAGTAACAAGTTACGGGTCTGGAAAAAGTAACCAGTTATCTAAACATTTGCTTTAAAAAGTAATTAGTGACTGGTTAAAGTTCCTCTGAAAAGTAACTAAGTATTTTTAGTTACTGTAAGCGGGAATACTAACTTTTTCAGCTCCCTCTATAATGAAATTAGACTCTAAAATTGACGAATAAAGGAAAGAGTTCGGAGACATGAGCATAAACGGAAACGTTCGGGTCACTTTAACGCACATGAAGCAAAGAATTTGCAGATTAGGCCTAATAATAAACACCTTTATTGCTATTTTTATGACGTCATACACGAACTATATATAGTTCGAGTATGAGTATGTTCGCGTCGTATATATAGCCTATATACGACGCGAACATAGGTCGATGTTAAAGGTAACGCAACGTAGGGCCTAACTAAATTATGTGCATTACCGTTAAGTCATAAAAGTAATCGGTTACTGTTGTGCAATACTTTTGATAAAAAGTAACTACCTATCGTAAAAATTACCTCAAAAGAGTCAAAACAGTAACTTGTTACGGTAACTCTTTACAGGTAGGCCTAACGCAGTAACGCAAAACACTGAATTCCCTCTCCCCGTCCCTATACCTCTATCTCTCCCTCTTCCTGTCCCTCTGTCTCTCCCTCTCCCTGTCCGTCTGTCTGTGTCTGTCTGTCTGTCTCTCTTTCTCTCATTGTACGGTTTGTACCTGCATCTGTATCAGTCTGTCTTTACCACCCTGAGCGTCTCCGAAATCGAATAACACCGAGCAGAAGAAACATAATAACCTATACAATATTCGAGCAACCATCGAGTCACTTAGCGAATACTTTGCCAGACTCTTTGCAATAGAACAAAGTGGAAAATCAGTGAATAGACATCTGGCTTCTGCGTGTAAAAGCTGTTGTTATTTATGATGCGCAATATTGGGTTTACAGCCCTACAATTAAACAGAACGGAATAGAACTAGGCCTCTAGGTTCACTGCGTTCAATAATAGGTCTTCGAAATGCTCGCGAAGGATACCAACGTCATTGTTAACCAAGCCTGGAAGGTTACCTATATATAGGCAGACCATGTCCTGTGTACAATGTAGGCCTACATTTATTCTAAATAACATTTAACAGGAAACCGCGTCATCCTGTTGATCAATGAGTTATTGCATGGCCTATACATGCATAGTGGATCTGTTGGCGCTGATGTTATGTCCGTTAGCATTTCGAAAAGGAATAACAAACCATCATTGGCCAAATGCAGATGGAAGAGAAGATTGATACGTACGATAAGACAGCGTAATACGATAGCAGGAATGAAGACATTGTTCTATGATCGTCGACAAACAGGTCTACGCACGGTGAAGACTGCAACGAGATATATTACGTGCATCTACTCGTCGACCTCTATACAACTGTAGTACGAAAACTACTACACAATGCTTTAGGTTGTGTCCTTGTCCAATGTATTACTGAATGCTTGATGTAACCTCTTGCAAACTGCACATCTGCACAATAGTCCGGCCTTTATGAAACGCGCATATCGCCAGATTTTGCAAAGGAAGACGGCATGCTTCGATATGCAAAATTAGCCTGAAAGAAATGCATTAATATGATTCATTACTAAAGGCGGAATCTTTTGCCGGCTAAAGGCCTGCAACTCTCCTCCCACAGATTTCTTGTGTAGCCATCATGGAACAACAGTCTGCAGGTGCTGCGTGGGTAAGAGTAAAAGATAATTGCGAACGAGTGTGCTCGCAGCACTATATATCGCGTATAGTTACGGCGTGCACACACGTGTATGCTATAGTACGTTATGTGTGCATTAGAACAAAGTATATAGACAGTTAGACAGTCTGCATGGAACTAAGTGTGTATAGGGCTACGCTCTGTATAAGCAATAGACGTCATGGCGTCTGATTGAAGTCGATTAGGTACACAGCCGCAGAGGCATGGAAGAAGAAGAAGCGCCAAGACAGATCGCACCTGGTCCAGTGCGTTAGGAGGATAAGTCTGCCAGATGTGAAGCCAGTTCTGCCAAGTGCTGGCGCCCGAAGATGCAGTATGCGTAGCCTATCGCACCTCTGTAATGTGCTGATAAATGAGCAAAACAGACTGCTCAAACGCGCTCTGCAACGCAGTTGCTCGCTGCAGAGGCGATCAGGTGTTCATCAGAACTGCTCTGCATGCCCCCGGGTCAATGTAGCGAAAATACGGGCTCGTGTGTCCATAGACAACACCGGCCAGAATGAAAATTAAATCATGCACTATAAGAAAGAAAGAAGATGCCGATTTGAATAGAATGTGTTATATAAATGTGTATTTAGTTACGTAACCTTTTAACGCACCGTTTAGTTTATTTTCGCATATCTAAGGAGCCATTATCTGAAATAAAATCCAATCTTAGAACTTCTATGTCGCCATTTTTATGATGCACTAGGCATTTATCGATGGCACTCCAAAACAGGGTCAATTCCAAAAGTCAGTCTTCTATGAGACTAAGTGGGATAAGCACGCTGAAACGAAAAAGTTCTAAGTCGAGAACGGAAGGATGACAAGAACACAAGCATAATATGTTGAGTCGACCAGAATGCAGTGTCTATAGGCCATTAGGCTACATAATTTTTCTATCATAGACATGTCACAGGTCATCGCCTGCTCTTGTCTCTCTTGTCTGCTCTCGTCTCGATTATGCCAACTCTGTGTTTGCAGGTCTCTCAGATCTTGAAGTCAAGAGGCTTCCGCGCATCCAAAGTGCCCTGACCCCGTGACCCGCGTGGTGCTACGTGTCTGTACTCGTACAAACTCCTTAGCCCAGTTCCTTAGCCCGGTTTGGTCAGCTGCATTGGCTTCCTGTTTAATTCAGAATAAGATTTAAACTGGTCTGTTTGACCTATAATACCCTTACAACGAGTACTTCCACCTACTTTCTGCGATCTGCGGGTATTGGTCTTTTGGTCATGGGCTCTCGTGTATTCCAGGTTGCTGTTTCCAAGGAATGGAATCGCCTACCAAGTCTGTTCGATGTTCGAACTCGATCTCTAGTCTCCACCTTTAAGAAAAGCCGCAAAACTCACTATTTTTTCATTGGTTTTCAAACATCTGGATATCTAATAGCTCTTCACCTGGCGACTGACTATAACCGCGCTGCAGATTTGCATTTCTGTGTGACTATGCGCGCGTTAAAATGTTTGTAAAAGGGTTGCGGGTTTTAACGATTAATCGATTAATTAATTGTTATAAATTTTAATCTCAGCTTGTTCGATTAATTTTTTACTTATTTCATGATGTCGAGCGACCCATTTCCGAAGTTAACAATATGGCGAATAATGAGAATGGCTGGCGTATCATCATCAACATGTGGAATGATTGAAGTTTTTTGTAGAAAAAAAGTGGCAACTGACTCAGTCACTACATTTTTAACAGTTTTCACGCTTAACGTAACATGTACGAAATTAATCGAATTTAATCGATTAATCAAAGTTATATTTTGAAGATTAGGCTAATCGAATAATTTTTTTAATCAGTACCAGCCCTAGTTTGTAATAATAAAAATACTTAGGCTATTTCTAAGACTAATCATCTGCTCAATAGGGATCCAAAACAATTGATTTAGGCCTGTCTTATAGTCTAAGATCAAAGATAATGTGATCATATTTAGAAGTATCTGCAATATCCATAGCTAATGATCGAGTTCTGAATTCTTTGCAACTTTAACAAAATAATATGGTTTTCTGAGAAAAAAAAAACTTGCAATAATTAAGACGATTAGAAACGATTACATTAGCCAGCCACACTCGTGTTGTCATCGGAACGTAATAGGCTATCTAATTCCACTTTAAAAAACAATCATCGATAAAAAAAAGAAATGCAATCTATCTTGTACATCTATATGTCTGTGTAGGCATGGCTGTGTGTGTATAATTGTCTTTTTATATCAGCGTGGGTACAGCAGTTAGATATCCAGATGTTCTGTTTCACACTTTAATGTGAATTTTTAAGCTGAGGAATTAATTTGGATTCTTTTTCAGCTGCATAATAGATTAAGGGATCGTAAAAATCATACGGCGACGCAGTGATCATAATCGTTATCTCAAGATTTCTACAGCGCCCTAAATCGCGGGAACCAGCTTATTCACAGGCGCTTAATCAAAAACGGAATCGATAGGCAGAGGGTCAGAATCCGAAGGGTCAGGCAGGCAGGCAGACAGACAGAACGCTAAGATAGATGGTGCTTAGAATGGCGAGAGAGGTAAGGGGAAGAGGAGGAATCGGGATAGGATTTGTGAAAGAGCAGTATTTTCAGTTTTGGGTGAAAGATCTGTTGGGAGATAGCAAGAGGTGAGGTTTTGGTGAGTTCGTAGGATAGATCTAGAAAATACTGGCCGGAGTTTGTTTCAGAGGGGTGGACTGCTGCTTTAGGAAGATCTCTGGTGCTTTGAATGTGTTAGAAATGATAGTCCTTTAAGCGAGACATACTTATAGTCCTTGTGTAGCCTAATCAGTTATTAATGATTTGGCCTAAACTGCCTTGTTCAAACCACTCTATCCACTCCCACTCTTCCTGCTTCCATCCTACTTATGATAGTCCTAAACAAGATTCATGCACTAGACGAGGAAATCTGTTCAATGTGAATAGAGGTAGGCGTCTGATGAAATATGGAAATCTTAGAACCAATATTATTGCTTTTCATCTTGATATAAAATTTTATTTTAAATTTGCCTTCAAAAATATTATCGTCTGACCTTTAACTTAAATTAAATTTAGGGTCTTCATAGAACGTCAAATACAGAGAGAATCTTTTCAAGAAAACTGGAAGACAAAGACACACCTATATAATAGACTCTATAGCAAGCAATGGTGTAAGAATATCTCATCAATCAGTCTTATCGTTCAACTCTCACCTGATTGTTCGCAGATTCATAAAGGCGCCAACGGTTTACTGCTGTTCTACATAAAAAGTCCAGCACCTTTATGCGTTAGCCACTCGACAATACAACAGCCTTAATACAATCTAATCGTCAGTACAATTAACACACAGAGTGACCGGTCTTTGGTCGAGATATAGTCAGAAGACTTCTCGACAGATCACGCATACATTCTACACTATACAGGATCTCCTCGAATTTCCTATTAGCGTTTCCTATTGGCTGTTGGAGCGGCATCGTGATTTACGAAGCACTTATTTAGACCCTGATTACATGGCATCTTGCAGCAGAGGAGGAGAAGACATGCGTTAGACTGGTGCATCTTAATGGGAGGAAACATCTGTAAAAGTTACAGAGCAGGGATATTTATACAACTCGGCGTACTCTGGGATGCGCAGTTTGCAAACACCAGCAGCGACTGTGGATGAGCAGGCAACGTGTGTCAGGTGCGCGAGTGGGTAGGTGAGTGGAGAAGCAGAAACCGTGTTGTGATGTGTATGGTAGATGATTCGGTCGGAGCTCACAGAATGGATACCTTGTATATGTAGGCCTTATACCAGTCTGCAGTCCCAGGGTCAGCTTTATCCAGGGTCTGAGTCATGGTTTATGCAGCTGTATCGTATCGTATCTAATAATTTATAAAGCGCCTCTCGCAGAATAACTGAATAACTATTCAGAGGCGCTCTCAGCATGGAAACCCAGGTAAGAAGAAACGTCTTTAAAGAGCAAGAGACCGATTAGGAAACACCAATCATTAATTTAGCCCTTAATGGGAGGGGAAGGTCACTCCAAGTGGAGGGACCCACCACAGCAATTTACGCCTGATGCAGTCTTAGTCCTAGACTCCTAGGAACAAAGAGATCAAACCGATCTGAAGAGCGCAAAGAACGAGATGCCCATAGATGCTACATTGCTTTCCCCAAAGTTAAAGGGTTAATGTTAAATGTTCAAGTCCTAAAGAATGCCCTTTACACATTGATGTTAAACATTTAACTTCAAAAATAGTCATATTAAAATTAACTGAAGCTTAAAGTAGATTGCCCCTTATCTCTGAAATAAATATCTAACAGACTTTATTCTGGCCTGCATGTGTGCGAGCAAAAATTCTCGAGATACTTTTGGGGGCTTCCTATTTAGTCCTAGACTCCTAGGAACGCAGGTCTCTCAGAACGTCGCTCAGGTAGGCCTATAACTGTATACATGTAGTTGCCGCTTCCAATGGTTGAGGGTGATTGTCCTGAGAAATGTAGGCTACTCTGGTATCTCTCCAAGCCTCTCCAGGACGATGCTCATGTACCTCAGGTGATGTTTCTGACGGTTGATTGTTCTATTGTATTGTATTTTCGTTTATTAATCAACTCTGGCTGTCATAACGCAGCTAGTTACAAGGTTCTTCATCGTTAGTCGGCTTGAGTGAAACGTAGGCCTAATTAAGCTAAAAGAGTCATTCTGGCTCAGGTAGATAAGCTTGGCTTAATTGTCTAGATTTGGGACTCTCTAGTAAATGTTTTTAAACATCATGCGTGGAATGAAGTTTTTATCGTCTTTATCTGGGAGGACATATGGATGTGGACGAGTGCGCAAATTGTACTGGGTTGCTCGGTGTGCGGGGCAAAGACGTCTTAATTAGTACATGCTCCGAATCTGTTAATATAGCCTTAAACAGTACATCGTCTGCTCCACTCGCCAGGTTAGCCACAGTAGGGGTGTTTACAGGGAGAAGTCCCGCGCGCACAACTCGTTGCAAGAATCTGAGGAGTGTATTCTGGTGTGTTGCTCTGCGACATCCTCTTTGGCGTTGAAATTCACCCCTTCCTGTTGCGTCGTTCCGCTGACAACAGTTACTGTCCGGACTGCGGACTTATGTGTTTAATAGCCTATGGCTGGTTTATAAGTTCATAGACACTACAGGACTGATCCCAAACGGGATCATTTATAAGGCCATAGATACTTCAGCTCTGAGGGTCTGATCGAAATTGGGAAGGAACTGATCATGAGTGCTGTTGACAGCGACATTGTGGATTTTAAGGCAAGTTCTAACTCAGCTATAATAAGTTCACTGCCAAGTGCCAACGCACTAGTATTGTCAATGGGAAGATCCCGCGGCGACGTATAAGACTGGCAATTCGCCATCATATGCCGAGGCTAAGAAAAAGAAGTCGCTAGCACTTAATGTCCGTGGTTGCCTCGCAAACTAACTTAAGAAACTGCGTTGATATATTCCCATTGAAAGGGAAGGCCTGATCAAGGCATTGATCATTGATGGTGCGTTTGGTGGCACAGAAACTCTTTCACTAGACTTCCCGCGGTTCCTCGAGTTCCGTTTGTAGTCATGGTCTGCATGGACGTAACATCGGGGGCGTTGGGCGTGACTTCAACCCAGTTATACGCTTCAGCCTCCCTCATACCTGCGCCCTTTCTACTTTCGACGTGTCATATAAATAGGCCTTATATCTCCCAATAGTGTTCGTTATATCCAAAGAACTTGAAAGAAGATTCCGGACTGGCCGTTTCCCTAAGGAGGGAGGCAACACCGTAAAGCTCTGTCTCGGGATCCGAATCTACCTCTTCCACGGTCGCCGCGTGGGCAACGTTCTGATAATGGTCTTTTCTCAGAACAGGCCAGGTTCGTTTGTTCACCAGCAACACAGTTGTGTGTTTTTTACTACGGGATTCCTTTTCAGCACCATTCTACTAATCACCACCATCTCATTACTCTGGACTACCGCTATTGATATTATGAGACGTCAGTTCCTTGGATCGGGAAGTTTCCTAGTAAGTCGCGGCGTATTTTTGCCCTAGGGCCTATGCTCTTGTATAGCCTACAGGGCAGCGCATCTTCCCACCATCACACATCTCTCACACCATTTCCGTGTGTATAGTAGGCCTACTTCCCGTCTCACAGATGTATTTGCCATGTGATACAGCTTGCGAGTAAGTTCTCGTAGCCAAGTTGTAATAGTAATGCGACTGAACGACCGTTGCCACACACACACACACACACACACACACACACACACACACACACACACACACACACACACACACACACACACACACACACACACACACACACACACACACACACACACACACACACACACACACACACACACACACACACACACACACACACACACACACACACACACACACACACACACACACACACACACACACACACACACACACACACACACACACACACACACACACACACACATACCCGCATACACTGCCTTAAGCGGACGTTCCATGCGGGAACAATTGATGAGTTCAAAACATACCTTATGGAACACATCGCGTTGTGGGGTCAAGGAACTACTTTTGCACACATCTAATTAATATTCATTACTGTTTTGAATACACACACACTGGTCTCCATATGGATGACTTATGGAGTCAGAAATGTGTATTGTGTGTGTGTGCGTGTGCGTGAATAGTGCCAAGATATACCTTACCGAAAGAAGTGCATATCATGACTAAATGACTAAAAGGATCTATACTTCCTACACACTATGATGTTATATTTTAGTTCTCTATTAGGGCCTACTATGTAGCCTGTTTAGACACAATAGCACAATTTCATTGTGCCTCAAAGACGGCATTCTAAGTGCCAGATGAAACAATTATAGTGGCTGAATTTTTTCTTCTAAAATCATGATCTTCAAACTAGAACAATTTAACTCTCTGAATCCCAATGATGTTCAGCTTTAGATGAGTATGACTGACATTTAAATCTTGCACACGAAATTCAAGGCCAGAGTAGGCCTACAATAACAGAGAAAAAAATCATTGGCCAGTTTAAATAGCTGTACTCAGTCTAATGCTAGCAAACTCATTATAAAAATTCTTTAAAATACTTAGTATAAGGTCCATTTCACTTATTTGCCAGAGCCAGTTGTTCTGATGAAAATTATTCTGGTGCAAAAATTTGTGAGGCGAGATAGTGTGTGAGTGTGTGAATGTGCAAGCCGTATTGAATTGATAACATGATTTTGTCTGTTTCACTTCACCTCTGTCCGACATCTGTACGATGGCAACCGATCAGATTTTCTGGATCACCTTGACTTGTGTGGCTTTTCTATCATCGTCTTTTGGAAGCGAATCGCACGGTTGTACAGATAAGACATGTCAGGTAGTGTCGTCGTTTTGTTTACTATCGTACCCTTTGCAAATGTTTAGGTCTCTGTATGTAACCATTATGTATACGCATTTCTATTATGCGTATTATATTTCCTATAATATGCAGCCCTGTATATAAATGCATGCTTTCACGCATGTTTGTATGTACTATGCATGCATCTGTATATGTGTACATACATGTACGAAACTAGACATTTAATATAGCTCCAATAAAGTAGGCTACCTCCAGTGGTGTAGTCGAGGGTATACGCGGGTATACGGCGTATACCCACTGACAATTATTAGCAAGCACCGTATACCCACTGGAATTTGGTGAATAACGCGGGTATACGCTTAAAATGTTTGCAGAAATGTAGGTATACGGCGCAGATAGCCCCATGTTTAAGTCCCGATTCAAATTTGGTCACTTCTTCATCGAAGCTTTCTGTGGTAATCGACGAATCACCCACAGTCGGTAAACAAGCTGTTTTAGTTATCCATATAAAGCGGTCATTGACAACAAAGAGCCAGTTTTTATATTGAACTGGGGCACAGACAGCTGCGGCCATAGTTATGAAGAGTTATGTGTCGATAGTCTTTTTATTAAATGGAAGTTGGAATGATGAAAAGATTTCTTGATGAAGTGGAAGCTGGACTGATGATAGTCATCATGCACACATAGGTAGACTGCATGCTTACTTACCAACGTCAAGTACGGCGTTGAAGACATTAAAATAGGCCTAATTTAGCAATCTAAAATACGGTTTTACTGGTTTCATTTATTGTTGCATATAATAGGCCTAGTTAGTAGTTTGAGCATCGATTCAACTTCTACTTACACCTGGGACTATTATTACTGACAGCTTACACTAGGACATTTTTTCATCAATCCAGCTTTCACTTAACTATAAAATATTTTCATCAGTCCAACTTCTATTTAAGCAAGAATTCGCTTAATCGATCCAACTGCTATAATATACGACCATATATGATCTTCGGACTATCTAGCCTTCGGACTATCGAACCTTCGGATTATCGACCTGTTCCCGTTACAACACATTTCATTCATTCCAAATCTCCTACCTCCGCCAGTTGTTCACGGTCCAAACTCTTCGTTCAACCCGTTCATCTTCCACACTCACACTGCTCCGCCCTTCCGTCACCTCATCACTAAAATTTGCAAATCGCTCCATAGCCATAGCTGTACCGCCTCGTTGGAACAAATTCCAAAAGTGCTACGACAAATATCCGATCCATCCCACGAACTCACCAAAACCTCACCTCTTGCTCTCTCTCCACAGGTCTTCCACTCAAAACTGAAAACACTGCTTTTCACGAATCCAATCCCGATTCCTTATCTTCCTCTCACCTCCCTCTACATTTCAACTCTAAGCATCATGCACCCTAGCCGTCTGACTGCCTGCCTGCCTCTCTGGATCTTGACTCCCTGCCTATCGATTCTGTTTTGATTAAGCGCCTGTCAATAAGCTGGTTCCCGTGACTTCGCTTTTGTGGGCGCTCTAGAAATATCGAGTTTCCGATTACGTTTTCGAAAGTTGTTGCTCTAGAGAAGTGCTTGCAATTAGCCGGTTTTACCAAAGAGTAGGCCTCTGGGACAGGTGCATACTCTAGGTTTTTTCTGAAGTTAAGCTATCATTGTTTGTTTTAGCTGCAGCTCTTCCACTGCATCACAGTCACTCAGCCTGTCACTGACTTATTTATATTTTATAAATTATTTTGATGGTTGAACTAATTATGTCATATTTTCAAACTGCCATAGGGCCTACATGACTTAAATAGTGATATTTATAATAATAAATACCAAATTTAGTAAAATAAAGTGACTAAAATGGGCTCCATTTGGCAGCAAATGCTCTAAAATACGTTGTCAGCTGGGGCTCCGCCCCAGACCCCACAGGTGGAGCTTACGACGCTCCCCCAGACCTCTTAGTCGGATTTCCTCGGGCGCTGCGCTCCCGAAAACGCAAACACTCTGCGTCATTGGCTCGCGAAAAATTTCCATTATAAATTTACAGCAGGGCATATTTTACCTGTTTAAGTGGTGAGACAAATGTCCCACAATGCTCGGATGTGTCTCACTACTTATTTGAATAAATGTATCGCGCGTGAGCGCGAAAAAATTTTTTCACCCCTTTTTCAATGACCACTTCAAATTCACTCAAATATGCTATGATATTTTACAGTATACCCACTGCTTTTCTTACCACTACACCACTGGGCCTACCTCGAGAAGTTTTACCCTTTGATCTCTAGCCAAGTTGTAGTCAGGATCGTTAAAATAACAAGTTCACGTGTAGGCAAACAGTATGTTCGGATAATTGGAAATGTTAAAACCCTACCATAGTGCTACTGTACAGAATTCATCGTATTTTTGTCTAATTCTGCTTCGTCAAGCTCCAAGCTTTAGCGAAGGCGAAGCGCTTGCAACGTGGCATCGCTGGAAGTTTCACAATAGAAGACAGTGGTAAGTACTCTGAAAATTATCAATCGACTCTGCAATCGTCAGGCACACACGCACACTTACACACACATACACCCCTTACACACACACGCACTTACACACTTACACACTTACACACTTACACACACACACACACACTTACACACACTTACACACACACATACACACACACACACACACTTACACACACACACACACACACACACGTATGCATACATAAATGCATGCTTAGGGCCAATTTGTCTGACAAAAGAGTACCTCTGAGTCTGATATACTACTGAAACTACACTATACAGACTGCGCGGGCTGATACACTGCAAAGTCCCTTCACGCATTGAGAGTGTTGCGTGACAATTAACGGATCCATATTATGGCCAATCTGTTGTTGGTCCGATGTAAGAAAAATTACTTGTCATACTGAAATATTTGCATGCTTTGAGTGAGTAAGTTCTGCGAGTTATCATAATTATTGACAAGTTATGCGAAGCATAAACCGGACTATATGATATTTAGAAAACTCATCAGCCAAGTCAGTTTCCCAGTGCGTGTATCGATAACGCTTGTCAGATTAGGCCATCTATAGTAACGGTAATTAATTATTTTTGCTTTTACTTATTTTTGTATTATTTTCTTATCGCGAATACACGTACTGATCAAGCCAACTGTTGATACATGATGTTAATTGTATTTCAACTTTAGACGCAATTCACAAAGGCAATGGAGCACAGCCTGGTATCGACAGAGCAGAAAAATCGTCTATCCTATGTTGCTGTAGAGAGTCTACTGGCGAAAAATGTAATTTAAAGTAGATAATAAGAATGCGTTTGCGTGGATGTCTGTGCGTGTATTTGTGTTTATGTGTGTTTGTGTGTGCATTTGTGTGCGCATGTAGCTTTCCTATAAATTATTATCGTATCATGCGCTATGAATCTTGAAATCCTGGAGCCGATTTGACCCTATAGTATATCTGCCTGTCGATTTTCTTTTTACTAAGCGAATGTGAATAAACTGTTTCCCACGAAACAGCTTTTGGGGCGCTTTGGATGTTCCGAGATTACGATTACGGTTAGGATGCAAGACATGGGTAGTTGAACAAATTTCAAAAAATTGCCTGGATCTTGTAATTATATAACGCTTCAATCTTAATTTAGGCTGCATATAATCTCCATCTACGTGTATGCAATGATCAATGCGCTTGATCTTCTTTTAAGCTGGTTCAACTCTTCTGCTGCCCAAAGATATCTTTTTCTGAGTCATACGTATTTTTGCATGGATACATTTCCGTTATTTCTAGCTTCATTTCATCGTATGCCGCATTCCACTTAGCCTACTCGTCATCAAGCAGGCCATATACATTGCCCAAATAGAAAATGCTCAGATTTTCATCAGGCATATTGCCCTTAGCAAATGCTCAGATTTTCAAACTCCGAATCTAACATGCTTTCCTGCCCACAAATCCTACCCTAGCTCTCACAAATGCAATGTACTACTCGGCTTTTCGTCACACTCTTTCCTTCCATGCAGTGCAAAAGTTCCGAAAGACACTTCTTTCGATCATTTTGTTATCCTATCTTATCTACTATATGCTAATAAAATAAAATTTGGTTTATCTTTCAGTTTACAGTGGCAGCGGATGTTCGGTAACTTGTCCACTTCAGGGATGGGCTTTCAAGAATACGTGCACGTGCGAACCTACGCAACGGTGTTGCGATTGCTATTGCCATTGGTGGCATGGTCCGGTCTGCACGCAACGTGACGTCATCGAAGGATCCCTCAAATTAGGCCTACCAAAAAGAATTTAGTTAACATCCGCAAATAATTGGCTTCATTTAAGGCATCCGCAATTGCGTGCAGTGCAATCTGGAAAAATATTTTCAAACAAAAGACACCAGAAAAGCAAAGATTATAATTAAAATAATTTCATTGATTCTTTGTCGTTGCTGCCTATGTTCAATTGTTCGTGATAGATCTAGGCCTACTAGTAAGTGGGGGTGGAAGTGTGAGTGGATATAGTAGCAAATGGTAGATGTTGTAGAAGGCTTGTTTTAATAATCGTATAGTTCACCCACGAACTTCGCATCTGCTCAGCTAAATAACTGCGCTTTTGAAAAGTAGTTATTGTAGCTTCAGAAATTTTTAGAGCAGCCTGCGAATGTGATGCATGCACGTCGAAAAAAGCTAGCCTATTTTCCCATGTTGTTAACCACAGTGAAGTCGGATAATCTAAAGATGTGTCTGTGTTTCTTTAAAATTGCTTTGTGCTCGTTATTCCCGAGATGGCCATATATGAGCATGTAGGCTACCAATAAGACCTAACCATTACACCTTTGTAAATTACACACACACACACACACACACACACACACACACACACACACACACACACACACACACACACACACACACACACACACACACACACACACACACACACACACACACACACACACACACACACACACACACACACACACACACACACACACACACACACACACACACACACACACTGTAGACATATCCACGAACACCAAGACACACGGTAGCCGCACATACATACAAACACCTACACCTACACACACACGCGCACTCACACAAACACTCACTCACTCACTGGCTCATCCTATTTCTTTCCCCATCCACAGTCCGCTACAGCTCAAGCAAGTAAGTAAGCCAGCATCGCTTGATCAAAAAGGGCTGACTGTATTTATTAGGATGACTAATATTCCGACCACGTAGGTCTATACACGGTAGTATAGATCACATGCAGCAAATGAATCGAAATAGTATTATATGTTTTTTGGTTGAAAGTATTTGAATGGTTGACATCAGCGGAGATCACTGATGCGAAGTTGACTCGAGACAAACAATTGTAGGCCTACTATATGACAAGTCGATATTCGTACTTTAGTTACAGCCTAACAGTTGAGGCTATTTTATAGGCCCCAAAAGAAGCTATATTGCTAATCAGTTATTTTGCAAATCTAAATTGTAAAAATTGTAATAGGAGAAAGCAAGAGGAATTTTGAGTTTCGCTTTATTTGTTTTGAAAACTCTGTGAACAACTCGTGATCAGAAATTCTGTTCAAATTAGCAAATTTGTGGTAGGCCTAAATCAGTGCATGAAATCAGGTTGGTCAGATGGAATGGATGTAAGTTTATTATTAAATGGCAGAATTTGTAGAATGTTCGGTTGAATTATCGTAGTTTACCCATCAACTTCGCATTTGGTTGGCTGAATAATTGCGCTTCTACAAATTAGGCCTATAAATATTGCAGCTTTAAGAAAATCCTGAAGCATCTTGTGAAAATGGTAGGCACTGTCGAGAAAATTACATTTTCCCACATAGTCTTCACCAGGCAGCAATCGGATAACCTAAAGACGTATCTGTGTTCCTCAATAACTGCTTTGTTCCCATTATTCGCAAGATAGCGTTCTACGTAACTACGTTGCAAATTGCAATGTCGTCAAATGGACCTAACCATGCATGCACCTTCGTAAATTATACCAACGCCCACCCACCCATCGACACACCCACACACGCACACCTACACACATACACACACTACACACACACACACACACACACACACACACACACACACACACACACACACACACACACACGCACACACACACACCTACACACCACACATACACACACACACACACACACACACACGGTTCGTGCTTGGTGCCTTGTGGACATGTAAGGCGCCTATTCTAAGCATGAGCTAGGTTTCTTGAAAGGTCGTAGAAAGTTGGTAGCAGCGAGTGCATCTTCTTTCATAATAATGGCTCTTGATTTCCCCCCAATCCACCGCCCGCTGAGCATATGCGCCATTAGTAAGTAGGCTAGATCAGCTGAACCGTATCGCACTAATAAAAAAATTCATTCTATTTATTAGGGTGACTCATATTCCCACCACGGTAGTAGCCTAGATCACTTCGATTGGTTCACAGCAGTGAGGATAACTGATGACAAGTGTAAAGAAAAACCTCTGCCAACATAGAGTTCATATAGGACCCATATTCCCATTTGAAACCCATGTATTGAGGCCACTAGGGTCTCATCTATAATGCTCACCAACAAGGGTGTAACTTTCCCCACAAAGTGGTGGTCACCAGTCCCTTTCTCCCTCCCTTCCCTCGCCCCTTCCCAACTCCCTCTCCTCTCCCTCTTCCCTCCCTGTCCTTCCCAATACACGAATTTAGTATGCTTTGTCCGCCAGTTTAAGGCCACTCGCAAATTACAAAGTTCACGTTTAGGCCTACATTCTGTTTCACAACAGTTACTGTCAATATGTTGAGGACACTGCGACCGGGAAAGTGCTAAACAGCAGTTAAGTATGCAAGAACACACCGCCGTAAGTTGTCGTTTCTTGAACTTGCTTCAAACAAAATCAACGATGTCATGTCATTAAAAATATTTCAGCGCTGCAGGGTAAAAAAGTGGTGATTTATGATGTTTATTCAACGTGTTGTTTACATATGGGTGTGTATACGTGTAAAAACTTGATAACGCGTTACGCGTCTCCCTGCCAGAATACATGGGTATTAGACATGCCTCATTGGCTCTATACGAGTCCCATATCAATCAATCAATCAATCAATCAATCAATCAATCAATCAATCAAGTCAATCAATAAAGTTTTTAAATTGCAACCAAATTAGTACAAAAATGTCCGAAACTGTAAAATAATAAAATGTATTGACGACAAAGAGAGGCTCAAAAGGGATGTAGATCCCACTAGGGAGTATGGAGGGTAACCCAGATAGCAATTCCCGAGAAGAATCACCAATTAAGATAGCCAATCAAAAATGATTAAACCAATAATTGGTGATTGAGCGCAACGAAGATCAACTTGTCCAGAACAAGTGATGAAACGTACGGTCTCAACAACAAACTTAACTAGAACCTTAAATACTGGGCTTCTTGCAAGGCCATGTCCTATTTCTTCCTAAATACTCTTCTGACTTGATTTAAGATGAGTTCACGCCATAGATCTTCTAGAAGATCCCAGTATAAAACTAACTTAGCATAGCTTAATGCCTTGGTCACATAATTAATTATTCACTATCACTAAAACCAGTGTTTAATCTACTCCCCTTGCTGTCGGGGGGGAATCTACGGTTCTGGGGGGTATCAACATATTTGAAAAGTTGACGACCGGGGGGAGGGGTAGCCACGAGTATTTTCAAAAGCAAATTAATTTTCCGGTCTCCAAGTACAACTTGATAACGGGGGGTAGTATAACGGGAATTTCCCAAGAATTTTCGAGGGGGGTTAGTGTAACGAGAGTTTTCAACCTACAATTTTCCCCTAGACAATAAATCCTGGGGGTGGGGAAATTACCCCTAAATTTCACACTTTCTGTACAAAATTTCATCTCTTTAATTTTTCTGGGGGGGGGGAACTCGATCCTGGGGGAACTTTACCCCCTCAGAGACGTCTAGATTAAACACTGACTAAAACTCTAAAGTGCACGTAATAACGTAGGACGGTAGGCGTATCAAGCCTCCATTGTTACAATCATCTCAAGTGTAGGTCTGTGTTCCTGCGATAGTGCATGGCAGTTAAGGAGTAAGCTTATTGGTGGCTCAAAGACGTTACAGAATATCACGCACAGGCTCTAACGTTGATGGAAAAAGAGTCTTTTTGAAGGAAAACAGATTGCACAGCATTGATTTTGTGTGTATTTCTTCGATGAGCGCCAATAGCGTTTAATAGCTATAGGTCTAAGGGACTTTATATAGGCCTAATAAGGTTTTTATTTAAATTTGTTGATGGATTAATAGCCTTAAATACAAATAATATATAGGCATGATATAGCAACGAGTGCATCCTTTTTGGCTCTTGATTTCTTTCCCCATCCACAGCCCGCTGAGCAAACGTCATTCGTAAGTAGACCAGCTGCTGGGGCCACATCTCACTGATCAAAAGGGTTCACGTAGGCCTACTCTATTTATTAGGACGACTATGTACATGTATATAGGCGCCTACACGACAGTCTAGATCACATGCAGCGAGTGAATCGAAATAGTCTGACATGGACAAGAAACAAGTTGCATGCACCGTATCGGAGCAGTGCCAGTGGTGCGCTATTATAATAGGCCTATGTAGGTCTACGTTATAAGACATAATTATGACAACAAACGGGAATTTTTGTCATAGGGTCACCATTATGTTCAACTCTGGCATTGCTGGTTGGGTGCCCATGATTGGTGTCAAGATCGAAGGCAAAAGGTGTTATAATGTTTTGTATAATTAGGCTATGTAGTTTTGCTTAACTAAGTTACGAGAATTTTCTCTTTTATGTAGGCTAATATAGAAATTGTGTTAAGAACCTACGCACGTACATGCATCTATAATAATTACTA
Organism: Aporrectodea caliginosa; assembly: GCA_020284085.1. Taxonomy (NCBI): domain Eukaryota; kingdom Metazoa; phylum Annelida; class Clitellata; order Crassiclitellata; family Lumbricidae; genus Aporrectodea; species Aporrectodea caliginosa. The sequence continues at coordinate 1,188,777 of JACEVL010000113.1, read as the reverse complement.
TTTTTTAATTAGTTTTTAGTAACCGCTTTCGCGCCGTGGTGTCTAATGCACAAGGCATTATCCGATTGCACACCAAATCCCAGCCGAAATTTTCAAAATCTAGAAGATCATTCCGCTGAGCCACATTATAGGCCTAGTCATAGGCTTATTGGGACATGTTTCCCATAATAGCGCTACGGTACGCTGTAGGCCTACCGTATAGGCCTGCCTACCCGTAACCTTGCACATGTAGTGACGTGTCACCGTGTTCTGTTAACGACGCTAAAGACGCTAAAGACTAGATAAGCCCATTGGGCTTCTTCTCCCCACGAATCGATTTTTATTACTTAACCTGTTAGACTATAACTTCTTCAATTTTTGTTTCTTATTAATGGCGCTTACGAAATGTAAACTGTTAATAACTGTATTCACACGTGTACATTGTACCCACTGTTCATGGAATCGATTCGAATAAATTTGATTTGATTTGATTTGATCTGATTTATGCTAATAGCGTATTATTGCCATTCCTGGCCTGATAGCTAAAACAGCAGATATATTTATATATATGAGATTTTGAGAAATATTGAGCGGGACTTGAATCCTATAAAGTTTAGCACATAAATCTGTTTTCTTTTAAAACGACTCTTGTCGATCCACTTTAGATTCTGTGCGTGACATGTCACAGAAAAAGCCTTTGAGCCAAGCATAAGCGTCCGCACGAATGTTTGTAGGGGACAATATACGTCGATGGGACGAGCAAAGTTTTAAATTGTTGGCACGGAGACGATAGCGAGGGTGCCGAAATCAACCGATCGCGCCATCCTCGGAGCTTCCTCCCGCGATTAGGGGGGTCTGGCGCGGATCCCAGCAGCAGCCAGCGCTTTAGGAAGCATTTGACATCATGCATATTGGGCCAGCGGTGTAGCTGAGGGCAGAAGGGAGTCAACAGACATGTAGGCTATCCCCGGGCGCCAAAGGAAGGAGGCGCCAAAATGAGGGTTAAAATTAATAATTTTACTCTTGATTTTCGTGCCATTTTAACTAATTTATTCCAAATAAATTTATGAGATTTAATTTGGCGCCCCAAAATTTCCAGTTACATCCTCATTACTTACAACCCAGTTCTCAGGCATGGTTTTGGCGCTCCAGTGAGCACTTATAAGGGGCACTATATATCCTACTCATTACAAATTACAAACCCACAATGCAAGATTGTCAGCGTCTATCCCTCCTGAAGTCATTGGAGCAACTTCCCCTCCGCTCCCCCTCCCATGGTACGACATTAAAAATTTGAATTCCCTAATTTCTCAAAGAGGCCCCCCCCATTCTTGGATGAAGCATTTGCTCCAAGGTTTACATGGTATAGTCTAGACGCCCCTGTATTATCGTATGTAGATTTACAGAATTTAATTAATACTAAACTATTAGTCTGTATGTTTTATATTTTATTTCATTAAAATCTAAATTACCATTCGATGTAGGCTTATTTCGAAAATGTGAAATGTATAGGCCTAAAACAGGTATGGGTGCCAATTTCATAGTTCGTCCCTGCGCGCAAAATAGGCCTATACTATAGCTATACCTCTCTGTATTGGACCTGTTCTTAGCGTTCTATATCTGAACGTTTATTTCAAAAACAAAACTGCACAAAATTTCAATGTTTTTAGGCCCTATATATTATTTTTAATTTTATTGGCTCTTGACTAGGTGGGATAAAAAAATGAACATGTGATAAAATCATAGTTAAAAACTAAGATGATAATTCAATTTTGTATGACTGAAGTCTGATTTTTATTCTTGAATTATTGCAAAATCCCTCTGGGGACTCTCAAGTAACCAAATTTATCTTAAAAGATATAGATATATGCACGGTCGTTACAAGAACGAGCTTACTGTTCGCATTCAATTGAGTTGATTTATGACGTCGTTGGCTTTCCATAGATCGGTCGTTATGGTTGACTCGTCGACCACGGTCTGATGGCGCTGAATTTTCGAATGGGTGGAGGTTAAGGTTAGAGTTCGATGAGAAGCCTATTAAGTTACAGTAAGTTGGAACAGTTATATGAGCCAACGAGGTCGGCTATTGTTTGTAGTTGTGATGGTATCCGTAGGTACAGTTAGCGAAGACCGGTGTAGACGGCGACTGTGTGAAGAACTCTGCTGTAGCGGTAAGCTCCTCGAGGCTGTCGTGTGTATTTGTGTATTTTAATTGACGGTGCATTTAATTGTGTGTGTGATTCAAGTTTGTTTGCGTAGGAAAGTGTTGAGTCGTCGTCTGTGATTTGCCGATGGCCAGTGCCGAACAGCTGTACTGCAAATGTAGTGTAATGTGATGGAGTGTTTATGTAGCGCCATCGTTGATCGAATTACGTGTAATTAAGCTCTCGTTGGATGTGTAGTTTCTTATACATTACATACCCCGAATGTGGAGTTTCATGTACATTACACATCCCAGCTGTAGCCTACATTACACACCCCAGCTATCACTCTCACGTTAGGCATACTGTGTATGGTTCGTAATGTTCCCTGTGGCTCGGCTTAATATGTGTACTTTGTAGGCCTACTGTGGGCCTATGAGATTTCAGTTTTATTGTAATGTATGTTGCATTCTATAGTTTTAAGGCTCCCTTTGATGTGCAGTGTTCTTCCACACTGCGTTGTATACTTTAAGTATGCATTAACTCTGTGTTTAAAGTATGCACACTGCTAGATAAAGTAGTACAACAATTTGTAGTACAGCACTGTGTGTCCTTATTACACACATCCAATATGTGCTAAGTAAACCAGCTGCTAAGTGCTAACTAAACTGACATTGCTGGTAAGCTGTGTAATTGACAAAATGGCAAGGCTTTGACCATCTGGTACTTTGCTGCAACTGCACAGTAGATCATCCAGGATCAAACTATTGGTAAACATGACAACAAGTAACCTTTGCAAGAAACCATTAGAAATATAAGTAAGTAAGTAAGTAAGTGTGTTCTTTATTAAACGCTGGCAAACGCACGGCGCTGTACATACAAAGTAATACAAAGTTATCAAATAGTAGCGAAAAAGTTAGTAAATAGTAAACTAAAAAACACTATATGGCTTAGCTGTACAACATCCTGGCCAGGAAACCACGCCTGGTCAGGGAATCAAATCTAGAAAGAACACGGTTATGTGAGCGTGGGCGCAAATCATGACCAGTATATAGGACAGGGGGTAGTAGGTAATGAAGGATATGACCGGGATTATTTAAGATATTTCTAAAAAGGTCATGGTCGGCTTTTTTACAGAGTTCCTCAAACGTGGGGAAAGATTTTGGTAGGAAGCCAAAGCGTACCAGCGTACAGCACTTAGAGAGTCACGTTCCTGTTTGCTGGCAAAGCCCCACCACACTTGGGAACAATAAAGCATTCGGTTGACAGTGGTGGACCGGACCACATCATATAACCTGACTCCCAAGAGCCCATGCGATATACAATATGGTGCACAGATGTGAACTCAACACAAAACAAACAGTGCCATATGAAATTTAACTACTTCTATGAAGTTGCGGTCTTGAGGAAATAATCATGTTAGAGCTTTGATGAAGTACAGGTTTGTTTTGAATTGTTGTCTTGAGTACTGGTTCAGAATTGTTTTGAGTAAGCCTGTAACTCAGACCTTTACTCTGTGTAAGAAAAGTAGGTTTTTAGCCTTTATATCCTCAACACGGGGAAAGTTCCATAAAAGGTGGAAGATGTAGACGTGTAATAGCACATTCAGCTCAAAAAGAAAGATACTATTACATTAACTGCTCTAAATATTTAACACAGAACTGATAACATGTGACAATTCTTACAACTGAGTCTACATTTTGCCAGTTTTCGCAGTTTGCTAGTGTTTTAACCCTTTCAGATGAGCATGTACTAAAATGTATAGGAAACCAGTGCAGCTCGCTTTCGTTATTTTTAGGGTTAATTGTAGGTGACAGAAAACTGTTAATGATTCTTTGCTTTTGAGGTGTAGTTATAAAGCTGGATATTGTATTTTAATGTAATTTTAAATATTTGTAAATTCTAAATATTCAATTTTATGGTTTTCCAGCAGATTTCTGAAGAACTTACATCCTCGGGATGAAATCAGATCAGATTCTTCGCGTCAGAAGTTCTTTGTTTACTTGGATGGGTTTCACCGTTCTTGTTCTTCTTCTTGTGGCAGACACATTTCTTATCTTGGATGCATTCAGTAAACTGTCTTCAACATCTGGTTTGTTGCTGTTTGCTATTTGAGAAAGTTAAAACTTTATTTCTAATGCTCCAGAATGACCATTTATTTTGAATTTCATATAAAAGGCAATTTTTCATGGAGAAGTTGTTTTGCCTGAACTTTTGTTTATTAATTATATTCAGCCATGTTTATTCTGAGGTGCACTGATCACTTTGCTAAACAATTGCTGAGTTTTAGTATTCAACATTTCACTGTTTTACCATCTAGATTCTAGAGAATAGCTTCATTGTCTTTCGGGTGCATTTGCATTGTACAGCATGCAAAATCAGTGACAGAATGCCTCGATCTTTTGCCTCCCATTTCAGTACCATGTGCACACCAGTGATAATTTCAAGAACGAAAAACTAAAACGAGAACAAAATTAATTAGGCAGTCATTCACGAAAACGAAAATAAGAATGAAATTGTGAACTAAAGCTAAATAAAAATGAAAGAGAATTGATGTAGATGACATAAAAACGAGAACAATATAGATATCTTGAACAAAATCTTTAGAAAATACTAATATCTATGATGTTAGAATTTTCACTGGTGGTTATAAATTACTGTCACAGGTAGGCTATAAATTACTGTCACATGTAGGCTATAAATTACTGTCACACGTAGGCTATAAATTACTGTCACATGTAGGCTATGAATTACTGTCACATGTAGACTAAATTACTGTCACATGTAGGCTATAAATTACTGTCACATGTAGGCTATAAATTACTGTCACATGTAGGCTATAAATTACTGTCACATGAAGGCTATAAATTACTGTCACATGTAGGCTATAAATTACTGTCACATGTAGGCTATGAATTACTGTCACATGTAGACTATAAATTACTGTCACATGAAGGCTATAAATTACTGTCACATGTAGGCTATAAATTACTGTCACATGAAGGCTATAAATTACTGTCACATGTAGGCTATAAATTACTGTCACATGTAGGCTATGAATTACTGTCACATGTAGACTATAAATTACTGTCACATGTAGGCTATAAATTACTGTAACATGTAGGCTATAAATTACTGTGACCCTACACCGCTCACCTCTTTATGCCATAAAGAAGCGAGTGGAGGAGGGTGGCTCTTCCGACATCAACTTTCATACAACTATGTTTTCAATCCAAACTTTGTGTCTTTTGCGTTCGATGTACAGTTTAAGAACGAATTGAATAGCAGGCCTATTAAATTATTAATGAGTCTAGTAAAGCTTTTATCCTTTTGGGTATTGTATGGGAATACTTTGTATATGAAGAAGATCACGATAAAAGCCTATGTGCTTTTCTGAATGACAAAAGAGACCCATGCTGTGTTCACCTGTCATAGCTGGTGTGAATCATACATGCTATTTGTTCATAACACTTTATGTAATTTAAGTATAATTAATTATGTAAAGTACTTGGTGTTGGTAAGTCGTAATTTCGTAAACCTGCATCGTATTTTCAAAATCAGGCCAAATTAAAAGTAAATGCGATATTGAACTTCGTTAATTTCATGAACAAGACTCAGACAAAAACGAAAAAGAGCAGGCAGTCGTTCACGAAAACGAGAACTAAAAAGAACTTGTGAATTAAAACTAAATGAAGACTGAATTGATTATCAGAAATAAAACTAAATCTAAACTGAAATGATTGATACTGAACTAAATAAAAACTGAAATAAAAATGATTTTCTGAACTGAAATAACACTGGTACACACTTGTATAAATGCAATCATTTGATATTTCTACAAGTTGCCTCTGAGAATGCGTCATTGGTGCTCACTGGAGCAAATCACGTCAGTTCATCCTGTGCATTTAACTATTTCTTACTGTCAAACTGTAACTATTAGAATTATGTCATAATTCCCTTGTAACGACATGGCTGTGTTACAGCACCATCTAAATTGTCATTTTTATTATTGTTATTAATTCAAGGTATCTGTTTTCATAGACTTTGTTGCGTTTGATCAACCCAGTCAACCAAGGAGGTTACTTGTGACAGGCGCTGCGGGATTCATTGGCTTTCATTTGGTCAGGCGACTTTCAAGCGATAAGAAAAACTTGGTTGTAGCACTTGACAACTTTAACAATTACTATGATGTTCAGCTGAAAATAGTGAGTTCTTTACTGTTAGTGAGTTGATGTCAAAAGCATCTGTCTGATCTAACGACTTCTACTGCTAATCTAATCTGATCTAATGACTTCTACTCCTAATCTAATCTATTCTAATGACTTGTATTGCTAATCTAGTCTGTTCTAATGACTTCTATAGCTAGCTAATCTAATCCAATTACTTCTAATCCGATCTAATCCAATGGAGAAGCCAGGTTGAAATCTGATAGATCAGGGAAACCAGAAGCGGGAGGCTGCGGTTGGTAAGTAAGCATGTTCTTTATTATACCAATTGCATATCTGCACCTTGGTATTGCTTTTCAACCTGCTTCTGCTTTAGTAAGTTTACAAAAGACGCTGTTGCTTTCTTTAGGCTGCAGTCTAGAATTATTTTATTCTTCAGGTCATTCTTAAGTTCTTTCAAACAGATGTTACTGTTGTTTGGTCAACTGATCGATAGGCTCATATTTGAACAATAAACGGTCGGTGATTAAAGGAAACTGGTGCGACTTTTATGAATTAATAATGAACTGCGGATCTGAATCAAGTCACATCTGTCGACTTCTACGACTTTTATGTAAAATATTTAATGATTATAGTGCAATTAAGTATTGTGAGTGCATTTGGTCATTTGTGTAGCACCTCGGCACAGAGTGCTATACAAATGTTCAATTCCAGCAGTGCTTTCCCAACCTGAGACTCAAGACAATGCCGGTATTACACCAGCAGTGCAATACATGCAAAAACAATGGTCCAACTGATGGTGTAATACAGGCAGAGAGAGAGAGGGCATGTTGCAAGGGACATTGCAGTCTGTTCCAGAGTGAAGGGCCAGCCACAGCAAAGCTGCCATGTTGCACTGCAGAAGTATGGGATGACATTTAAATACATAGCTCCCTAAAAGAGGGTAGAGCACAACCGGCCAGACAGTTGCTCATCAGTAAGAGAAACTTAAAATAGATGCACCCTTCTCATGGGCAACCAATGCAGTACATTCTGTATGTAATTAGAAATATGATCAAGCCTAACCACAGATAGGGCCTACAATTGAAATCCGTGTAAGTTCACCGGAGTGGGAGGTTGCTTTAGAAGTGTAAGTACTTAGTGCAATCTATGTTGGTAGAGTTCTAATCTTAAAATTCTGTGGGTCATTTATTTAACATTTAATTTAACATTTAACATTTTTTTAACATTTTAACGATGAGCTACATTGGTTTCCCAGTCACTTTTAGTACACGCTTGTTCTCAAAGTGTTAATGCAATGATAGCTTCAGTGTGATAGGACCCACTGTGATTAGACAGATCCATTTGAGATACATGTCGTGTTCGAGATGTCTTGTTCGAGATGTCTTGTTTAACCTGTGTGTGGATCATTTTACAGGACCGAGCGTTTCTGCTGTCTGAGCTTGGCGTTGCTGTCTACAAGGACGATGTTTGTAACAATGGGTTTCTTCATGGTCTGATGACTCGGTACAATTTCACTCATGTTGTCCACCTGGCTGCTCAGGCTGGGGTTCGTTATTCCTTGAAAGACCCTTTGGCCTACGTGACTGCCAATTACGAGTGCTTTCTTGTGCTCCTCGATATGCTTAAAGTCTTTCCAGTGAGTATACATCAGCTGACAGTCCTATTCACACTTTACCATCTTGACATTTTGAAGATATTATCAGATGAAGCCACAAGGTTTAGGTCAAGGGTGTCAAATCTTTTTTAATGGTGGGCCAGTGGCAATATTTCCAGCAAGTGGTGGGCCAGGGCTCTGAAGGCACATGAGCAAAATAGGGGTAGGAATCTGGGAGAGGGCTCGGTGAAACTAAATCTGAAATGGTTCATTTTCAGCATACAAACAGTCAAATAAGGCATATAAAATCTTAATTTTGAGCTTCATTATCAGTCACGAACATCACATAAAGCTTTACTTCTCAATTTGTGTAGGCTTTAGGCAAGGCTCTGTGGGCCAGAAAAGCATTGCTGGCAGGCCAGAAATGGTCCTTGGGCCGGCTTTTTGACATCCCTAGATAGCCATGTTTCAGCCCCTTTATGAGAACTTTCTCAAAAGGTGTCGTGTGAGTATTGAGACACCTGCTTAAATAAAACCAGGACTTGACCCGTTCAGTTGAAACTGTAAAGTTCTGGTTGTTTTGTATGTGATTTGAATATTTCTTAATTTTGTTCAAGTTTTTCTGGTTTTATTACTGGGTGAGTTTATGTTTTGCCCATACATTACAAAAAAGTAATTATGCTAACTTATTGCATTGTCCAATATTTGGATGGAGATCATGTAGTCCCAATTTCCATGCATAAATGCAATTATGCAAAATTTACTTTGAACATACATGCATTATAACTTACTCACTTAATAAGTAAATTAATAAAAAATTTAAATATAATCACAGGACCCTTGTCCTTCTGATATTTGTGCCAGCGTGTTACCATTCAGCAATCTCCCAAGCAATAAACTTAATTTCTATTGTCCAAGACCGACCCTCTTTGTTTTACTTCTCAAATCGATCAATAAATCATTGAGTCAATGGCTGGTGAAGACCAACTGTTAATATGTTGTTTTGTCATTTTTAAATGAGACTACAAAGCTGATCTATGCCTCAAGTTCAAGCGTGTATGGGAAGAACTCTGAAGTGCCCTTCGGTCGCAGCTCGAACACTGAAACTCCTAGCAACATATATGCTGCAACGAAGAAGGCTGATGAACTGCTTGGCTTCCTTTACTGTCGACTGTACAATCTGACTGCTGTGGGGCTGCGCCTTTTCACCGTGTACGGTCCATGGGGTAGGCCAGACATGGCCATTTACACGTCTGCTCAACTGGTTCTATCGGGAAAGGATGTTCCATTGTACCAAGACAGGTAAATAGCTGCTTCTGACTATTGCTCATGCATGTCCATTTTTTTATCAGACTCTGAGCAGGACACATCTCACAGAGTCAGGCCATGGGCCCCATTTGCAGGCCCATTGTTAGGCTATTGAATAATTGTAATAGAGCAGTTGCCAGTTATGGTGCCTCACATTCATATTATAATAAATGCTTTAAACAGGTCATTGAATAAACTATATTTGTGTGGCATCTTCTAAGATTCTTTCTAAATATAGTATCTAATCTAATAAAGTCAGAAGTCAGACGGATAGAGCCAGTCCATTTTCATATTCATTTTTTAAGATATTGGCCTGTAAAGTAATGTTGTTTTAGCCTATCACTTGTATGATGATACTTAGAGCTTGATCATAATTTGTTCAGGGATGGGCAAATTACTTGGAGAAATGTACTTGAATTACATATTACAAATTACTTTGGGATATGAAATATAATTTCAAATTACAAAATACGTGGGAAAATGTAATCAAATTACAAATTTCAAATAAAAATTACTTGATTTCCAGTGTTGTAAAGTAACGAAGTAAAAGTAACGCGTTACTGTACTTAAGTAAAAGTTTCAGTACTTTTACTTGTAATGAAGTAGTACAAAACGGAAATACTTTTACTTGTAACGAAGTAACATTTAAACTATTTTTCGGTACTTTTACTTCGTTACAATTTACGTAATATTCGTTACCTCGTTCGTTACTATGAATTGCGCTATAACATTATTTTAACAAAGGGAGAGGCTGAAAGAGCTAATATCGCAGCACGAGCACCATTGGAAATCTATTCATAGACTCTGGCAATTTGTAACTGTGACCAATAGACAAGCTTCAACCAAAACATGTGACTTGTGGCGGTTGTTCCTGCGCAGCTTGGAAAGTAGTGTGAAATTGTCTTACGAAAACGTGGACATTGTTTACACATTTATTAAATTTTTCCCTAAGCTCTTTCAATTATCCGTTTACAATTTCGAACATCCATGGCCATATTGGCAACACTGCAGATGTTTACGATGAAGATGATGCCGCAGAATTCTTTACGAGAAACAATAAAATTTTGTACAGCATTGCAGCCTGGCCTAGTTTGAAGGAACTAGGCCTATTTAATAGATTGAGTAGGCCTACTCCAATTTCGTGCAAGTGCAGCTGTTAGACTCCTTTTCTTTAGCTGTGCCAGTTTAACAATAATAAACAAATAAACGCTCTAGATTGAATGCATTTTGAGAAATTAGTCTTCTTGGAAATAAAAAAATTGGGTCCAATTAAGACTCAGTACTTTTACTTTTTACTTAAAAAGTATTATTTGGAAAGAATACTTTTTACTTTTACGAAAGTAACTTTTTTGATGAGTACTTTTTACTTTTACTTAAGTAAGTAAAGTCCTATTTACTTTTACTTTTACTTAAGTACATTTGCCCGATACTTTTAACAACACTGTTGATTTCAAGTAATTTCAATTACGTAATTTCAATTACTGCCAATCCCTGAATTTGTTTACAGTGTTTCAAATTATTATTTTTATTAGAAACCTGCTGATTCCAAATGGATGGGTTGTTGTGCATTCAAGAATTGAAAATTTATGTTAATTTATGGTTTTAGTGACAAAAAACCCGTGTCACGTGACTTTACTTACGTGGATGATATCATCGATGGAATTGAATTGGTCATTGACTACAGACCTCTTTCATGTGGAGACATTTTCAATTTGGGATATGGTCGACCAGCCAGTGTTCTTGACATGGTCAAGATGATAGAACATGAACTGGGACTTGAAGCCAAAATTGTGAGTGAAATCTGCAGTGATTCATGAAATAACTACTAAATAACTAATTTTGCCAGTACATAGTAAAATAATGTAGTGGATCATTTATCTGACCACCTTCTGACCCTAGTCCTCAGGAAACCGGACTTTGGTTCTTCTCTTTGTATCTCTTGATGACATGACTCGGTGACTAAGTTGGTGCTTTGCACTTAGCTTTTAATTAGTGCTTTAGAAATTACAAGTGTTGGACTATGATTCATTGATCATGTGCTGCTTTTGCTGATCCACAGACATAAAACCTTGAGGTTATAATGACGATAGGCCAACATTAGCTGTTCAATGATGCTCGGTCACTTCACTAAAACCCATATCTGAATGTTGTAGTCAGTATATTCAGTCATATATTGGCACATTATACATGTCTATTTTTATCGAAACATAAACAGTAAACTGTAGAATTTTTATTCCTCTATTGATACGGCTTACCTGTAATAAACTTCAGCATTTTTCGTATTTAGAAATACATGAAGGTTCCAGCTACAGAAATTTTACACACTTGGGCAAATATTTCTGATTCAGTGAAATATTTGAAGTTCAAACCAAAGACTTCGTTAGAAACGGGTAAGATCTACTGGGAACACAGTCGAGTTTTGTACTTCTAATGTCGAGAAATTTATCGATTTGTATCCAAATCACTTTCCCATTAACACAGGTAGAGGATCTTTCAGTTTGTGGCTCCCTCGACTTAACTTTTTGATGCTGATGAAATACAGAGGCCATGATGTGCGATTATGAGTATAAAACTTTCTTTACGTATGTCGGTCGAATATGAAAATCTGTTCTTTCTGAGGTAAAATACAGTTAAGAATGTAGAATATTAGGTCTCTTGAGATGATGTGCTGTCAAAGGCATTGCCTGCTAAAGCAGACACTAATAAAATATATGTAAGGTAAGGTAATTCCAGTTTTAATTGGATACCTTTATCAATAATTATGGCAAGCAGTTGATTATTTCACCTGCGTAAAGTGTCTGGTGCATGGTTATGGAATTCGCACCTGTTTCTGTCCACTCCCCAGGTGCCCTTCAGTCATTCGATTTGGGTTTGGGTGAAAATCCTGATCATCATTTGTAGCCAAAAGGATGGTTCTTCGTTTTTGATTAAGTAAAGGCAGCGAAAGGCTAGTTTTGTTTTCGTCATTCAGTGATGGGTTTTACGTTGTTTTAGGCATCAAAGAATTTATTTCATGGTATAAGGATTACATGAACAAGAAATGGAATTCTACACAGTTGCAGAATCAGAGAAATTGGTTCAAAAGGTACTTTACACATTCTGCTTTCGGGTTGGTCTTTTCAGTTACAAATTTACATGTAGGCCTTAATATTATAAGTAGGCCTACATCATTACCAAAATATACCTTAAGAACTGCTGCATCAGTATTTTTGTATTGTTTTTAGTATTATTGTTAGTATTATTATTATTAGTATTATTAATAGTCGTATTATTATGATTATTATTATTATTTTTACAGGTAATTTTACATGACTTTTAACATGTACATAAATTTGTTCTTCAGACTTGAAGCTGAAAGAGTAAAACGAACAAAGAAGTACGCAGAGAAGAGAGGAAGACATTAAGATGCTCGGGTAAAGAGTAGGAAATTGATGTAATGTACAGGATTTGATGGGACAAATTACTTCACATTTTTTCATGAAGTTAACATCATCCAAGTTGTTTTCCCTCGTTATTATGACGACTCTGCGTCAGGGATAAAAGTCATTGTTCGGTGCTTTGTTTTGCAACTTTAGAAACTAGTTTGTGTGAATTTGGAGAGTTTGCTGATTGGTTATTGACTGTACAGGCACAATGTCGGCTTGTGTCAGGTCATGGATGTGACCTTGACCTAAGATAAGATGATGGAATCACTCGTTGTTTATGACAGAAAGGTTGATGCCTCAGAAACATCATCATCCTCCATGTTGATTGATGCCTATTTATTACAATAGTTCGTAAAAACGGAGTCAACTATCTATCTGATTTTCATTTTGAAACTGCTTCATTATGATGGATGTTACTTTCCTGGGCTGCGCTGGTCACACACAGAAAGGTCTCACATTTTCTGGAGCCTGTCCTGCAGCTTCATAATCCAAAAAGAAATGAATTCCAAGGTTCTGGATACTGAACCAGTGCATTGCAGGACTTCATACTTCCCAGCTCATCCGGATTCTTTCTAGTGCTGATGATTGCTGCACACAGAGGCAACTGAGTTCAAAGGAACTGGCAATTGTAGTTTTAAATGTCTGGTAAATAAACTCGTATCTCTAATCAGTGGATCTCGGAGCAACAAGACTAACGTTTCAGAAGGTCCACACATGAGGGCCGTTTTACCTTTAAGAATATCAAGTTTGCAGAATGAACTGGATGTTCATACTCTGTTGTATTCAATCAAGCTCAACTCTAGAACTGCCTCGGCCATTGCTACCTCCGCAGTTCTCTCAAGCTGAACAACTACATTTCTCTGTTCATCAAACTTGAATCCAGCCAACTTAAGTGCCATCAACTTATAAAAATGCACTAGACTGAACTGTTGACCAATTTGAAGGAGCAAATTTTTGGAGTAAAGTCTTTAATACTTGCCCATGTTATATTACGTTGCATAACTTCGAAACATGTTAGTTTGGAATATTATAGAAGGCATTTTTAGTTATAGCTTACTGGTATGTGTATAAGAATATTTTTTATGTATAGTTCACATTTTATGCATACTTATAAGTTATTTATATGTATGTCTATTTATTCTTGTTTTGTTCTTGCTATATACTGTTTTAATCATTCTTTTTAAGGATGAATGTTATGTTGATGGCTACAAAATATCATGGACTTTTCAAGGCTCAATGTTATTAATTAGTGTAATAAATTCCATTTGCATAAATAAGTTTGAATTTATTACACTGTAGAATTACATTGATTGTTTTTTGTTGTAAACTACAATCTGTGTATTCTCTCAGGTAGAAGACATTGTTCGTTATTAAAATAAATAAAACTTTTGCCAGCACTTTTGATAGGCATTTATTACATACACTTGGAATCTAGAAACAGTAGTTGGGTGATGCATAGCAATACCATAAGAACTAAGTCGCAGGGACCTTGAAAGACGTGCACCCATTCAAACAGGCAGTGGTGGTGAGGGGTCCCACACATTTAATTCGTTAAAAGAGTGCAGGGTTCGAGGCTATATACCGGGTAGTCACTTTTAAGTGTGCAAGTGAGTTCAACATTTTATTGTTTGCATTAAGCTGTACCAATCTGAAACTCATGGCTGCACAATGCTGTCTGTATCTGATCATTTATCTAGAGCCTCTTAGTAAACCCCAGAAGGGTGCTATGCTTTTGAAAAGGTCCGTTAACATGTCTTTGTGCACTAGCTTACTAACTTGCATTTCAATTTCTAGCCTGATTCCCTAATTATGGTGTGAGTCACTTGAGTCTGTGTGTTATCAAAGGGATGGCTGCCTGCCTTCAGTGAACCGGATCTAAGACGTTGGCTGTAATTTAGGGAAAGGCAGACAACACGAGACCGTTCCTGACCTTTGACACTGTGTCCCAATCACGACAGAACGGCAGCTGTTTGAAGGCACTCGCACACAGCACCCCCCTCTTGCCAGCATGATCACTAGGCAGCACATGACATATACTGGTGTCCGTGACCTGCTGGTTTACACTTGGTAACAAGGATGTTGCTTTGGACTAGTTAAGTTTATTGATGGTGATGTATAAATAAAAAAAATCGTTTATTAATTCATACTGATGAGTAAGCAGTAAGATTACATGATATAGTTTTATAGTGGTAACAGATACTAACAAGTTTAACAGGAGTCAAATTTAACTGTATGGCAGTCTGCAAGGCGCCCATCTGTTCTACTGCTCGTTTTACAGTCGCCCCTAGTGAATTGAAGGCTGAATCAACCTAATATGGGGCTATCGGGTATCAGACCCGCATCCTTTTGCTCTTCATACCAGCATGGTACCATTAGACCATCTCCCCTCAAGGCAATGGTTCAAGACCATCTGATGACAACTGGGTTCACCAGATTATTAAGTATCTGTAGTCCTTGTTGCATTCACTCTGAATATGATCTGCAAATGTTGTCTAACAAGGTTAAAGCACCTCTGATCAGTCTGCTATTGAGGTGGCGCTATATAAATGTTTTTATTACAATTACAATTGAAGTTCCATTCAAGCATGCCATATCATTTGAAAATTATTTACCTGTTGCAATTATTGCGCGTGCAAAGGTAGTAAATGTGAATCTTGTGTGCGAATGCCATCTAAAAATGGTAATGGTCCGTATTCAAACATCTCTGTTTGATGCTTCATCATTGGATATGTGACAAATATCTAAAGTATGTTTACATTAACGACTTTGACAGGGTTGTAACTGCAATTGTAACAATGTAGAAATATATTATGCACCTTTTAAGAGTTGTGACAATACAGAGGAAGCTGTTGAGTGTTGATTCATTCATATTGTGTATTGAGATCTGATTCATTAAATTTCAGCTTATCGGAGGCACGTCTTTCGAGTGTATTTGACAGTCATACTTCTGCACCCATTCAGATGTTCTTAATACATACTTGAATACATAAAAAGAGTCACAATCAGTCAGGTGTCTGTGTGCTTACAATCATAAATGTACATATCACTGTATGCACACACTTAAATACATACTTAGTCATACATGCTTATTAATCGTAGTAGTAGTAGTAGTAATTTGTCACTTCTGTAGCATCATGGTGCAATGCAAAAGGCATTAACTGACGGTGAAACTAAAAGCAAGCCATAATCAGCTCACTGTCACCAGCTCGGTCCACCAAGACCCAAACAAGCCCCCCCCCCTCCTGAGAAAGGCAAGTTTGAGCCAAGACTGGAATGTCATATCTTAAGATAAGAGATTGAGCAGAATGAAGAGAAAGAATTAAAGAACTACTGAGCTCCAGCAACAAAAAAACTCATTCACCAAGAATTACAGACATCCATACAGTCATAGTTATATGCTTTCAATCATACATACATACATGAAGTCATAATATATGCATGTACATACATGAAATCAAACATACATTTGGGTCAGGGTATAGTAGTGTCTTTAGGAACATTGAAAGCACTGACCTAGGCTCTTTGTGTTGTATAAATTGTACTTGAACGGAGTTGTTGGTCCATTTAACAATATAGCCTATATTGCCTATAAGTATGGTATTTGTCTGCAGGCATGGTATTTGAAGGCTGAGCCAGAGTTACCTCTGAACTGGTTTTGGTCTGTGCATGCTCTGGAATGTGTCCTTTGTATGTGTGACTAGTCCATTATTACTGCTCGCCAAGTATGTGTGCCTTACCTGCCTGCTGCCTGCCTTACCTGTATTGTTTAGGAGAAGTGATTCGCTCGCTGCCTCTTGCCAAAACATATGATTCATCATCAGCTCTGAATAGGTTGGATACTCCCACGAATTATTATTCACAGGCTATACAGGCCTCTCAATTATTTACGGCAGTACATTATAGAATAAATATATGTTCTATATAATATACAAAATTTGTTAGAGATATATATATATGTGTGTGTATATATATATGTATATATATATATATGTATATATACATGTATGTATGTATATATATATATACAGAGCAGATAAACTGACATAGGCTAAACAGCAACCTTAGTGCCTCTGACTGGTTCAATGTGTGTGTGTAAATGTATATATATAGGCTATCTACTTTTATGTTTATGTTACGGACTTAGTAGGCAGACACCCATTCATCAGATTTAGCCTTATTCAGTCGGTTGTTCTTTTTGGGAAACTTTTTTGTCACCGATGAGAAGTTGATTGTAGTTGAGAGTGAGTATCTAGGTGGCATACTAAGAAGGAGTAGGCAAAGCGGGAGGAAGTCGATCAGGTGAAGAAATTGTGGGTCATAAGGAGGGAGTTTTGTTGATTTTGGCATAGGACTGTTGTAAAGCTGACAGACACTTTTATCGGGTTGTCAGATCGGTGTGTCGTCTCAACCGTTTTTGTCACCGACCGTTGAATTTCTATTCTGAAGAAGGAGGATGTCACATACAAGGTCTGTGAATGTTATAGAAAAGACTGTTAGATCAGTGGCACGTCTTTGTGATCAGATTGACCTAATAGCTAATTTTTAAACTCTCATTTCTGATATGGATAACGGTACTAATTATGGAAATAGATGGTGTTTCTGGAATTGTTGTTCTAATAGTTGTGTTTGCTTTTATATATGTGTACTATTACATACAGAATTTTAACTTTTAAAAGTTTATCAATGTGTGGTACCTATGTATATATACACACAAGCAGCTCATCAATGTGAGTGAAATATTTGTAGACTTGAAACTTGTAATGTATTTTGAAGTTGTGATGATTTATGACTGGCTTCTTTAACGAAATGGCTTTTGTTTAAAGTTCTCTCAGGTACAGATCAACACCTTGATAGCCTTCAGTGCAGTGTTTATTATGCAACTGAGGGTTTATTATGCAACTGTTATACAGTGTACAAGCTGTTCCACTTGTGTTTTAGCATTGTATTAACTGTGTGTGTTGTATGTATGTATGCATTTGTATTATAAACCCCGGTTTTTCTGTATATATATATATATATATATATATATATATATATTACATATGTACGTGTGTATGTATGGCTGTATAAATGCATGTGGACATTTATAAATACATTTCAAAATACATTACGTGCAGTTCGTATCATTGCGGGAGTTCCAAGGTGCGTTCATTCTGGACCACTATTTACTGACTTGAAGCTACTTAAACTAGAGCAGATTCGAACATTACAGATTGGCCTATTTATGTACCGCTATGAACATGGTTTACTTACAGCATGTTTTAAGGGATTTTTTCATCTAGGATCCGATGTTCATACTCACTACACCAGAAACTGTAACTCTTATCGCCCCATATACGCACACACCAATACTCGCTTATTCTCCATAAAATCTGTTGGCTCCACAACCTGGAACATGCTTCCCTCTCACATACGTTGTGCCCTCCACCTACGGCACTTTACAAAAATGCTGCATGCCTACCTGTTTAATGGAAATTAGCTATAACCTACCCTGCCGGATATTCTTTTTCACTGTTAGTTAAGGTTTTCGGTTTTTCTTTATATTTTCATAGTGTTTTGAATCGAGTTAATCATTTACTGTGCAATATGTACTATACTGTTTGCATTGCTGTACGAAACTTGATATTGCACTGTTTATCAAGGATTTAGCTAATTCATATTTCTGAAATGTTGTTCTAGGTGTCCCTAGTTAGCGGGATCTTGATCCCTTTTGGGACTCCTCTTGCGGCCAATCCTGATACTTTATGTTGAAATGTTATGTGTTTTTTCATTTGGCTTCAATAAAAGAGATTTGATTTGATTTGATATAGGGCCTTTTCCGATCCTCTCAAAGCCTATAGGTGAAATGCTTCGTTATCTAGGTGACTCTTGTAGTTACCTGAGCAATGTTCACCATCTGACAAATGATCCGTTCTTAGTAACATTTAACATCTTGTGGCTAGTGCAGAGTGCACCTCTGGGCTTTGTAAGGAGGCATTATCAAATTTCAGTTGTATTGTATTGTACTGTCTCTTATCTTCAGGTCTTAATTGTGTATGCTATTTTCAACATTTGTTTAAATAAAGAAATCATTGTAAAATAGTTAAGGTCCAATCTTTGAAGTGTGGTTAGTACTTGTATTGATGGCTGGCTTTTGGCTGCCTCCTATGTCTATGAAATGCCATCGGAACCAACTCAGCCTGCCATCCACTAGGGGTCAAAAGGACATCCAGTTGTTGAACTGCTGTGGTTATGTTTACACATTAATTTACAGGCCCTTCAAAATCCCAGGTCATACTTCTCATAAGATTCTGTGTAGGCTTGGAAATGATATAGGCATGGAATGTTATAGGATTGGAAATGTTATATGCATGGAAATGTTGCCTTTACATTTTATGTGGTTTAATGCAATTTTTACTTTTTAATGCAATCTTTACTTTCTAATAGAATATTTATTATATTATGTGAAGGTTTGATATCGTAAAACTAGCTTCCAGATATTGATCCAACAATTTAAGCTGTATTCAGTTTTATGTGGCTCAGAATTAATGTTGCAACTGTTAATGTTAGACTGAATAATTACTAAACTGGAAATAAACCAGAGTAACTTGAATTGGAATGAATTTAGATCATGACATCCTTTATAATTATTTTTATGTTTACTTGCAGAGCGCGTAAGCAGGCACCTGGCGGTGATAGTTCTTTCAACATTTTTGGAGTTCCAAACGAACCAAGGAAAGCAACAGAAAACAACAACCAGAAAACAGCAGACAACAGCACTCAGAAAGCAACAGACAACAGCACCCAGAAGGCAACAGACAACAGCACCCAGAAAGGAACAGGGAATGAAGAGACGCACGTGAAGACAGACGATGCTGTTGTAAAAGAAGAGGAGACTTGTCAGAAAGCAGAAGGTATTTGTCTATACAGTGTGGCTTCGTTAATGTAAAGTCATTTGAGGACATGCCTTATGGTACAGCGGTCAAACCAGGCAAATCGTGAAAAGGAATAATGCTGAAACAATCAATATTTAACTCATTCATTCATTCATTCATTCCGGATATTTATATAGCGCCTCTTCAAGAAACCTACTCAGAGGCGCTCCCACTCTACATGTACACTGCAGTTCTTGCATGGTGTGTTAACTAATGCGGTGTGTTAAGTTGATAGCTTTGGGGACATGACACCACTTCACGTTAAGCATGATGGTGTGTAAATCGGGAGCGAGGAAACGAGTCCACACTGTATTTCTATTGTGAATGTTGTTACGGTCTGTGGAGTGGAGTTATGTTTTTTCAAGTGCCATGGTTCTTTCGCTGAAGTTGTTTGAACTTTGACCTTTTCGGGCACAACATTTATTTGCACATGATAACCACGGGTAAATCCCTTCAGAGAGGCTGTAAAGGGAACTGTATAATTTTTTCCCATTTATGTTAAGAGCCAAAGTATTAATGTCCATGCATTTTGGCCTGACCCTGTTCAACACTGAACTGGCACCAAAACTGACCAAAGTTTGCACATTTGATTCGACCGAGTGATTGTGAATAACTTGGTTGTCACAGTACAGCTTCTGTGTAGCACTAAATATACTTAAATATATCCAGGCACGTAGCGAGACTGAAATTCAAGAGGAGGCAACTTCACAGACTACTGTCAAAATCCTGGTCATTTGAGTCATTAGTCGATCGGAGTTCCAGTATAAAAAAAAGGAAGGCAAAGAGGAGGCAACTGCCTCCTCGTGCCTCAATGTAGCTACGCCTACGAATATATCACATTACATTAAGCCACAGTGTAATTGTGTGCATTACTCAGGTTTCAACAAAATATCACTGCCAAGGGCATGTGATGGGACCCATGTATGTAATGTAATGTAATTAGTAATGTAATTAGTAATTTATATAGCGCCGCTCACAGCCGAGGCCATTCAGTAGCGCTCGTATATATGCTCTATATATGAGTCCCTTTGCATATGCTGAGTCCACAACCTGGAATCGCCTTTCTCGAGAGCTGCAGCTCAAGCATCTCAGTTTGTCCCTTTCCCAGTTTTGCAAGTGCCTGAAATTTGTATAATTATTCTACAGTAATTTCACTGGTTTGGATCAGGAGCGCCACTGATGAGTTTTTTCTTGAAGTGGCACAAGTGTTACAAATGTCAGAGTACAATTACAATTGGGCATGTGGGCCATACCTGTGCCTCTGAATCAAATATAGACGTCTGGCATGCAAACTAAATATTATGCATTCTTTCATTCATGCTGGCAGAGATGTGAACCAGGAGAACTTAAATGTGAATGAAAGTATGTTTTCATTAAAGTTGGGAGAAGACTCTGTCTGACAAAGCCTTGAAAAAATGAACATAAAAACTGTTCACATCCTGGATCCTTTCCTTTACCCTCATGTCTGCTGCTTTAATGCAACCTGAGCTGAATCTTGGATCTGAGAAAGTGTGGAATTATTCAGTATGCAGATCGTTTATAATTAATTAAGCAGTCTATATGCCTATCAATTATTCACAGCTGTATACAGAATAAATATATGTTTTATGTAATATACAAAACTGTTTTTTGCGAATAAGATTTGTTATGTATATCATCTATGTTTATATATCTATAAATATATAAATAGCCAATAAAATTAATATAGGCTCAGCAGGAGGCTATGTTCATTCAAGTGGTTTAATTCTGCCCATGTACATTACCAAGTGGCAGTTTGAGCATAAATTTTCAACCTGTATTTGCAGTATCATTGTAGCAAATGGCACTTTATGAATGTAGATAAAAACGAAGATGACAAAGAGAAGAAAGATGGCGAAGCAGAAGACGAGGAAGAAGAGAAGAAGGAGGAGCTGAAGGAGGGTGTAGATCAGAATTCTGCCAATGCCGCACCAGCATCAGTCGATGTCAAAGAATCTCCAGCATCAGTCAAAGACTCTCCAGCCAAAGTCGAAACTCAGAATACTCCCGAAAGCACAAAAAACAAGCCAAAAGGTCTGTAATGCTGCATAAACTTGGAACTTATCAGATTTGTTTAACTTTGATAAACATTGCTTCATATCAGCTGCTCTTTGATCATAACACTTTAACGACGAGTGTGTAGTAAAAGTGAATGGGTGACGAGTGCAACTAGTCATTAAAGTGGCATTATGGTAGCTATGAGTTCTTGTGGAGTTCTTGTGGACTTAAACATGCCAAGTGGACTACAAAAGATTATGGTAGTATTTTATTAGTAACTAAGAATGTTTTCATTCATATGAAACTACAAAGTCGACAGATGATTTTGAGAGAATAAAATCTTTTAATTACGATTTTAAAAAAAGCCAGATAAAGTTAATAATTTACTGCAAATTTACACAATAAATAATTGGAAAATGAAGTCTGGAGAAATGAAATGTGAAGAAAATTAAAGTACCGATTGCTTTGCATTGGCGAGACTGCACAACTCTTAGATAAATTGCATCCTTGAAAATGGAACTTGTACCTCTTAGAAAGTTTCAGTGTTTCACATTGTACAAATATTTCAACTCCACTTCCTATAAAAGCTTCCAGTTTGGTATCACTCACAGCCTTAGATTCAAATGTTTACTTACTTATTCAATCCTCGTCCTGTGGTACGCTGTGCGAAAAAGTGAGTGATTAATATGTTTGCCTGACTGAACTGTTGCTATATAAATGTTCAATTTTATTATGTCATGGCACTTATCAGAGGCATTTGAAAGGAAATTTATGTCCACTTAAACTATATAAACATTGTGTTTCTTGACTTACAGTTGCTTACAATCCTATAACAGGGGAAGCATATGGCAGCCCAGAGGTGAGTTCACACATTTTCTTTCTGTACCTTCTCTTCTTTAATTTTTTTATGCATGCAGCAGCAGTTTTCTTATTTATGCAGTGTTTTGCAATCACACAGAATAATGTGACTTCTGTGAACTAAATTCCTTTAACTTTTATTAGTTTGTTTGACGTGCTCACTTTGGGTGGCAGATTGCGAGACTCATTGCCCTTCACATTCGGAGTCCAGGGTTAAAATCCTGGTTAATGTGCAGCCCATCAAAGGGGAACAGTGGTCCAGCTGTAAAGCTGCTGTCATAATTTTGGCACTTCTGTCCACACGTTCGTCAAGGACCCTATTGTTTTACTACTATAAGCTGCTGCTTGAACTGCTGCTGCTATTAAATACACTACAATACAAATCTAAACTTTCCTATTACAACATGTATCAGATAGCGGTGTGTCTACCTGTTTCATACCAATAAACAAATATATTATGTAAGAATTAAACAGATGTGATGTTGACATAGGTTTCGGTGGTGTGATACATAAGGCCCATTAATGCACATGCATTATTATAATTTGTGCACTATAGAAATCCCCTCTCGAGATTATATTCCTCTTGTATTGAAAACTGAACATGGCGTGACCATGATTACATTACCTGATTACAAACATGTAGTAAATTAGCATTTTGACACTTGCTTATGATAGCAACTACGACTTATTGTAAGTTAGCCTTGTCAGCTAAGCAAACTGAACTGTGATTTTACTACTTCTAGTTAACAAGTAAATCATAACTGATTTGTTAGTTAGCAACTAAACTGCAATTGATTTTATTGCAGAAAACTGAAACTCCTCCTAAGTCAGTCGGTCACACGCGAGTGAGACAGCCACCTGGTGGAACTTCAACCAAGCTCTGGTAGTTCATCTCGAAAGTTGTCGTGTAGGAATTCGTCTTCTACAGATCATAAATGTATTGCAATGCGGACATTCAGCTAACTGCTTTCCAGTCGTCGGCTTAATAAGTTATTCTGGCAGTCAGTTAGATATATTCTGTTTTCTGGTGCTCTCTGTGCCATATATGTGTGAGACTACAAAAACTTGACAGTAAACACTGTATTTTAGGAACTAAGAAACACTAATATCAGCCTGTGGGCAGTTTTTTTAAGTGTTTGATTATATTGTTGCTACATCAGGACAACCATAACAACATGACAACCAAATAGCAAAGGCAAGCCACAAAAAACATGTATTTGTGATGACATTCATTCATAGCAAAGGTCATCCATATGCCTGCAATGACAAGATGATTATCGTTGGAGCATTTCACAGTGTAGTTAATTTCCTTTGCTGTTGAACAAGAAATGGTCATCCATACAGAAGTTACATAAATAAATCTATATACATCTCAGCAGTTCTGTTCAACTTAAGGCTTTAGCTGAATTCCATTTTATCTAAGAAAAAATTTGCAAACAAAGTTCGTCACCCTTGCTGGTTGTTTTGACAGTTTTCAAATTAAACATGAACACATGTTATTGTCATGCTCTGTGACATGATTTAAGTTTTGCCATTTCTAGAAAACTGATATGCCTTTATGTATTAAATTTGTTCACCCAAAAACACAATGACTTACAAAGAAAATTCATGAAGCTTGAAGCGCTCGCTTCTTGCTGCTTGCTTTGACAGTTTTCCAATGAAATGTGAACACATGTTATTGTCATGCTCCATGACATAATGTTGAAGTTGCCATTTCTAGAAAACTGACTTGCCAAATTATATTCATTCACCCACATACACAGTGACTAAAAAACAAGTGCAAGTGAAAAAATCAAATGTGCAACACACGGGACTCCGTGAAATTCTAATCATCAGCACACAATAACAACGTTATAAACCAAACAATTGTTAACAGGAATCGCTGGTTCAACTGGATTTTCACACTGACCATAACGTACAAAAGTAAATCCCCCATGGCCCATAATGGAATGTAGGTGAGGCACTCGCTGCCTTCACTTTGGCCGTTGAGTCAGCTGTGGGTGGATCCCAAGGTCATGGACAATACCACATTAACCATAGCATTCAACTGGGGACAAAACCATAACAAAAGGCATTCAAATCTGTGACCTACTTAACATAACTGTCAGGTCGTCAAACAAACCGTTTTTGGGCTGGGAATGTGAGCATGTATTTTGAAGGGTTATTACACATAATATTATTCTTCGACATTATTTAGCATACCTCGTACAGCACGCATACAACATTCTGAGGCCAGAGTTTATGTACAACTTTAAGCCAGTGTTTTAATTGTCAAAAAAGAGCTGCGGTGGTCGAAGATTTTACAGATTACCAAAGTACATGAAAGCAGGTCAAATAATATTCTAACATTGTTAATATGTTGCACACAAAACAATTGATGACTTGTGAGATGTTTTAGTTGCCTGACCTCAAAATCTTTTCAGTTACTTAACTAAAACACTGCAGCTGGAAATGTGCTGATGCCTGAAGTCTACTACACGCATGTGCGCTTGTCAGGCGGAAAATATAGGCTATTTCCTTTATATATCCAAGCCAAGTTTGTTTCAGGAGATCTTTAACAAGCTGTGTAAACAGCTTCATAACTCTGTGGCATTAATAAATATCTTAACTAAGTTTTATATGAGCAATAAATATGATCCATTTCAAAATAAATTGTGGAAAGCAAGCCAATGTCTCTACCCACAAAACATTTTAAGTCCTAAACATCGGCCATTAGAAAATTAACTGCTTTTTCGGCCATATTTTATACGTGGTGTTTGAACAAATGTTGGACACTACCTATTTCAAGGAGGTATGTGTCCAAACAAAACAGCAATATGCCCTGACACTCTTGTTCATACCCTGGTAGTATGGTCAGAATGCTATCAGCTGATACTATCTGGTATTAAAGCACAGCTACAGCTAGGCTTTCTGCTGCTGTGTCATGCAATCAAAATTATTACTGCACCTTAATTAAGGCATCGCTGCTCAATCTGCATTCACTCGGCACTTGTATGAGTCACGCTTCACACAATCAATCTAGCTCCCACAGGTGGCCAGACTAATTATCCTGATCTAATCTAATTTTAATTGGATCCATGATGAAATACTAGTCAAAAGGTGCTATATAAATGTTCAGATACATACATATGATACAAATAAATCAGCTGATGGTCATCTCAAACTCTAGGTGATCTGTTAGAAACGGCTATTTGAAAACCAATGCCAATCTCAAGTGTAGTCATAAATCCGGGCCAGCTAAGGCCACAGTTGGTGTAATTGCAAGTGCCAGACAACATTCACACTTTTTAGCAGCTGCTAACATCAGACACCAAATGTCTGCTGCTACTACACATCTTCTAAGACTGCATGCTCAGCCTAGATCTCAGAACACATATTGGTCAAATATTATACACCACACAACAATGTCAAAATCACAGAGGTTTACCAATTTGTCTTCATACAAATGAACAATGCCTGATAAATGAACATCTGACCCAAAAAACATGATATCTAACTGGTAATGGCTGGTGTGTGAGCAGATACACTGGATCTGCTACTGTTTGCAGCAGAGATGGGCATGATTAGTTAAATTGCTAATCGATTAGAATTAGCTACTGAAGTTTGCTAATCGATTAGAATCAGCATTAGCAAAATCTTCTAGCCAAGTGATTACAATCAATTAGATTTTAGATTTCGATAATTAATACACATATGTATGCTTTATGAATTTGTCAAATTTTAATCAAAGCACAGCAAGTTACAGCAGCAAGTTACTGTAGTCTCTGGTCTGCAAGGTTTTCCTTGTTGGCATACGATATTGTGGAGCTGCAACTCTCATTAGATATATGAAAACTTCATATTCCACTTCAAAAATGGGTCGCATTGACTGAATCAAGTAGTTCGACGTGGCAGTTATTAATCGTTCTTAACATAATTTCAAGAAATCTAATAGATTAGAATTAGCTAAAAATTGCTAATCAATTAGAATCAGAATTAGGATCAGGCGACAGCTACTCAATTAGAATTGGCTGTTGATCTAATCGATTAGCTAACAGATTAAAATATAATTGATTAGTTACCCATCTCTGGTTTGCAGGGATATCAGGCATCACGTTTGTAATTGTAAGTGCTCATTTATATGGCACCTCTTGCAGAAAACTCATAAATGACAATGTATATATATATAATGATTTATATAGAGCCTTTTTAGCACCTCAGAAAACACTGCAAACAAAGCAAATAAAAACAGTTGTGTTATAACCACGTTGTAATGCAAAGTCACTTCATGCGCCAGAGATCAGAAATTGATCAAATATTTTTAAAAAAAATCCATTTTCAAAACTGTGGCTCAACTTTCAAAGCCGCTGAATTTTGATTGTGGTAAATCCATGTAAACAAATTAAATTTATTCACAGTACGTGCAGTAGCCAACCCATGCTAAGTTGTAGCAAGGTAGGTCAAATGTACTCCATCAACTAGAGTTTATGGCAGCCCAGTCCTAGGAATGTGGGATTACTCGACTAGTCCAAGCTGAAAACCACAGTACAATTACAGACAGCCCTTTCCGAGTTGTTACGCGATAAAGATACTTCATAGTAAAGAGGAATTTATTCTGACATAACAAGGTTAACCAGTCCTACTTCTCCACTCATGTATCATCTTTTAAGCATAGCTGCCGTCTGAACAGAATTTTTATTCGATTGTACAGGTACTCGTCTACAACAATCTTTTGGTGGCAAGTCATTGATCAATGGCAATAAGCAACAAAGCATTAATGACTAGCTCAACGTCCCAACACATTGACTTTCCCGGCAGATGCTTGAACCCGAACAATCCCTTATATTACACGTACTAAAAAAGATGCTGCACTGCTTACCTAAAAGGTCTTGGCAAAGGTATCAGGTATTCAATATACACACTTAAAACATACTAAGGTACATCAAAATAATATCTGTAAAATTGCCTTTGCTCTTGCAATTCAAAACGGAGCAAACGACATTGCAGAAAAGCAAGAGCTAACAAGTAATTTCTGATGCTGTAAAACAGATGGTAATCTTGCCTCTTCCCACTCATGACAGGTCTAATTTGTGACTGCTACTGATTCATGTAGCTGCTCGAACTACTGGTACCAAATATTTGAAATGTTCACTAGTTCCTTTGCCATGGTAAGGCAGAATCACAAAACTTAACGGCCTATATCTCGCTTAAAATTCGTCTATGAGACAGAGATAAAACTACTGAAAACAAGGCTGCTGTCCGCCGTATTCCTAAATACGGCACAGCAATAAACGATCTGACCAGCAGTCACAATAGGCATCAACAGCATTCCTAGTTAAATTGGTTTTCAAATGCACTTTGGTCTCTGAATTTTGCATATAAGTCCAAAGTTATCAAGTAGTGCTTATCCACCCACTGTCACTGAGAAATGCAAGAATTTTCCGACGCTGTGATTTGTCCAAGTGGTTTGGAAAGCGAATCTTTACGGGAATTCCCTGACGTCGTAGAAGATAATCCTAGCAATGCAAAATAAACAAATGCACAAACTATAAATGACAAAGACATAGCAGTAGACATAGCAAAATAAACAAATACACAAAAGTATAAATGACAACAGCATAGCAGTAATTTTAATTCTAGTAGCTCGGTCTGGACATTCAAAACCAATTCTAGGGACAAATGTTACTGCAAAGCCAAAATAATGCTACTGTGTAAAAGCAGGCTATATACTTTAAGGGTACGTAAGACAATTATTTTAGTATTTTGCTTCACAGTAACATATAGCCTGCTTTTACCCAGTAACATCTGAGCTTGTGTTATGCTGCTTATCAAATGGCAACTGTTAATAATGGCCTTTATCCAATGCTTTTACACAGTAATCATTGGAGCAAATACTAAGCATGCTACCAAATTGGCAAGAGCTAAGAAGTAGCTTTCGGCAAGTGTCAACATTACAACAGCATCATAATAATAATAATAATATCTTTTCTTTAATAAAGCGCCTGACAAACGCACTGCGCTGTACATTTACATGTTATGCAATTGAAACAGTCTTAACTAGTTAACTACTAACAGAACAGACTGTTATACACGGCGCTAATAGCAGCCTACAAAGCAAATCCGCCCTACAATGTACATGCTCGAACTCGGTACCTCTCGCTCTCATGGCCAGATGTTATCCAACGCGCCACCGGACCCCCCAAACAACTGAACAAACTTTTCATACAGGTTACAATCAACAAATCGACAAACTGACACAAGTCGTTAGATCATCTTATTATATTACCTTACATTATTTACAACACATTAGATCAACTTGCATTTCCACAATTAAAGAGAAAGTTATCTTTCTGAAGACAAATTTCTAACCTTAACGATGCACGTCTTGATGGTAATGTACATGGACGGATTTAAACCAATTGAATTGCAAAGCTGTACAATCAAAAACCAAAATATCATTTCCAAAACAAGCCAGTTTTTATTTTTTATGGTTAAAGAATGAGTTATATTTAAACAAAGAATATCAACACCAATGTTTTCCTTATCCTTCATTTGTTCTTGAATCTGTTTATCACTGAAATAATTCTAGGAAAATTTATTAAATTTTGCAATGCCAGAATTGATAATAAAATAATAATAATAAAAACTAATAGTCTCACTTATCCTTCATGCGTTACTCTACTTGTTACAGAAACAATGCTTTATGAAATCTATTAAACCTTGCATTGTCGGAATTGATAATAATGTTATACAATAATGCATTGTGGTATAATTTTAGCGTAATGATTATCCACTAACCTTTTTTTCTCGTTCTGATAATATTTCGAAGCCCGGCAGTGCACTCAGAAGCGTAACACCATTTGCATTGCGATGACTGAATCCCAGAACACTTTCGTCCTTAACACCACTGTCTCTTTCCCTTAAAAGAAAAATCAAACACACAACTGAAACCTTTCTTTCAAAGTTACGCTCCCTTAAACATTTGTCTCTCACATCTCGACAACTGAAACTTGGTTAGTCAAGTCCTCTCTTGCTTAGTCAAACTCCAATTTTCACACTCATTCTCCTACTTTTGTTTTCATATAGATGCAAAGACATATCAGACTACAACACTCTAATGATCAAGGCCTACAGATCAAATGGATAGAGATACAATGAAGGTCCTATCGATACAACACCAGTGGTATCTGTAGTCCCTTTGCTAGATGGAAACGTTACACTACTCTGGAGCACTGGCTCAAATATTACACTATTTTACAAACTCCAGCAATTAATAAAATCAAGTTGTCTAACTTTTTTGAGTACGAGAGTGAAGCAGGTTTTCCTGAGTTTAGACTTCCCTGAAACACAACACCAAACACTCTTTACTTATTAAATTAACAAAGATTATCATTATTCTTTAAATCAAAGGAAAGGATCACAACTCTGGTTTAATACATTATGGACAAGAATTGTCCTGGAATGGATCATCGCTTTGATCACATTTTATCATCATTCCTGAAGATCTCTGTTGCAACTGAGATTTTAACCTGAAAGTTCAGTTACGTACCTGACCTATTTCACAGCATCTGTTTAATATTCTCAAAGCTACATTTAATAAATTGGAAGACATTCACCATTCTTTTATTCATTTCTTTTTTCTTTTCACGCACCAGACGAGCCGTTTCAAATTGTGGACATTCTGACAAAAACAACAATTACTGAATGTAAGTATGCTGTAATTAATTACTACCAAATAATCACAATGTCTTGTTCTCAACAGCTCAATAGATTACAAAAATATCATCCTATATGGAATCATTATAATAATTCACAAAGCACTGATCAACTGATGATACTGGTAGAAGTTTTTGATGCTCATTTTGTAAATTGATCCAAGTCATAAAATGTAACGTAATAAATGCCTCATTACTCTGCACATCATTTCCTGGCTCACTGTTCTAATGTTGCTTCAAAATTTTGCATCTGACCTAAAGAATTCCTCATTTCAATTGATGCACTGGAATTCTGGATGAACTGTCAAACGGCCAAATACAATCAAACTAGCAAAGTTAGCAAACAACATCTGAAGACGAATTCAACACAGAGAGATAGACACAGAGAGAAGCTCACCAGCTGCTTTTGTTAGACCATTCCTTCTGTATTTAACTAGTTCCTTAATGCGATTTTTCAAACGTTTTTCTCCTACAACAACAATTTGCACAGAACTAAAGAAACCAAATTTTTAACTATGATAACCTATATTAATAACAAATAAACATAACAAAACATGCTAAACAGATTAACGACAGTACTGTTATGGTCCTAGGACACCAGAATAATAACATTCATTATGACAATTATTGTCTCAAAATATATTCAAATACATCCATCGTTTGCATCAAGTCCTCATAGAATTTTTCTATTTAATTTAATATGGAAGTAAATTCTTATCAAAACTGTTCAAATTTCAATGGTCGGCAAAATTTGAAAGACAAAATCTAGGTTACTTACGTTGTAAACTGTGAAACATTTGTTCATATTCAGATGGCCGTTGAAATCGCCCAAATGGCTGCATCTTATCTCTCAAATCTCTACATTTAAAAAGGTTTCATACAATCAGTTTGAAGAGCTTCAAAAATTTACAGAATCAAAATATAAATAACATTCTTACATAAATAGTAATGATTTCTGACAATCAATCAATCTATCTATCGATCGATCAATCAATCAATATTCGTTTATTCAATGTGATAAAGTTGACATAGATGCAACTCTTTACATGCATAGTAAATGGCACTATCAAGTCTATAACAGTTATCATATTCCACATCACTTGGCTTCTCAATTACCAGAGGGATTTCTGCATCACCTGTGAGTTGAAATTTCAGCCTAAGTTATTATTTTTCACATGGCATCAGCCGCATCACCACCCAAGTCTGTTCCAATGGCTAGTTGTTTTGTTGCACTGAAATGTCAGTTTCACATGACACAAAACGAAATGCACTATAGACACAGAAGTGAAAGACCATCTGATTACTGGTAATAATGGGTCAAAATGCCGTAGATAACTCAATTATAAAAAAAACTAATACTTTAATCACTGAAATTACTTTTCATCTTTCGACTGTTTCTTCTTGTCCACTTGACTTTTCTTGCTGCCTACTGATGTGGCGTTTTGTATGATACCGTAATCCTTGGCTATTTTCTTGCGATGTTCTCTTTCTCTCAACCGCTGACGATATAGATCAACTTGCAGAAGCTTAAATGCTGCAACAGATATATATCAACATATAAATTATATATACATATAAAATGTATCTGTATCTGGAAATTTTTATGGCATGTTTAAAAATCTCTCAAAGGGCCTGCACATGGCTACATGACAGATAAAAAAAGATGAAACTATGGTCACAATTACAAACTTTAGGTGCTCTTATTTTATGGTTTAGTTAGAAATGTAGGTGCTCCTATTTTTGGACTTAGTTAAAAAAATGTGGTGTCCCTATTCTCGAGTTTAACTTTAGATGTTCCTATTCTGGGCTTTGCTGATTGGTGCCTGATATTTGTAACCCTTTTAAAACATCATTGTTGTCATCAACACTGCAACTGATTGATCAATCAATCAATATTCGTTTAATCTGCTAAAGGTTGACATAGACACAACGCTAACATCTAGCGAATAAGACGACACAATGACACGTACCAATGTCGATGTCTTCATCTTCGTAATCCCAAGACAAGCTGCTGACGAGGGACTCTGCATCATCATCATACTCCTACATCATCATTATCATTATAAACAGCATCATTATATTACAATTTTGAATAAAGAATTTTGAGTAAGAATTCACTTGGAACAAAGAACTTTATGATTCTGTAAAATGCTGCCAAATGAGTACACCAGTTTTACTTTCAGAAGTACTAGAGAACTCATTTTAATCATTTCTTAATGTCAAACAATAATATAAAAATAAATAATAATTACACTGGAACAGTTCCTTAGAAAACATACCATTGTAACACATTTCTAATAAAACATGACCAGCAAAGTCAATACATAAAATGATTCAGCTTTAGACTCATTTGCATTTGCGTTAACTTAAGTTGTGCAGAAATTTCATTACTCAAGCATATACATACATACATACATTTGTTATTAGGCTGAAGTGGGTGAATGACTAACGTTTTCAAAGTCGTCTCTGAGCGGCATATATCCAAGCTCCTGCTGCTCTTGGATTGACAGATCCAATAAGACACTAGAAGATGCAGTGGTCACTTCTGCTGAAAGAGAATGCAATACTACATATGGTACATCTTACGGTGGACTCTGTGTGGCGCCACCAGCATGTATATATACAAACATGCAGTGCTTTCTAGATGTTCTTACAAATGCACTCTATGAAAGCCCGCATACACACATACATACATACATAAAGAGAAGCTATTTGAACGTCAGTTGAAGCAGAAACATGACCAGCAACAAAGAACTCCCTAACACTTAACTCAACTGATGTCCAACCTAAGAAAAATCATTAAATTATTACATAAACATCATCAACACTTCTGATAAACGTTAAGAAAAACAGGTGAACTAACCTTTTTCAGTCGACGTGTGCTCTGTGACCTTCTTCAGAGCAGATTCACATGGAATCGTTGCTGAATAAACAATGCAAACACTTGAAAACTGAACATTCGTTCATCAGCACCGCAGCTCCATCACCCATGTTCATATCAAAATACAGCACATGAACTCAAGCTGTATCAGGGTAGGATGTCCAGTTTTTGGCCTGCCAATGCCATTGTCAGGCAAAAGAACCTTCAGCTACAGGACTATGCTGCTGAAGACAATCATCATCAGAGACGTGTAATTAAATTAGAAATTGTCTACGTTGCTGTACATTGTTTCATCTACCTTACCTCACCTCTATACTTCTTTACTGGCCTCCATAAAGCTAAAAATACATTTCTACAACAGCCCACAAATGTAATCAATCTCCCAAACAAAAAGTGAATTTTAAGTTCAGTGACATTAAAAGTAGTTGTTATTCAAGGATTTAAAATGGTTGAAAAATTTTGTCCTGATAATCCCATCAACTAATGTCCATGATAATGTCCACTTAAACTTCAAAACTGGATCTTAAAAATTCAATTCACAACCAAGTACAATTTTACATAACTGAGACTTATTTCCATCACTGCTGCCTGCATCGGTATGAAAAGGTTACAATCACTCTCATCACTGCTGGTCACAGAAAGTGAAGTGGTAAGCAGGAACAGTGCAATTGTCTAGTCATTACAAGCGCGAGTTTAAAAGATAATATAATGAAGTATTTCTCATTCATTACCTTTGCCAACATTTCCATTAATGAAATACGTATTAAAATGCTCCTGGCATTCTGAAAAATACAAAAATACAGTGCAATAACACAGTCAGTTTCCACACAAAACGTAGCCAAATAATTTTCATACATTTCTAAATTAAACAAAACAATGGCTTATGGCAAAATAACTAGAAATACCAAGATCAGCAACAAAAATAGAAAAAAATGCCCCAGAGTACAAATTGAACATAATCTTCTGCAAATGAGTCAGCAGTTTTGAGCATGCATATTTGTATAGGAATTTTCTAATGAAGTCACACTGATGAGTCAGTGTGTTGTTGACCTGTCACCAAATATAAAATTTTGTCAGTATCACAAGCAATTAACTTTCAAGACATCAAACTTTCAGTCAAAGCAATTAAAGATGATTCACTAGTGTAGTGAGATATATTTAATCTCTAATAAACAGTGTTTCCGTTAATGCCCAAATGGCCATTTTTACTTCCGTAAAAAACGTCCAAATTTTTCGGTTTGAATGCCGAAAGAAATGAACTACGTCCAAAAAATTCTAGGACAGAGGGAGTAAATACGTACTCTTTTTGGACTCCAATGGAAACACTGCTAATAAAAATCTCTAACTCTTATTGATGGCTACATGTATAATCATACCATCAGCAGTTCTTGTCTTCAAAAATTCAGAAACATCTTCCCTAAAATAAGAATAATCATCTCAACCTCCTGCACAGAATCTATTTAGTAAAAAATGTTAAAGACCTGAAATAATGCTCAGTAATTTTGCCACACATTGGAATTTCACTAGCAAGCAACACCATTAGCTTGCCAACATCGTAAATATCATAAACAATCAAGTTGCCATTCTGAAAAAGTTAGACATGGCAAAGTAAACGTGGTGTCACAATTTTCGTCAAAAGTAAGTGAAGACATGATAACAATGGTAAGGTCATAGAATTTCTTATTTCAGTCATGAAAAACATAGTAAGGAAGGTATGGTGACATGGCTTCTACTAAACAGTAAGCAAAGACAGGGCAACGAAATCTACGGTAATGAAACGTTTAATAATAAGTAATTTCTTAAAAGGCAAGGAAAGTGGACTCTTACTAATTGCATATTATCAAGAGAATACCCTAAATGCAAGAATCATCAGCAAAGACAAAAACACAGACCAAATGTGATGTAAAAAGCAATCTGGCAATGTCTTTATACAATATGCATCCCTCTACAAGTTGCAAATATTTCATGCCTTGCGCGAACTGATTTAAAGCGAGCTACATCAACATTTGGACACCATACTGCTTAAGATAAATACAGTAAGAGATATTTATAGTCAGATGAGGTATTTATCTAACCAGTTCCCAATGCTGTATTGCTCCACCGCATCTAGCAAGGCTTCTTCTTCGAAGCCCGCCCAAGGAGAACGATTACTGAACACTGCGATGGAACTGTCATTCTGAGAAAATAACAAATACCTAATCACAACCATGATAACAAATTCTGTATTTACGTATTTACTTATTTTATAATGATTTGCAATTTTTTCATTTGCAAGTACCCAGTTTACACAGTCCTCTTCAAGAAAACTAATCAAAACACTATCAAATAGAAAGGTTTTCAACTGCTGGCAAAATAGAGAAACAGACAGAAGTAGCTTAGTACTAGAAGTAGCTGTTTAATGGTCACGTGTTGAGTGCTTCTGAAAGACTCTTAAGCGGCACTTTATAAATGTCTTATTACATTACATTACTAGTCACAGGTTGCATGGAGGCATGTCCCAGAATGAGAGGCCTACCACAGTGAAGCTTCCATGTTGCCGAAGTAGAGGACAAAGGGAAAATCAGATCACCTTGTATTCCACAGCAGAGACGTGCAACCAGGTATTGCACTTAATAAAAGTCCAGATACATGGATGACACTGAAATACAGAGCTCTTAAGAAAAGACGGAGTGCACCGGACAGGCAGTTATGTGTCATAAACTCAACACATTTTGCCATTTTTGTGTCACTGTACCCTAAATAAAGATGTGACTAGTAGTCTGGAAATTATAATGTATAAGCACTGTTAAAATACACTTCTTAGCTGGAATTTCTTTGTCAGCCCTAACTTCAGACATTTAATAAAAAATTAACAGTCAGTCAGTCAACATACATCTATCTGATATCCATGTTCTGCTTTGTGAGATCCAGCCTCAACTCCACAGGTAAAGCACTAACAAAAGACAATGAAATAAATACATTTAAAATCATTTACCAACAAATATATATATTATACTATTTTATCTAACATATACCCATCTATATTTAAATATATACATAGACTGGTGTAACAAAGTCAAATTTTAAAAATTTACATACTCAGTTATTGACTACTTAGCTTCGTCAACAAAACCATACAAAACTCCTAGACATTATGCCCACGTAGGTAGACATTAAACTGGCTTCCTTTTCAACAGACAGTCCAGTTCAAATATGATTTGTTGGTGTGTAAGTAATTTATTCGGACTAGACTAGCCTAGTTCGTTGTTCTTCCACGCTGATGCGCAGTACTCCATCCAATCACTTGATTCCTAGATTCTTAGAGTATCCACATACAGGACAGAGTTAGACGACAGGGTTTGTCAGTGGCTGCTCTGAATTGTTGGTATTCACTCTTTGCTTCCAACCTATTGGCTCTATGACCATTCAGATCTCAACTCATCCTCTTCAGTATATTTTGATTATAATTAGAGTCACAAAACGTTCTAACATCTTAAAGCATGATCATCATTTCCTCTTGTCATGCCGTGTACGACAGTATGCAACTATTCAACAATTTAATTCTCTAGCAATATGTAAAGCTGACTTGCCTGTAGACAGAGAAAATATTCAGGGCACTTTGCGCACTTGATTGCATATCCTCTGATAGGAAGCTGACAGTAAGTGCATTGATGCTGTTCCATGTGTGGTTATCAAAAACCGGCCCAGGCTTGCAAAATAGGAAGATTATTATATAGCGCAGTTATGATCGATAAGCGTTTCTCGGTAATTAATTACTATCTGCACAAAACATCTTTTAATAAACACTAGCTAGACGCTGGATGTTAACAACTGTTCACGTCAGGCTTTATGTAGCGCCAGCTGACTCGATTGGTCCATGCAACAGTCTCGTCGATATCCCGATAGTTATAAGCATAACTAAAATTCCAAAATACTCTGTGTCTATTCTCTGTCTTAAAACTTGTAGAAACAAAACAAAATTTGGAATAAATATTAAGTTTGTTTAAAGTATACAGACAACCATCGATGTATCAAAATTTCTAAAACAAAGATTCTAAATCTAGATTATTATTTTTTGTGAATTATATTGCGCTGCACTCAGTTCGAGACGTGCCCAAAGACCTTACATATATAGAACTTTGGACCACGTGCCCATGTAATCTAATCTAGTAGATTTCGTTTATTTCGTTTATTAAAAATACTAAGTTGACATACCGCAAAAGAACTTCTATAGCGCCAATATATTGTAATGTTCAAGATATAAGTCGGTGGTCGTTACTATGCAAAATCATTGTGCAAGCCAAAATCCATGGTGAAGTGGAAAACCAATTCGGGACTCCAAGTAATATTGCAAATATCACGAACAGCTTACAATTTGCAAATTTCTAATACAGCTGAATGACTTCTGTAGTGTCGCAATCATAGTGCACAAGACTTCAGTGGAGGTTGCTTCAAGTTATACCGTAGCAAACACGTAATCCGCTGGAGATTCCCGGTCGAAATCGATGGAAATAGATTTTTAAAACAGAAGTCTGATGGCATAAAGAGCCAGTATGCCTACTTTTAAGCACAACAAAGCTTATGATAATGAAAAAGCATAATTAAATCATTCGTATAACACTAATAACACCAACTGTTATGCATACTCTATAAATTGCATATGTTTTCATTGCAACAGCTGGCACCATGCAGTGGCTCGAAAGACGTGCTTCGTCTTAGAGTTAACTGTGTAGAATTTCAGCGAATTACAGTCAAATCGTAGCAGGCGTACTCATTATTGGAACGTTCTGGTTAGAACACAATCATCGATTAACAACATAATTTATGTTATCTAGCGTGATATTCTCTGCAAGTGGAAAAATTTGAGAACGGTGTAGGCCTACTCAATTATACCGCCACCTATTGAAAGAAAGTAAGAAGAAGAGGGGAAAGTCAAAGACATGTGGAGTTGAGTGTGCGATGGTTTCTGTGGTTGTTTGGAAGTGAATTTTGAATGATTGTTTCCTATGGGTTACCTGTGCTGTCGTTTGGCCTGGCGAACAAAATGCGCTCAGTTTTTGAATAGTTTGAGGCGATCATCTACGAATACGTTTGGTATTCACAGTTTCACAGACACTTTGAAGTTACCGCAGACCGACTTTCCACTGTCCATGAAAAATGGGATCGTGCCTAAAAGGGAGCTCGAAATTCAAAAGGCATGAGCAATAGTTGTTCAGAAGTTGTGTGAATATAATGTATGCTCGCATGCATGTATTATATTTTTGTGTTTGTATGTGTGTGTTTTGTATGTACGTGCGTGTGTACTGCTGTGTATGTATATGATGTAAATTTTTCAATTGTAAATGGAACTGTATATGGAATCGTTTCAAGAGATGCTCAGTCGGCTAGCCTAAGCAGTGTTAAATATAGGATAAATCTTCTGCGGCGGAAAATTCCGCCGCAGAAGTAACATTTTCGACACAATTCTGCGGCGGAAGCTGCGCATTGTTCAAAAATGCGGTACCAAATTAAGGTTTGGCCTCGTGAGTGTCGGTTAGGGTCAGGTTAGCTGCTATTAGGGTCAGTGTTAGGGTTAGAGTTGTTTTTAGATAAAATGTCAAAAAAAAATTCCGCCGCAGAAGTAAATTTTCGCGAGTTGTGTGGCGGCATTTTCCACCGCAGAAGCACCACGCTAAATATATGTAAGAACAGAAAGCTCATAAATTAACAAATAGCGCTCATATCAAGAGCTGCTATGCCAACGTTGCACCTTTTCTTTTGTGGGTCCTTCCTCATGGAATGACCTTCCCGCTTTATGCTCTAAGATTTTGGCCGGGTCTGTCCTTCATCTGTGCGCTGGTCGAAGACTTTCCCTTTGGGGCTGTCACGCTGAGAGCGCCTCTGAATAGCCTATACTGTAAGAGGTGCTTTGCAAATGTTCAAATACGATGCAATGCAATATTAGGTTATAAATGGAAAAGTCATTAGTGGTGGACCCAGATTAGGTCCTGCAAAAAAATCAGTGGCGGGATTCCTCACCCATGCGCAGCCAAACCAGTGGATTCACATCCAGAGTTTACAGATGACACGTGGTCAGAGTTTTGGGTCTGTGTTGTATTGAGAACGAGGAGTGACTTTGTTGCTTAAATTAACAGCATTTCTCAGTATACATTGCCTTTTGTGAACTCTCAAAGGTGCTCTCCACCAGCCAAAAATGTTAGATACGTTTGCAGCCTATGATTATCAGTTAGGGTGTTAGCTTTACTGCTTTCTAGCTGCATTTCAGACCACTTTAGAAAATGGAATAACTTTGAATTTTATATTCATGAACTGTATTTTTGGTACACTCATTGCTCTGCATGCATTTGTTTATGATATAACTTATTTATCTTGTCTTATTTGTAAAGAAATGTAAATTCGAAGACCTTTATCGCTGGCAGTGGCAGCAGAGAAGCAATGAGGAAGTGTTTGTTCTTCATGACGGACCACCATATGCTAACGGAGAGCCACATGTTGGCCATGCACTGAACAAGGTAAGTTTGTCAAACATCTTGTGTTTTATTTCTCTCTGCCGTAAAAGACAATGCAATGAATCATTTATTATGGATCAGTTATACTACAGATCTGCAGTATTTTGAGCACAACTGACATCATTTGTCACTGCTTGAAAATGTTACCTCAAGGTACCTTATTATAGTGTTTTGTTAACTTATGTATCAATAAGTGAAATGCTGACTGCTTGTAAAATGAACTGTGCAGGTTGAAGCCTCACCTAAGATTGACTCTTTAGGAGCCTTGAGAAATACTTAATATGCACGTTTTAACATTATCATTCAACCTATGCCTTCAGTCGTTAGGTTGTTGCATTGTAAGTGTCACGTGGTAGCCAGGTGGTTTGATTGCTTGCCTTGCAATGTGAAGTGTGCAGGTTCGAGCCTTTTCTGAGACAGTTTCTGTGTGGGGACCTTGAACAAGTCC
Source organism: Aporrectodea caliginosa (assembly GCA_020284085.1). Taxonomy (NCBI): domain Eukaryota; kingdom Metazoa; phylum Annelida; class Clitellata; order Crassiclitellata; family Lumbricidae; genus Aporrectodea; species Aporrectodea caliginosa. Next base: position 1,148,862 of record JACEVL010000113.1, on the reverse strand, counting down.
TTCACACACAAATGCACAGCAACACCAATTGATGCATAAAATCTATAGGTACATAGGTGGTGATGCTTAATAATTGCAGAAATTATAATAATAAGAAAATAAATAGGTGCAGTGTGTACTGCACTGTTTTGGTTATAGGAAGTAAGTAAATATATCCTTTATTGAAAATCCAACTGCTAACTGCATTTTGGTGACATCATTCATCAAATAGATCATTATTATTGTTTTTGTCAGCTTCCATTGCTATTTGTGTGGGATTGATTTCAGATTTTAAAGGATGTAACAAATCGATATAAACTTCTTCGTGGTTATCGAATTCATTACGTGCCGGGTTGGGATTGTCATGGACTGCCAATCGAGCAGAAGGCTTTGGCAGCCTCGAAGGGGGATTTCAAAACCCTCAAGCCACTGGACATCAGGGCTAAGGGTAGGTAGTAGCTCTTGTACCTGTAGGATTCTTACTAAGCTGTTGCAGGAGTTCTTTGTTGTTTGTTCATCTTTTCTCTAAATTCTTTATAAGGTGGTTGTGAGATTTTCAGTCCTGCTGATTTGTGTACTAGTTTAGAAGCAGGGGTGCTGGATAGTGTAGTGGTTAGCATGCTGGACTGTTGATCGAGAGGTCTGGGGTTCAAATCCTCACCAGGGCAGAAATTTGGTTCTAGATTTCTGCTCCACCTCCATCCAACTCAGCTATAATGAGTACACTGACCATATACTGTTGGTGGGAAGATGAGATGGTGAAGGAGAGGATTGGCCACCCACCCTCATACACTGAGGCTAAGAAAATGAAGGTGCTAACACTTTATACCCATGGCTGTTTTAGAGTAGCTTAAGGGACCGCTCGTCTTAGTAGTAAACGATAACCACTGACTTTTAAGGAACAATATGAGAAATTTGCTTTTGTTGCAATCTTATGATATCCTTCATAACTGTTATGCTAAGGCCACCAGTACTTGTATACTGAATGTCTGAACAAAAATGTATCAACTTACAGTAAACATCGTTGCCATTAAAGGCAACCTGGTCTTAACATGTCAGTTTGGTTGTTCAATGCCTTCATATGATACTTTGGAAAATTGAAAATGGTTGGTGCAAAGTGGAAACTGATCTGAACAACTGAAGGTTTGATGGAGAAGGGGATTTGAACAGCACCTTGTTTACAATCTTATTGTAGATGACCAACGGTGCCACTTGAGATCAGAGTCTGCGAAGGATCAAGAATCAGTGCTGATTGTCTGTTTATTAGTATTCGTGTTCTTTTGTTTTATGTAGTTTCTTACAGTTTGTTAAAATTGAAGACACATTCACTTATCTCTGATTTTTTTTCTTTACCATCAGCCAAGGTGTTTGCGGAATCGGCTGCCCAGAAGCAAATGTCTGCTTTTAAACGTTGGGCCGTCATGGCCAACTGGGTAGATGGCTGCTACTACACAATTGACAAACGTTATGAAACTGTCCAACTGGAGACATTCTACAGAATGTATGAAAAAGTAAGCACTTGAAATGACTAGTATTTATATTATGTCCTAGTTGATATACTCAGTGTTGTGCTCCATTGTTCATTTCTCTGGACTGTAAGTTGGTAGACATAACTGGAGTCTGGAAGATTCTCTTACATTACCCTACAAGACAGATGTTAATCACTCTGTGCATTTATATAAATATGCATTGTTAGCTGATTTGCTTACAGTATTCTGGTGGTTTATGTAATGAAGAGTAATTTGGCTTAATGTCATGAAGAGGTGTATGACTATTAATAGTCACCAAACCAAACAAATTTATGTAATGTAATCTGTAAAATGTGTATGACATCCTGGTAACAATGTCTTTTTGTTGAAAATGGACTGAGTTAGCTAAAGCTGCTGACATGTTGACTTAACTAATGCTTATCACCTTTCTAGGGCAACCAAAAAGGGCATTTGAAGGGCATTTAGGCTACGCTAGTTTCATGTTACTTTGTTACTTCTGCGCTGTGCATTTATATTTGATTGAAGGTGCTTTTGATATTCAGGGTTATGTCTACCAAGACTATATGCCGGTTTTTTGGTCACCATCGTCAAGGTATTCTAATTGAATTTTAATAATACCTGCATTAGTTTTAAGAGAAACTTGTTGAATTTGCTGATGATATAAATATATTTTAGCAGTAACAGAATTCTTAAGTTGATTCTGACTTAGTGATGATTGTTTGCCTGATAAAAGTATTTTACTGTTTGGTAGGATTGCGTTTATTGTAAGCTATTATAGTGATAAAATCTTCAGCATAGAATCGGCTTACCGATTTCCTAAGTAGCACGTAGAAAATCACCCAAACACAGGACATTGTATGGGCTGGTTGAGAATTTCAAATGCAGGTTATTTTATTTGCTTTTGAGGTGGATTAATAAATCATCATGATAATTTTATTAATAGCATACATCATGTATTAATTAACAGTATTCAGATTTGGTGACTTACTTGCTGCCTTGTGAAAGTATTGTTCTGGGTGATTCTACGATATCAGACGAAAGATGATTAGCATAACCATTTCAAGTATTCGTGATTTATGTTTTTTGTCTGCCTGCAGAACTGCACTAGCTGAAGCAGAAATAGAGTACAATGACAATTACAAGAGCGTGGCAGTTTTTGTAAAGTATCCTTTGAAGCAAATACCTGAGGCATTGGCATCAACAGGTTGGCTTCAGTCTATCTCATAAAACTTTGCTGTTGCTTTAGCAGTAAATTGTTTCAGTAACTGTGCACTGTCATTCTTGTCACAATTCTTGTCATTTGAAATGTCATTACCTACATCATAGTTCAGAAATGATTATGTTTAACTCATCTAATTTCATCATTATCTTATCTGAGACTCCTATAGTGCCGTTATCGTAATGCTAATAGAATAATAGAATAATACCTAAGGCAAACTCTCTATCTCGTAAAACATTTGTCACACGGATGCTTTATACTTAATTTTTTTTCTTTGATGATCTTTGTACACCAAAATGCGGTTAGCAGTTGGTTTTTCAATAAAGGTTATACTTACTTACTTACTTACTAAAGACATCAAATGATGTTCACTTCAAGTTGAGATAGGACGGCTCAATTTCAGACACAAATTCCATACCTGTGGCTTTTACCTGTTTATTTTTAGTTTCTGGCACTGTACCATATGTTGTAATATGGACAACAACGCCCTGGACCCTTCCACTCAACCGAGCAATCTGCTATGGTCGAAATTTGAAGTAGGTTAATGTGCATTTTCCTACTTTAACTTGTTTTTTGTTAATTTTTAAATCTAAATTGTTAAGAGTTTCCACGACTAATAAGTGTTCAAGAATGAATCTAGGATAACATCTATTCATCTTTTGTTCAGCTATCATGTTTTTCAAATATTGATGCTAATTTTAATAATGTTACTTAAAGCTTTTACTCCACGTCTGCAGTTGTTACTTTGTGTAAACTTCTGCATATACCATTTGTGTTTGTGGCAAGATTTTTTCTGAACTCGTAAATGATGTTCTTGTGCAGATTTAGTAATGCAAATAATTATGGTGTTCATCTTGTAATAATCTGGCAGAAGTGCTGTTTTATTTAATTGCAGTTACTGTTTTGTCCAAGACGAGTCGAATAATTCCTATTTGGTGTCGGCTGAATTTAAAGATAGACTGTCCCAGATTCTTGGTCAGCCTCTTAGTGTTCTATCTGCATTTGAAGGTAACCTTGATTTATATCTTTATTCATATTCATTGGTTTATCTATCCATAGATTCATCTTTATTTGGGTGCATTGGTGCTACGTTATGGTGTCTGTATATTAAAGCACTGATAGTAGGGCACAAGCATTTATCCAGTGTAAATAAATGACAGATTAATTAGGTTGATAAACATGCCGTGATTTACAAGTATGTAAGAAAGAATATCGAAATAATAATTGAGCATTGGAATACAAAGATTTGAAGTTACAAAGTTGAATGGGAACGGTTATGCATGGACATGGATATAGAAAGGAAGGAGAGAAGCATATTGGGTTTGCTGTTAAGCAAGGCTTTCTAATTTGCAACACCTTGTTTGTGCAAAAGGACTTGCAAGTGGACAGGAGGACACAATATGAAAAGAATGTGACCATGATAGACTTAACCCTTTGACGAGCATGTGCTAAAAGTGACTGGGAAACCAATGCAGCTTGTCGTTAAAGGATTAATGATCAACAGAAGAGGGAAGATGTGTTGTATATGCTTGTATGTACCTGAACATTTATGTAGCACCTTTTAAGAAATCCATCGTAGGTGCTATACAAATATTGTTGTTGGTTACCAGCCCTGGTTTTTATATTTTTGTTAGGATCTGCTTTAAGTGGTGCGACTTACTCCAGTTCAGCTGCTGATGGTGATGGGTTGCCACTTCTAGATGCCAATCATGTAACTGCTGCTAAGGGAACTGGTCTTGTACATACTGCTCCAGCTCATGGTGTTGAAGATTTCCAAGTGGCTATGAAGCATGGATTACCACTTGTAAGTTACCACTGTTATGTTTACAGAATGCATTGGAAATCCTTTGTTCACATTGAGGCCAATTTGTTACTGTGTTGGCTTTGCTCTGGCTTTGGTTTCTCTGTCTCCTCCACATATGGAAAAGAATTGACTGTGACATGAACTTAGTTACTTTGAAGCAACTTGCTGAAAACCAGTTACCTGTAGTTCTTATATATCGGTACATGAACTTGGCGTGAAGAGCTTGAACTGATATGCCTATTCCACCTCAAATTACGGTCAGTTGTAGAAGGCAATCAAGAGAAATGGTGGTGTAACTTATTTGGTTATCCAGTGCGTACCATGACTGTTTTCCCCTAGATCTGGCTTCATTTCCCCCTATGACTGACCCTAACTCTTCTTCCCTATGTTCCCCTTGATATACAAAACCTATAAATTTTTGTTTGTTTGTTTGAATGTATTAAGCTTGCCATGTGGTGTGCTTTTGCTAATGCATCTCATTAAAGAATATACTTATGAGCCAGGCACTTTCTCAGAGAAGTCATGTTGCTGTTTGCTGGTTTAGGAATGTTTTGTTGATGAAGACGGACGTTATATGGAGGGTGCTGGAAGTCATCTCAAGGGAAAACATGTTCTCTTGGATGGTACAGATACAGGTAAATGCTGCTATTGTCTTCAGGTTGTCTTGGTAATGTAAAAATATTCTTAAAATGGACAGCTGATATTTTTACAGTTAATGCTTGTGATTATTATTACAGATCTGTGATAATGTAAGCAAATATAATCTAGTGACTGATAGTATAGGATATTTGTTTGATAAGGTAAACAACATATCTGCACCTAGTTTATACATCAGGATTTTTTTAAACGTTTTATCCATTTGTTTTATCCATTTATGAGATGGTTTTGGTGTTTGCTGAATGGATATTTGGTATGTGATGGTGTTTAGTGCTGGAGCAGATGTCTGATCAGATCCTTCACTGGGAGGTGTTTGTTCATAGCTATCCACACGATTGGCGCAGCAAACAGCCGTTGATAATACGTGCCAGTCAGCAGTGGTTCATTGACACAAATCGACTGCGAGATAAAAGTCTCGTAAGTCACGACTACTGAGGGACTTTGCGTACTTCATTCTTTTATTCACTTGCTCTGTATGCTGTGACTTGTTGCCTGTCGTGGTATGAATTTTCAGTTGGGATATCCTGAGCTGTTCTGTAGTACAACTTAATTTACAAATTATGTGACTCAAAATATCTCGATGGTGTCTGCAGCCAAAAAGTCTTCACCAGATGTAATGGTTTTCAACCAGAAGTAAACTTAAGGCAAGCAGTGACTATGAATGTATACATGCATTCACACAGATAGCAAGGAATTTAACTTTGTTGCCTAATGCGTATTATAAAGCAGACAGTTAATCAGCGAAACAGTACATACCCAGTAATTGTCTGCTTTATAATACGCATTGGGCAACAAAGTTAACTTCATTGCTAGATCTATGAATGTATGTACTATGTATGTATATGCATGTATTTTCATTCATTCATTCATTTAAGAGATTTGTTTAGTGCCCCTTCAAGTTTTTCTACTCAGAGCACCTCGCAAAAGTTCTCCAATGATTGTTACTAAAGAGTCATTCTAGGTCAAGTGAGTATGGATTGATTCAGAAGGCTGAAAACTAAATTTTAATTGTTAAATGCGATGTCATCAAATGTCTTTGTTTGTAGGAATGCCTGAACTCTGTGAATATCGTTCCAAAATTCTCAAGTTCCGGAATGCTGTCGCAGCTGAACCTGCGTAGCTACTGGTGCATATCTCGGCAGCGTGTCTGGGGTGTTCCAATCCCTGTATTTTATGAAAAATCTACTAAAAAACCACTGCTAACCAGGTAACAATTTATTTTATGTGCATTGTAACTTTGAGAACTATTTGTATTTATGCATATCATTAATTTATTTACCAACTGTATCTTTAACAACTGTTTGTACCTGTTAAATGCTATGCCTAAAGACCAGTGGACAAGTCATCCATCCTTTGCAGTGTTGTTCACCTGCAGGTGAGCTATGACATCAATTAGGATAGCAAGCACCTTTGAGAGGTCCCTAACGGTGCCTTTTTGAGTGTTAAAACATCTAACTAAATGTTTTTGTAGAGCCTCCATAGATCATCTGAAGAATTTGGTATCTGAGTTTGGTACAGACTGTTGGTGGACGTTACCTATCAGCAAACTGTTGCCAACTCATGTTATCAGCAATGTAAGAAATCTACTCTTAACATCATTTACTTTATTTATGGCCACCAAATAATCAAAAGGCCTCTGTCAATCAGGTTAGGCAACTGTGCCTCATGGTCCTGATATGGGAGGCAGTGAAATAGACTGAAGCATATGTATAGTATAGTGACTTCGTACCTTAAGTACCATCAGGGATGCCAGCAGAATATTTATGTACATTTATGAGTCAATTTCTTGTCGGATTTTGGTATTTATTGTGAGAAAAAACGTTATTCTAATGCTATGGTACTACAGTATGTCACCATTTGGTAAGTTTCTGTACATGACCTTACATGTCTTGTTTTGATACTTGTTTCATCGGGGTTTTTTGAAGGTAGAAAAAACTTCGTGCAGCATTATCCTTTTTGTACGATAGTAGTGTTGTTGTTTTCCCTTGGTAGCAACAATGCCTTTCTATAACCTGTGATATATAAATGTGCTTCATTATAGTTATAAATATCCATCTGCATATGGTATATTTGCAGTGCATTTAAGAACCTCTTAGAGGCAGTTAAGAATGGCAATTGTTTGGTTTCAGAGTGGATTTGATTCGTCAGCAGAATTTGAAAGACGAAATGACATTCTGGACATTTGGTTCGACAGTGGTGTATCATGGTCTACGGTTCTGCAAGGTACTTTGAAAGTTCAGCAGATTTCATCAAAGATGCTTTACAAAGTCATAATTTATATGAACTACTACTGCTTTTCTTATCAAATTTCTTAAACCAGAGATATAATTATGAATTTATATATCTTGACAATTATACATAGCATTTTTAAGGAATCTCGCCATTTATCATATGTCTTTATTGCTTTTATCGTTGTCAGTGGTCAATGGTGTAAAAATTCACCTCAAACTGTGAGTTGAAAGCTGTACAGTTACAGAGGTGAATTCTTGGCCTTAAGTACGGTACTATTGTTGTCAGAGATGGCTAACAAAACGATCAGTTTCTAAGTAACTAATTGCCTTACTGTCTTGTAATCTATGTAAATGAGTGGAATCTTCTTTTCCAATGGACAGAGACAGGAAATCAAGCGGATGTCTACCTGGAAGGATTGGATCAGTTCGGGGGTTGGTTTCAGTCGTCGCTTCTTACAAGTGTTGCTGTGCAGGACAAGGCGCCATACAGGTGGGTAAGCTTTCACATCTGCCACCTTTAAAGTACTCTCTGACTTCAATCTATACTAAAGTCTGAAAGTTTGTCCCAACAAAGGCTTGCGAACGGAACACTCTAGCAATATGAAAATTTTACAAAACAGTCTTGTGTGAATTTGTAGGTCAACATACTATTTTCAACTCACAATTTACTTTAAATTCAACTTACAATTTACTTTAAATTCCGATATAATGGACATTTTAATTTCGATGTGGTCATTTATTCAAACGCCTTAAAATCTAGGTCAAGCCCGTATTCTCGCGGCCAATGACGATGTCCGTTAATTTCTAATCAGAAGTTGCTACGGGCGAATTTCTAGTTCAACACAACTAGAAACTCACCAATGCAACACTTTAGCAAAGTGAAATTTGTATCGAACGTTCTGATCCGAATTTCTATCTCAACCCAACTATTTTCAGCCCACATTTTACTTTCAATTCTGATATGTGGACATTTTCTGGCAAGGTAAATTTAAGTTTTCAGGAATTGCATTTGCAGACCGTAGAATTAGGTATACAGGACGTAGTGGTTCTGAGAGATTATTAAGAGATACTGAATACAGGTAAATGTCGTGGTATATCCACTTTTGTACATTAGGGGTAAACTCGATGTACTGAATATTTAAGTACTGGTACATTTGGGAATCTTCTGTCAATGGTTATTCACCGTTTTCTCAGTTACATTAAAGTATTTTATATTCGCTTTTTGTTTTCAATTAGGTCATTGGTTGTGCATGGTTTTGTTATGGATGAGGATGGGAAGAAGATGTCCAAATCACTTGGTAATGTGGTCGATCCAGCTGTTGTCACTGATGGAGGAAAGGTGAACATTTAAAATTAAAGATTATGCATCTAATATATTTTATTCTGTTCTGTTTTTGGTCTATTGGAAACCTCTAATGTGGTAGAATTTGCATAATTTTTCTTTGTATCAGACCAGCATTCCTATAAAGTCATATCTTTTACCAGTTTTGTTAATTGAGTGATACACGCATAAAAGTGTCAACTTATTTTTTTTTAAATGGAAATTTGTGAATTTCAAATGTATTCACATTTTGTTTGCAGTAGATGAACAGCCATTTTGGTATGTATTACCAAACACCTTGTTCTTTACTTGCTTACAAGTCATTTAAGCAGACACTCAGAAAATTCTTCTTCTCTCTTTCTGTAATTTTTACTTATCTATCTGATCTTTATGAGTCTCTCTCTTTTGAAGCTTCATGTCAGTGTTAGCTGATTTTTCTCCTCATGTTGTTAAGATATTTTATGTGTCTACCTGTGTAGAATAAGAAAACCGACCCAGCGTATGGTGTGGATGTGCTGAGGTTGTGGGTCGCCCACTCAGGAATCGACAGCAAGGTTCACATTGGACCAGGCATTCTGTCCAGTTGCAACGAGCGACTGTTTAAGGTGATGTAAAAACATCTAATCATTTGAAAAACGTTTTTATGCAAATTAGTTTTGCATTTCTATGTAACTTTGTGTAAATTAAACATGTTTTTAGTAATAATAATAGTTTGGTTATTTAGGTTCATTGTTGGTCCATGTTTCTCATGACATAGCATGAATAGTGACTTAAAGCACAGATTTATCTACTTAAGGCCTCTTCCAGAGAGACATACCAGCATCTCATCTTAAAACCGTTCTTTTTGGCCGGCCTGGAGTCGGGAGCGCCTCTGAGTAGTTTCTCTGAGTTAGTAATTTGTATAGTGCCCCTTCTATTGAAGGGGCACTATACAAATGTTCGATATGAATGAATGAATGAATCTATTAAAGTTAGATCATCAGTGAGATTGCAAACTCTGCTGAAACTTCAAATGTCCCAATCGTGTTCGGTAGTTCATTTTTGTTTTGAAAATTTTGCCAATTTCCATTTGGTTACATATGTGAAAGTTGCTGTAATATAAAATTTTACAGTCTAACTGTATTACTTCAATTTGTGTGCAAACCTTTCAGTATCAGTGATTTTGGCATTTTTGAAAGCTTCTAACAAAGTGATATATAAATGTTGATCTATGTACAAATATGTTACATGAACAATGTTACATTAGCCGAACTAAAGCGAAACAACAGTCAACATTACAAGGACCTTCAATGCTATTATGTTTGATTGATGAAGTTAAACCCAACCTAGTAGTAACATGTTGATCAAAGTCCTGCTACCACAGTTTGTTTCCGCTTTGCTATTGATAAGGCACTTTATGTGCAGTTACCAAATATTCATATTGGTTAAGATGCAAGCAACAGGGAAGAAGAACTCAAGAATTGATCTTCTTACCGTAGCTAACTTTCTCTGGCTGGTTGATTTTAGATTCGTAAGGCTCTCAGGTATCTTATGGGCAATTTGCACGACTTCAGTTGGAAGAGCAATTACATGTCGTATGATCAACTTCATCTGACCGATCAGTTCACTCTGCATCTTCTCCACGAGTTTGTCACTCAGGTTTTCATCTACTTTATAATTTTTTAGACTGCTAGTGTAGGAGTGTACGGTTGTTTAGTAATTAACGTGCACTGGACAGTCAACCGAGAGGTCGGGGTTTCAAATCCCTGCCAGGGTAAAAATTTTCAAGGTCTGTGCTTCACTTGCAACCCCTAGCCAACTCAGATATAATGAGTACACTGTCAGTGGGAAGATCACTTGTCGAGGGAGAGGACGGGACATCTGTCCTCGTATGCCGAGGCTAAGAAAATGAAGTTGCTAACACTTCATACCCAAGGCTACCTCTCTGGCTATTTTAAGGGACTGCTCTTCGTCTTCTTCTTATAATTTTTATTTAGTTGTATGATTTCTTGTATTTATATACTGCCACTCTTTGTAATGTAATGACTTCTACAGTGCCATTCATCATGATGCACCACAAGGCTTCAGTCGATGGGAGCTTCATGCGAAACCGTTGTCAAAGATCATGATCAGTTGGAGAAGCAATGGTCAATTTCTAATTTCTTTGAACAACAAGGATTTTACATTTGTTATTTGCATTGTGAAAATTTTTTTTAATGTCTTTTGTTCATTGTATTTGTGTTTTGTGAATGTTGCAGGCAACTGAAGCTTATGAAGCATTCAATTATTCCAGAGTAGTGAACTTGACTGACAGATTCATAACATCCCAGGTGTCTGGCTTCCATTTTCACGTAACAAAGGACAGGTGAGGAAAATTTTGCAGGTTCGAATGGAAATTAACTCATAAAGAGCGCCTCTGAGTAGAAATCTTGAAGGGGCGCTATATAAATATCTGAAATGAAATGAATAAAGCAATATATACTGTACCGTTCTGATACAGTGTAAAAGAAAAACTGGAAGACTAGCTGACTAAACTGTCATTCTGTGTATTAGTATGAGAAAAAGATGGCAATTTACCTGTGTAGTGTCAATTCCTTAACAGCTTGTATGTGTGACAAATTGAGTCCATTAATGATCCTAATACTGAAAATCAGGCTGAAGGTTATGACTCGTCAAAATGATAGGCTTTCCAAGTGTCTCCTAAACTAGAAACATAAATGCATATGGAAATATAGTCCCTTGTGTAACCAGATATCAAATGATCCAAACAAGTATGCCTGATTTAAACATCTTCTATTTGATGAGCTTGAAATGGCTTTTAAATGTAGAATGTACTGTGGTAATGGTGATGAAAGGCGTTCTTGTCAGACCGTTCAGTATTTGCTGCTGGAGGCGATAACAAAGATCTGTGCACCTATTCTGCCTCATCTCTCGGAGGAAGTCGCTCAGTTTCATCCGCTTAATGCAGGTCAGGTTTTCTACTGTTACGGCTTTCCATTATAACTGTTTTTCTACAGTTGATAAAACTACAGTAATAAATGTCCGTGATTATAAGAAGAAGCTGGATTTCATCTTTTTTAGACCTAGTTTATGGAGTAGGCTGCATTCCTGCACTGTAATTCGGTTGGCAGTTAAAAACCTTTGGTGGTGGATTTTTGCCTTGTTTGGAGTGCTACTGAAAAATATCCTAGAGGGATGCTAGGAAAGTCTGGTTAGGTGTAGTTACATTGTGGTTACAGTCAGAGCAGGGCACAGGAACATGAAGAAAAGATTTATCATGGCATTAAACTTCTGTTACTCATGAGAAATAAATATGGATTAAAGAAATGGCTTGGAGAAAAACACCTGTTTGTATGTATTTATGCATGTATCAAAAACATAATATAGGGGCTTTTAAGCACGTGTTCCTTTAGCCATTTAATGATGAGCTGCATTGGTTTCCCAGTCACTTTTAGTACACTCTGTTCATTAGAGTGTTAACTCTCAATTCTTGAGAATTTGCATGATGCACTTCATTCTGTTACATTTTTCCAGTATATGAAAGCATCTTCAAGTCAGGATGGTTTGCTGCTGATTCCACATGGCTTCAGCCTGTCTTAGCAGAGCAATTCAACGCTGCTTTTATGCTCAGAGATGCAGTCAACAGCCTCCTTGCGACCCAGAAACCGACTGATTTCGATCTCACCATTGTTTGTGATGAGCCACTCTTCACCTGGCTCCATGCAAGTCTCATTCTTGATTTTCTTGTTTCAAGAGGTTTCAGAAAGCTTACAGTACTTTGCAATTACATTATTTTCAGTGTTTCAACAAATATATGAAAGTTTTGGAAATTACATTATTTCTGTGTTTAAAGAAAAACAAATTTTTGGTAGATGCTTTTTGACTCGTACCTTTGTGATAAGGTCTTGAAAGGCAGTTTACAAATACACATACCTAGTTATCAGTTTTTTTTTACTTTATTATATTTTCTATTTTAAAGAAAAACAATTTATATTATTGCTATGGCTAGTAAAAGGCACAACCATCACTACTGTTAAAATTGAATATGCAGAATAGGTTTTTACCTTTAGTTAGCAATTAACCACTGAGGGTTTACAAATGCGCAATATTGTCTGGTCGCATTTCATGGTTTTAGACTGGTTTAGAACGTCTTTTGTTTATATTAAGTTGTCAGAACAACAAACTTGACTATTGTGTGGTTATTACATTCTGTAATTTTACCCAGCACTTGAACTGTTGTGGACAGTTTGTTTAAGAAAAATTGATTTTAAAGTCTGTGGGTGGTTAAAAATTTTCCAAATATTTACCAGCTTGGTTTGTTACGAGGCAGTAAATTTTCTTCTATTTCTGCAATAACCCATGAATGTTACCAGTGTTTTCATATGCACTCATTAAACGTTTAACTGTGTTTATTTTGAAGGCTTTACAAGAGGAACAGGCTAGTTCTTATTCTGCGCTATGTGAGATCTTCCAATCTGCAACTGTAGCTCTTGTAAATCAGACTGGAGTCTCTGCCAACAGCAACGAAAAACATCTTTCCATCGATGGCCTTCTGAATATCAAAGGTATGGCACTACTATAAAGAAAGTGGTACCACTTTAGCAATTGAGCCCTTGCTGTGTGGCCCTGTCACAGTTCTATATTCTGTTCTGTGGTCTATAGTAGTCCAGTGACTACGTGCAACTCAGTTTCTGTTACTGGTGAGGAACTGAGTTTTTTTCAGTTATGCGCTATTAGGTAATTGATAATATTGGTTTTATTATAGCCAGGACTTTTTTCTCTCCCCATCCTCTCCCGGTCTTTCCCTCTCCCCTCTTTCCCTTTACCCTTTCCCTGTCCCCACTTTCCCATTCCCTTTTCCTTTGACAATGAACATTTTAAACTATTTTTAACTGCAGAAAAATGCTTTTACAGCTGCACAAATTCATTTGGAACTGCCCTTTTTGTGTAGAATTGCACACTAAAAAAGCCCTAATTATACTATGCATTGTTTTCTGTTTATTACTGTTGCGAACTGAACTGCTTGTCTAAGTAAACCCACCCGTCTTAATGCGTATATCTATGTCTGCCATATTAGACTCAATATCATGCCAGTGTGTGTGACGTGTTCCTGTTTACTGTTTAGATGGCAGTTCCTCGGAGGTCAAGTATCGGCTGGTGCTCAGTCCGACCAAAGGCCACTCCTGCCCTCGCTGTCGAAGGAAGATCTCAGAGTCTGATAGCTGCCTTTGCACAAGATGCACTCAAGTCCTTAGCTCAGTATGATCGTAGTAGGTCAATGGATATATACGAAAGCTATGAAAATTTGGGTCAGTGCATACAAAAGGTCATCAGGTGCATGTTCTCGGATAGGTTATAGAAACGCCTGGGATGTGGAATCTCTTTAGCAAATGACTTGGTCAAGAAGACAGAATCTTGACTCGACAGTTAATGCCAGTCTGGCCATGATGATCACTGATGTAGCAAATCAACAATTATCTAACTTGGAAATCCACACATTATATGAATAGTTTATCTTTTAATTCAGTTAAAGCTGTGATTGCACCACGTCAGTAGCATGTTATTGGCTACACAAATCGGACGTTCTTATGATGGTGAAAATAGTTAAATTTAATAACATCTAATTATGAAAATAATTATAATTTCTAATTATGCAAAGAAATAGCAGTAAGAACATTTTCTGAGATTAAATTGTAGAGAGCAAACAGTTTTTTAACAAACAAGTGATGCATCACAGTTGGAGAAATACTATTTATTTATTAATAACCCTTGTCTCGTGACTAAGCATCAATCAACAGTGCTGAGTTAATAACCCTTATCTTGTGACTAAGCATCAATCAGTGGTGCTGACCAGTTGTGTGCAATTGAACTGGCTCAAGGTCCTTACACAAGAAGGCTCGAACCCACACTGTGTAACAAGGCAAGCACTCGAACTATTTGGCGACAATGTCACATTGGAACACACTATTGGTTAATCCTTTTTATGTTGCAGCAACAGCTTGTCCAGTACAGCTGACCCATCCAGCTACATTGGTTAAACCAGAGTGTAGGCTGCATCCCATGAGCGTCTGTGTTACAGAGCATGCAGATCGTGGTTTATCTTCCGATGATGGCTTATTTCAGAGATTTAAATCTTGGGCTAGCACAGTCTGTACATGGGGATCTTAAAATGGCAGCTGTAGTGAAGGATCTCACACGATCTAAAATCCAGTTCATTTGGCTTGGTGGTCGCAGACAGTTGGCTGGTGTTGACCTACACCTGTTGGCCGAGACCTTCCCACACATTGCCTTTTCGCTTACTGTTCGTGACCTTGGGGTGACACTTAATCAAGAACTTAGTCTTTCGCAGCACGTCAACCTGATCACACGAAGCTGTTACTACCAGCTCCGTCAGTTGCGTGTTGTCCTGAGGTCCCTCTCCCATGATGCTGCTGTGGTACTTGTCCACGCCTTCGTCACCAGCAGAATTGATCATTGTTGCTCGGTTCTAGCTGGTCACCCATCTGGCTTAATAGGGCGTCTTGACCGGGTCCTTCGTTCTGCTGCTCGGCTTATTGGTCATATTCCCAAATATGCCCCAGTTTCTGCCTACATGCGTGATGTATTGCACTGGCTTCCTGCCTCGCAACGCATATCCTATAGGATAGCTGCACTTGTCTGGCGGTGTCTCACTGGTAGTGCTCCGTCCTACTTATATGATCTTTGTCGCCCGGTTTCCGACTTAGCCTCTCGTCGAGCTCTGCGCTCTTCGACTAAGGGGGAGCTATTGGTCCCTCGGGCCCGCTCCTCGGTCAGACAGCGTCGAGCCTTTTCGGTTGTTGGCCCCTCCACTTGGAATGGGCTGTCGCTTACGCTTACTGCCCCGGAATGATTTGCCTGCTTTCTACCAACTTCTAAAGACCTTTCTGTTTGGCCGTGCACGGCTGGGCTGGGAGCGCCTCTGAGTAGGTTTCTTGAAGAGGCGCTATATAAATATCCGGAATGAATGAATGAATGAATGATCAATTCATTGAAAAATGAGCAGGGGTCCAAGGCCATACAGTCGCAATATTAAAATGTGTACATTTGCATTATCTTTTCACAACTGGTTGTATGTTATTCATGTTGGCTTTATTATACCTGTGAATCGCGGCATGTTTTATGAAACTGTCAATTTCTTGTAAAGCCGTGCAACCTGCAAGGAAAAGGCCTCTCCATGTGCTCGTGATTAGAATAGCAGGACTGGCTCCACGAAAACATCTGCTAAGGATGTGTAACAATTGTTAATTTGCCATGCCTAATTTAGCCTTTGCTTTCAGTCTCCAGATCGAAACTTCCAAAGCATCTGCATAATCTGTCGTTCACTTTTAAAGATGTTGGGTTAAATCCTTTCGGATGGTATTGCTGTAACCATAGAAGCGGCTTGCAAGCCCAGACCTTTTAATAGATAGATATTCACGTGGACATCTAGCGCAAAATACTCAGAATTTAAGACAAAATCGTCTTTGCTACACAGTGTCATCTGTTGGGATTTCATCATAGTAGCTGTCTGGTATTTCTTCGTAAACGTGCCTTTCTTTCGAGGGATCAGCTACGTCATATGGTCTGATATGACTTGGCAAACCAACGACGTTCAACCCATCTCTGCTATTTGTTAGCAGATTTACAAGTCTGTACTTCTCCTCGTCCGACATCGTTTCGAGCGTCTGAACAATGATGTCGTCTGAATCCATATCCGTTGGAGCTGTGGGCAGCAGACTAGGAGAATGTGTGGCTGGCGGCGCCAAAGAATTTGCTCTTGGAACATCTGGCTTTATGAACCGTTTCGTCTGACCACCAAGCTTTGGACTGATGACCACCGTGCTGTTTTTTCGTCTTTTTTTCCTCATAGCAAGTACTATTACAATGACGATGACTAATAAAACTATGGCTAGACCCAGTCCTATTGTACATCCTAGAATAACTGGTAGGTTGCTTGACTCCATTTTCTCGCTTGTTGTACTAGCGCTGGTTGACGCACTAATTGTACCATCAACAGTGTCTGCCTGTAAGCTAATGATGTAAGTGGTAGCGGGTGTTAGGCCAGTCAGAGTGGCATTCCTCAGGTCCGGTCCAAGTGAAATTGTTGATTCGCTATCCCTGTCTTTCACCCCATACTGAAGTCTCAGTATCGTAACAGCTCTATTCTCAAGCGAAATGGTCCACAGAACCGTCATGCTGCTTGAAGAGATGTTAACAACGTTCAGTGCAATTGTTCCTATCGTTGGAGTCGTTGTCTGGCCACCAAGATCTTCGCAAGCCATTGTCGTTGGCATGCAGTTGGCAAAATCTGCATCGGTTAGAGTGTTGAAGAGTCGGCTATTCAGGTTGGCGCATGTCCATCGCAACGAATTTATGAGAGGAAGAGAGCTAGAATTTTTCCTGAGTTGCTGCAGTCGGTCATGAAGCCATTTCATACTGCAGTCACACTCCAGCGGATTCATGCTCAACTGGAGCCTCAAAATATCGATTTTTGTGAACTGATGGAAGACACACTCGTCAAGTGTTGTGAGCTGATTTTTGCTGAGGTAGAGTCTAACGAGGCTGTGTTGAAGTCCTGTCAGTGACCGCTGTGTAATTCTGCTAATGTCGTTATTGTTTAAGTCAAGATTTTCCAACTGATTGATCATCTGAAAGGTAAAGTCCGGAATGTTGTTCAGTTCACAGTTGGACATCCACAAGGTTTGCAGGGCAGTGAGATTGTTGATTGGCGTCCACTGTGAGGCAGAGAGATTGGCATAACGGAGACTCAGAAGCTTAAGCGACGTTTGCTGTGAACTGAAACTGTTTCTTTCCAGCTGTAGGCCATTAGCACCATCAAGGTACAGCTCCTGAAGTTGGTTCAAGTCCAAAAATGCGTCTGAAGTGACTTCGGTTATGTAATTGAAGCTGAGGTCCAGCAGCCGAAGTGAACTGGATACAGAACGATAAACAGACCGAGTAACAGTAGTTATCCTATTCCTAGCAATTTTCAACTCCTGTAGCGATTTCATACTTCCAAGAAGACTATCAATACTTGTAATTTGGTTATCGCTGACGTCCAACAGGGTTAAAGTCCGCAAGAGCTTGACCGACTGGATACTTTCACTGGTCAAGCTACAGTATTGCATTGTCAGATTCTGAAGGCAACCCTCAAGACCACTGAACGCATTTTGGTGTACAGAATACAGAGAATTTCCGGATATATCAAGTACTTTAAGTTGAACAAGACTGGAAAATGAACTGTCTCTGATTGCTGTTATGCGGTTTAACTTCAGGTTAAGCTCGGACAATCGCGTCAGTGAGCTGATGGCTGCTACAGGTATTTCTGTGAACTGATTTGAATTTAAATCAAGGTTCAATAGTTTACTCCGCTGATCAGTAAAGTCTGCTTCATTAAGTTCCCGAAGACCACCCACAGTGAAACTTATTGCCTCAATGTTTGTCAGACTGGCAAGAGCCCCAGTTGGCATACGTGGTTGACTATAGCCGATAATTTCCAGCTGACCTAATTGTTTCAGTGATTGTATTGCAGCGGCAGGAAAATCAGCCTGCTGAGCTAACCCCAGGTTCAGTTTTTTCAAGTCCAATTCCAGTCCTTGAAATGCTTTGTCTGATACGTTCACTATTGGATTTTCGCTCAACAACAGCTGCTTCAGTCTAAGTGTGGTGAATGCCCTTTCGTCAATTTGTCCAATTTGGTTATTTTCCAGCGTCAGCTCTTCAAACAGCCTATCTGGTTCTTCATTTAGAAAGGTTGGAACACGATCAAGGTTTTGAGCTCGACAGTTAATGATCACACCGTATGACTTTGCTTCACAAGTACAGGCATTTGCACCAATACAAGCGGCTTGACAGTCATGTGGCATAAGCTGGACGAAAATTGTGATACAAAGGAGAATGGCGACTGGTGTAAAAACAATCATTTTGACCATCAGTAGGCTTTAACTTTCTGAGCGGCAGCTTCTGTTACAGGTGTAATCTACAACAGTAAAGATGTTAAACTTTAGCAGTTGCCCACAAATGCACATGCACACACATATATACAAACACACACACACCTGTGAACAAACTCTTCAAGTATAACATAGCACATTAATGTACTCATGGTGCACTGGCTCATTACTGGTACATTTTGCTAAGCTGAATGGTCAGCTCATAATTGATATGGTCTGCCATGTTTGAGAGTTTCAGTATACCGACTGAACTTAGTTATTAATTTCTGATGACTAATCTAATGACTTCTGTAGCACCATTATCAATCAACAATCGCTATAAGTGAAACCACAGTAAACAGTTGTACCTTAATCAACTGGAGCCTGGTTGAAATCAGATTAAGTCAGGGATCAAACCAGAACTAGGCTACAATGGGTATCAACTATCAACTTGAAACAGACAAGTCTTAAATCTAGACATGAAAGACATCGAGAATGGCGAGCAACTGAGAGTCAACACTGTCCTTGTGGGAGGCACAGTAAGATTCATAACCAGATGACTTCAATAGTTAGGTATTGTAACTGGTGCAGCAGATACACAACCTTGGCACATTGATATTTTTCCTGATTATTTTCTTATTATGCCCCATCTGGACCTATCACATTAATACCTATCACTTCTCTTGGTTGATTGAAGACTGCTCATTTCTGGCACATTATGCTCACATTTAAATTAATCAGTGGCAGGTGTTAAAGTGAAAGGTTTGACAGAATTTAGAATTAACTTTTGAATTTTAACACTAAACTTTGACATTTACTTAATTACTTGGGAATTAGATTTAATATTTATGTAAGCTATTATGTGTGCGTGTAGGCTATGTGTGTAAAATGGTGATGCATTAGGATTACGCAACTAAATAAGTCTTCAGAATAATTTAACAGTTGTTTGCTGATTTATCTGGACTTCTATATTTAAAAGTTTACATTAGAAACCCCTCAAAAGCAACTACATTACTGGGCGATGTAGACAAAATTAGGGAATTGGTAGGGCTGATGCTACAGATTCTTAGGGGAATTGTCAATCGGAATGGGAATTAAGCCCTCATATCTCCTCTTGCCCTGGGTAAACTCATTTACTAACTTCCTAAGCACTTTACCCTTTTCTGGCTGAACGAAACCATTCAGTCTAAATCTACCAAAACACAATTATGGAATAGTTTACTAGTTAGGCTACTTGAAAGTCTTCATCTTACTTAAAACAAACAACGGTAAAAAGAGAAAAGGCAGAAGTCTTGATCATCGCCGACTTTAACGAGAAACTTTTCGACAACACGTAGCCTAGGCTTACACCATTGAAGAACATTCAGAACTAATTGTAACGCGCCATTTTTACCTTGAATCGCACGTACGTCACTCTGAAGCCTATTCATCAAAGTACTTCCATCACGACTTTTAAACAATTAGTTTCACTTCGGTTACGAAAAATTACTCTTGTGTACATTCTCTTACATCTAGCCGACTAGACTAGTGACCGATCGACCTTGTTAAAAAAAACTAAGCAAGCTATCTAAGGCGTGGCCATTAGGCCAGATAAAACAGTCTACAATGTTATTGTATTGCAAGCGCGGAAGACGACAGCAGACTTAATTGGTGGCTAGGTGCACAAGCTGCGCTGTATCAGTATGACATATCGAGGGTACAGGTAATCATTTCGGGGGTGGGGTGGGGCAGGAGTGGGGAGTAAGAGACCAAACCTACGGCCGGTAAAGCCGGGCCTTTGAATATTTGTTTGCGACCGAAGTCCTCGCCAGTCAGAGTTGGCATGTTTGGTGGGCGGTCGCAGTGTTAGGCTCTGCCGTCTCTAGAACTATAGGCCTACTTATTGCGCCTACGCTGCGTGACACCTGGGCTACTGGTGTTACCCGGATGCGCACCTGTATCGATCATAGCAGAGCAACGTCGGCTAACCTATGTCCTATGCCTCTGCTGCAGGTTGCTGCTCTGTAGGCCCTACGTCCTGCGCGTAAGCCCATGTTTGTCGATCCTAGCTAGGCCTGATCGAGCGTGGCCTGTGTGCTGTTTGCGGTGGGCATGGCGTACGATTATAAACGAAGTGATGAATGTAATTGTGTGTAATTGACTGAATAATTTCTAGGGCGTAAATGCTACCGTAATTTGAGGAACGTTGTCTATAAAATTATGTAAATATAGGGGCCTACTAGCATTACTTTCAATTGGGTTAGGCCTAAGCGTTACAGAAAGAATTAGGCCTAGGCTAAACACCTCATTATATTTTATGCAACACGTGCTAGGCAGTGTTTAATCTAGAGATTCTAGACGTCTCTTGGGGGGGAAAGTTCGGATCCCCACCAGGATCGAGTTCCCCCCGAGGAAAAATGAAAGACATGTAATTTTGTAGAGAAAGTGTGAAATTTAGGGATAATTCCCCAGGATTTATGGTCTACCCTCCTAGTTTTTGTTGGAAAACTGTCGTTACTACCCCTTGGAAAACTCCCGCTACTACCCCCCCTCGTCGTCGAAAAGTCTTGGAAAACGCTTGTCACTACCCCCTCGAAAATTCCTGGAAAACTCTTAATTGTTACTACCCCCTCGAGAAAATTGCCCAGGTCGTGTGAACTTTTCAAATATGTGGGATCCCCCCCAGAACCCTCAATTCCCCCCCGACAGCAAGGGGAGTAGATTAAACACTGCGTGCTCGGCTTATGCAGTTATGGATGGCCTATATGCCCCACAAAGTTGACTATGAGAATTAAATCGTGTTGAGTAGTCTACGTTTTCTTGTAGAGACCAATTTCAATTCCATTAGTAGCCTACGCTAGGCTACATAGACCATAAAGTGAAGTAGGCCTACGTATAGGATATATATATATATATATATAATTTTATATATATATGTTTATAATGCAATTGATGTGGACAGGAGCAACGACACTTGGCAATATGCCTACAGCTGGTTGTTGCAGCCTTCGAAAGTTGGGACAGGTCTGAGTTAATTACAAGGATGCGGATCGGACGAATGACTCGGAATGAGTATTGAGTAACCTACAGGTGTAGGCTACGTAAGCTATATTAGCCTATGTGGCATGTAAAAAATAAAATACAGCCCGTAAAAACAAAGTTTTTTACTATATCCATCTACTATCCTATAATGCGTCTTATGAAGCAGTTACCTCTACAAATATATAGTCCGCGTTCATTTTACGTCATAGCGTGCGTTTAATCAGGCAGCACGCCCGTTTTTGTTGCGGCCAATGGCAACGCTGCGTATCGGAAAAGTTGAGTCCCCGATTCGAAAAGTTTAGTCCCCGATTCTATAAGCTTGCCTTTTTGGGGAGCTGAAATTTTTATAGAATGAAGTGTCTGCGAGGGCGAGTCTATCTGCCAAGTTTCAGGACGATTGAATGATTGTAAGTGATCGAATTAGTCGTCGCAAGATTTGACTTTTTAGCCTGTGGCTAACATTCAAGCAAGATTTCCGTAAGTTAAACTAGATGGATAATAAAATACAGCCCGTAAAAACAAAGTTTTTACTATATCCATCTAGTATCCTATAATGCGTCTTATGAAGCAGTTACCTCTACAAATATATAGTCCGCGTTCATTTTACAACATAGCGTGCGTTTAATCAGGCAGCGCGCCCGTTTTTGTTGCGGCCAATGACAACTCTGGCCAATGACAACGCTGCGTATCGGAAAAGGTGATTCCCCGATTCGAAAAGTTGAGTCCCCGATTCTATAAGCTAGCCTTTTTTTGGGGAGCTGAAATTTTTATAGAATGAAGTGTCTGCAAGGTCGAGTCTATCTGCCAAGTTTCACGACGATTGAATGATTGTAAGTGATCGAATTAGTCGTCGCAAGATTTGACTTTTTAGCCTGTGGCTCAAACATTCAAGCAAGCAAGCAAGCAAGATTTCCGCAAGTTAAACTAGATGGATAATAAAATACAGCCCGTAAAAACAAAGTTTTTTACTATATCCATCTAGTATCCTATAATGCGTCTTATGAAGCAGTTACCTCTACACATATATAGTCCGCGTCATTTTACGACATAGCGTTCGTTTAATCAGGCAGCGCGCCGTTTTTGTTGCGGCCAATGACAACGCTGGCCAATGACAACGCTGCGTATCGGAAAAGGTGATTCCCCGATTCGAAAAGTTGAGTCCCCGATTCTATAAGCTAGCCTTTTTGGGGGAGCTGAAATTTTTATAGAATGAAGTGTCTGCGAGGTCGAGTCTATCTGCCAAGTTTCACGACGATTGAATGATTGTAAGTGATCGAATTAGTCGTCGCAAGATTTGACTTTTTAGCCTGTGGCTCAAACATTCAAGCAAGCAAGCAAGCAAGCAAGATTTCCGCAAGTTAAACTAGATGGATAAAAAAAAGACGGCAGAAATCTGTGGCATGTAGGCCTAACTAAAATAACAGCGCGACGTTGCTCAGAAGTCCATCGTATGGGTCAACAGTTAAGGTCCCAGAAATAATTAAATGCGCAACGTACACCTACAGGCCTTTAATCCCGTGGACTCGTCATCGTAAACTCTGCAGAAAATTAATGGACTGCATGATCAGGTAGCCTACTAATTACGTAGAAAAGACGGCAGAAATCTACGTAGGCTACTGATGACCTTAGCAAATCTCGTATATAAGCTACATGCAACGCCCTTCAAACTTATTATAATAGCCTAGGGCTTATAATTAATTTCCACCTCTTCCTCGGTTGTACGTTCCTCGAGCTCTTCACTTCAGCATACCACTCGCTCATGAAACACGACCTTCTTTACTTTGCATCTTTGCAAGACTTTCAGATTTGACTGCAAAGAGTTTAAAATACGTTATTAAAATCTTTGTTCGCCAATGACCACCACTTTCTAACAGTGAATAATTAATTAAATTTTGCATGCCGATAACATTATACCAAAGATTATACGGCGACCCTTCGCTGTCCTAACAAAGCTGACTTCAACTCTGCAAGTCATTAATAGCAGAAATACCCGCCAAAAAACTTACAATGTAAGCAGTTTGCAAATCATTCCTCTACTGACAGACTATTTTAAATAAAAAAGTATGTGAAGTGAGGCAATTTGAGACTAAAATTAACGTAAACGCTTGATTTCGGAAGCTCTAAAAAAACGGAGCCTGGTCAAGTTAGACTTGGAAAGAAAGTCACGTGATTTGAAGCGTTGGTGAACTTTTAAACTTAAGTTTTTGGTGAAAGTGTTTTTAGGGAAAGTTGATCGAATGAGGAGTTTCAAGTTGAGAGCTTTTCTGCCGGGTTATTGTAAGTCTTGAAAGATAAAGCTTTAAAACCCGAGCACAGTTGTCTCGTCACCAGGTGATCGCTGAGCTTCAATGAGCCTTAACATAGTAGTACCCCCTGTCCGTTAGCTAGCGTTGGCACGATCGATGGTTGGCACATCGTGTCGGTGGATGCGGTTTTGAGTTGACCAGGCCTCCAGTAACAATAATATTGGCCAAGTTTTGGTAAAAGTGTATTTTAGCGTATTTAATTCATGATGCCGCCAGCCGTGTATTTTAGCGTATTTTATTATTTCTCTTATGTTGGTGCGTAAATGGAAGCTGGATTGATAAAAATAATTGTTTGCGGAAATGGAAGTTGGATTGATGAAACTAGTTCTTTCCTAAAATGAAGCTGGATAGATGAAAAAAGCGTGTAGTTTAGCGTCATAAATGACTCGCCATTGGCCCATTGCATATGTTTCAACGCGTTGGTCGAACACAAGTTGGATTGACGAAAAGAATTCTTGCTAAATAGAAGTGGGAGTGATGAAAATAATTTTTCCTTAAATATAAGTGGGATTGATGAAGAGAATTTTGCTTAAATAGAAGCTGGATGCATTACAGTTATCATGAAAATCATTGACATAACAAAATGCGCTAAATACACGTCTACCTCCACTATAAATAAATATGCTAAAATGCACGTTTACCCAAGTTTTATCCCAACGACTGACAGGCGTCACTCTGGGATAAAAAAATAACGTGGTGCTTCTGCGGCGGAAGATTCCACCACGCAACACATGCAGAAATTACTAATGCGGGGAAGGTTTTAACATGTTTTCTAATGACGACACTAACCCTGACCCTAACCGACCCTCTCGATGCCATTTGATAGAAAAATAACGAATTGTTGACTGTCCTAAGAATAATTGAACCATTTCAAGCATGTTTTGAACAATGCACATGCGCGATCTAAGGTTTGCACCAAAATCTTTGGTTTGCGCATGTGTGAGACTTTTCCGCCGGGGAAGATTTGCTAGTGCGGCGGAATCTTCATCTGCAGAAAATTTATCATAAAAAATTATCTCACTGTGGACCTTTTGTTGTTTTGCATATCTGTTATTTACAACCTACCTGGTACTTATAACCAATATTTAGAACCATTAAACCGAAGGTTTAGGCCGTAGATCATTTAGAACCTTTCTTGTTGCAGATGGCATTAGGCTTTCTTACTGCAACTAAGCTTAACCCTTTGACTTGCCCTATTTTTTCCCGATAAAAGGTAAATGTGTATGTGTGTGTGTATGTATGTATGTATGTATATATGTATGTATGTATATATGTATATATGTATGTATGTATGTATGTATATATGTATGTATGTATGTATGTACGTATATATGTATGTATGTATATATGTATGTATATATATATGTATGTATGTATATATGTATGTATGTATATATGTGTGTATGTATATATAAATGTATGTATATATATACGTATATATATATGTATGTATATTTAAATGTATGTATATATATATGTATATATATGTATGTATATATATGTATGTATATATATGTATGTATATATATGTATGTATATATATGTATGTATATATATGTATATATGTATGTATATATGTATGTATATGTATATATATGTATGTATATATATATATGCATATATGTATATGTATACATATGTATATATGTATGTATATATATGTATGTATATATATATATGTATGTATATATATATGTATGTATGTATATATATGTATGACATGTATATATATATATATATATATGTATGTATATATATATATATGCATATATGTATACATATGTATATATGTATGTATATATATGTATGTATATATATACATACATATATATACATACATATATATATATGTATATATATACATATATATACATACATATATATATACATACATATATATACATACATTTATATATACATACATATATATACATACATTTATATATACATACATATAATTGCGCTTTAAACCGCGGTCGCAATACAACTGCATAGGAAAGCGCGCTTTAAAGCGCGCTGGCCAGTCAAAGGGTTAAACCTAAAAAATGTAAGCTTGTAGAATTTTGAAAGAAATGTGTTTCTTTGCAGGTTATTTTTGTCATGCCCATTTTTCGCAAGAAATGTAAGTGTCTTCGTGCTCCAAAGGAAGAAATAGATATTTTGGATTACTCGCATTGTAGCCTCACAGATATTCCTAGTGATGTGTTCTTACATGAAAGAACACTGGTGGAGTTACTGGTTGATAACAACCGAATTCATGATTTGCCAAGGGTGAGTTTTTGTAAGCAACCTTGAACAACAGTTAAAATAACTAGCTTAGAAAACAATTAAAACACTGAAAAAGGTTGTTCTATGTCTACAACTCTACGTATGTCCACATTATTTTGCTACAGGTTTTTCTAAGTACGTTACTTTACATTGCAATACTTTGCACTGGTAATATTTAAACAAGGTGAGCTGACTGATGAGTGCTGATTCATCACTTCTATTTTTGACCTCTCAGTTAAAGTTGCTCTGTTAATCCAGTCCATGTTGGTTCACCAGCACTGCAGTTAGCTCTTTTAGTTATGTTATTGGCGCTGTTATGCTTGTGGTTGTAACCTGAAATTTCTTGATTTAACCAGGGCCGGCGCCAGAGTATTTGCCGCCCTAGGCGAACCTGTCGCGCTGCGCCTCCGTTAAGTGCAATAACTAATTAATATTAAATTAACTAAGTTAATTTAAAAGTTATCCATAATTACAGTAACAATCTGGAAACTGTATTAGCTATGCAGCCTATGCTGTATGTTGTAACACGTTCAGGCCTAATGGGAATTTAAAATGTAAATACATGCTGGCCTATTAATAATGAGACAGAAAGTGCACATTTTCGTTTGAACACTTTGTAAGAAATCCCACGACTACTTGTACTAAGTCATAATCCTACCTACGTACGAACTTTCTACGAAGTCTGTAGAAATAATTATAATATAATTTAAAAAAATTATTTTTCTCGCCTTCACTTTAGCAAATGTAAAAGAGTTCTATCAGTTCAATGTCTCCAGCAAGAGGCCTATCATGTTCAATTGACGAGGTAGCTAGGCCTAGTTCAACAAGTCTTTCTTGCAGCATGGACGTACGCAAATATGTTTCTTTTGAGCTTCGAGAAGCTTCTCTAATTATTAGCCACAGAAACTGGAAGTGTCAAGAAGACGTCAAATCGAATAAATATGCGGCGTCTTGTAACTCTTGTTATATTTTTTAAACCTACAGTACAGCTGCAGTGTTAGCATTATTTAAAACTATATTTTAAATCTAGTAGGCCTGTATCAATGTTTGCACACATATTGCCGCATTTATTGACCTCGATCATCCAGACCGTTATCTTTAGTGTCAGGTTTTGTACTAGAACTGGATTTTCTGTGATACCGGTATGAATTATGTTTTTAACAAAAATTGATTAAACTTTTAATGAAAGCAGGGTTTCAGTAAAACAAGAAGAACCCAAGTGAAAATACAATGTCTCCAGAAAACTCCATTTTAGAAGTTTGGATTAAAAACCAAGATCTTGTGAAAATCGAAGGAGTCGTAACATTGCAGATGATCGGTCTCAGTTTCATTTCATAGTCCTATATGTCGCTATAGGCCTAGTAGGCAACTTCAAACTTGCGATAGTTAAGGGCGTAAGCGTGACGTGCCACATGACTGACGTTAAGATTTCAAAATGTCTGTGGTCTGTTTGAAGCCGCTTCTTATTTTCGTATTCATTTATTAATGAATGGTGGCAAAACGCCGGCAATGTTTAAAAAAAATATATTTGGGTATATTTCACAACCGGCAGCAAATTAGATAAATTTCCGTCTTCTCCTTTGTACGGCTTACACAAAGAGTAAAATTATCATTTATAATTTTTAAATACATCGTAGGGCATGAGTTAGTTATAATAAATTATTTCTTTTATATTATTTTGATGATTAGTATGAGAAATAAAATTGTAAAGTCCAATTTTAACCCGAAATTGGATTGTCTTTTCTAATGGTGAGTCAATTCAACGTTACGTAAGGGTAACAGCTGAAGCGCTGAACTGATGTTTTATAATTTTGAGATCATTAACTTACATATATCCATTGCTCCATATGGTTTTTATTAACTTAATAACGAACTAAATAATTAAATAATAAATAAAACCCCCTGTCTTAAAATATTGGTTACAACACCGTTACGAATGGGTTTCTGCCATCTGTGGAATAAATTGAAAACTCTCGGTTTTTGAATTGACATCTTCGATAGCAGGGAACATGTCTGCATTGATTTAACCAACAAGAAATCAATATGGATGTTTGCTTCTGTTGACAATTTTCGGAAATTTATCCGGTAATGTAATAGTATAAAAAAGATTTACAACTCCGTGACTGTAATTATTGCACTTTGCGTATATATTTAATTTTTTTCATTTCAAAAATAATATTGGGTCACTATAAACTAACTATTTTTTGTATCTTAACTCGTCCGGTAAGCATGGAGACCTAATTATGAATATTTTACAACTCCGTTACTACAACTCCGTTACATTATTTTTCTATTAAAATGAATTTATTTAATGGTACATGTAGATAATTTGTCGTCAAAATAATTTAGGTTGCTGTGTAATAATTTAATGCACACTTAATACTAATTAATCACTAATTATAAACAGTGGCGGTATATTGTATTGGGTATTTATTAAGTAACGGGGTTGTAAATATTTAGGAATCAAAGTTGTATGTGTTTCACATAGTAAAAAAACAAAGATAAAAAGTTAGGCCAAATCTGGCAAATTTAAGCACTGCTCAATATTAAGTATGCTTCAGCACAGCTAGTAAAATATTTGTGTAAGAAAGTTTTTTTATTTTGCATGACTTTCTTTTTCTCTAATTATATTTCTGAATTTGACGCCGGTTGTGAAATATACCCATTTAGCTTTTCTGCCGCCCCAGAAGCGTGCCGCCCTAGGCGGCCGCCTAGTTCGCCTAGTGGTTAAACCGGCCCTGGATTTAACTAAAGAAATGATAACAAGAACTAATTGCCTATCACACATTTCCAATGACTCGAGAGAAACTCTTGTAACACCATGCAAATGTAATCCAATGCTCAAATGTTGTACAGTGTTGGATATTGATGAATGTAGCCATTCCAGCTACATTATTGTTTCTCCAAATTGATTTTCCATGGCTCGTGGGTGCTTAGCACCTTTTGGCCAAAATAATGAGAAATACTTCTATCGTGTTTCTTGGTTCTAGTGTGAAATGTAAGATTTTGTGCTTACAGCTGGTTGTTTGGTAAATTTTGCAGCAACTATTTTACTGTCAAAGTCTCCGCAAACTCAGCTTATCAGAGAACGAGGTGAAGGAAATTCCTCCAGTTATTGGTTCATTGAGTAGCCTAGAATTTCTTGACATCAGCAAAAATGGTATGTAGTTGTTTTAGTACATACCAGTAATATTATTACCACATTACATCATTATTATATTTAGTATTACTAAATTACTGCTGACAATTCCAAACTTTTATTTGTTGTTTCCTGTATTTTTATATTGGCAGTATTTAGGGACAAGCATCAGTTTATATAGTTACTGTAGCTGTCTTAGCATAGGCTTGAACCTTTTCTTTATATTGTTATTAATAATAAATTTGATAATAATAGTAATAAAAAAAATAATGCCTCCAGAATTCTCTGAGGACAAGGCCTAATTTTTCAGGTGTTTTCCTTTTACTCTTAGTTTAATTTGTCAAAATCACTAGAAATCTTAATATTGTTTATACTAACATATTAATAATATATTTAATATATATATATATATATATATATATATATATATATGGTGAATAAATATTTGTTATTTTGTTTAGCCATAGAAAATGTGCCTGACAACGTGGATGCTTGTAAGAGGCTGAGAGTTTTAGAAGCAAGTGTCAATGCATTAGAAAAGTATGAACTTGTTTACTTCCTAATTTTTCTTGTTTACTTCCTAATTTTTCTTATTAGTTGCATATTTCCGTTTTCATGTGGAAGAATTTCGTTATTGTAATTTTGAATATTTTTCATGATATTTTGCTTTCTTGTAGCTTTTGTATTACAAGAGAACTTGCATGATATATTTCACGAACATTTCTAATTTGACTTATTCTTGTACAAATGTTTTAAAGTTGAAACTTAAGTACGTGATGCTAATAAGGGTTATTCTTGCGAATGGTGCTGGTAGATGTTTGAGAAGTTTTTTCTGGTAGATTTCTTGCATCTATTTTACTCAAGGCTTTTTAGCGTTATTTGTTTTTATTGCATGTGTATGGTGTTTTCTGTTTGCTTATCCTAATGAAATGAAGTTTGCATATAATGAGAAATTTATTTTTGTGGCAGCATTCCTGAAGGACTAACAAGATTGGTTAATTTATCTGAACTCTACCTGAACGATTGTTTCCTCGAATCTTTGCCAAGTAGTTTTGGAAGGTAATATTATTTTCTTCTTCATTGAATATATGACGTACTGACATTATTAATGTCTTTTTCAAGTAGCAGTAACTTTACTCCTGCCTAACAGATATCGATACTTACAACTGTTGTTTGAAACATATTTACAGACTGAGCCAGCTGAAGATTCTCGAGCTACGTGAGAATCGTCTGAAAGCTCTTCCAAATTCCATGTCAGCAATGACTATATTGGAGAGATTAGACATCGGAATGAATCAGTTCTCTGAGCTGGTATGTTCTTCCTGCCAAATATTCACTTTAATTGTGTTGAGTGATATAGAAAGTCTTTAACATGATGGATAAGTAAGTAGCTTGCCTTGTGTAAAACGCTACCCTGCCACCCTCTCTATGTGTCTTACTTCTGTGAGCACTGAAAGTCATTGGCTGTGAAATTTCATAATGGGTCTCATGCTTATTTGACAAAATGTATATTCTGGTGAACTACATGCTGGCCCTGTGCTCCTGGATGGTGACATTTAATGCAGATGTTTGAGGAACTTTGCTGCAGTTTGACTTAGTCAGATAAATATTTTATAAACTTTATTTAGTAATACTTTTCAACCTCAGTAACTTCCATTATTAAAATTAAAGAAAATCTTGGTCAGCTTTGGTGTGTGGAGAGGTCAAGAGGTGTGACTGATCACTGAGAGAGTATTAATTTGACCCAAATGAGGTTGATCCTGTTGAGAAATGAAATTTCATAATCATAAATAGAGGAAAATTCCTTGTTTACCCTGTGAATGAAATTTAAATTGCTGTTTTGTGTGTGTTTTAGCCAGAAGTTTTGAACAGTTTTTCCAATCTTCAAGAGTTGTGGTTTGACAACAATTCTGTTGCCATCCTGCCTGAGGTATAGAACTACTGCATATTCAATTCCAGATGTGTGGGTGTCCGTGTTTTGAGATTGTGTATTGCTGTTTGTGCATTAAAACAAGGCTTTATTTGATGTGCAAATATTAGGAATTGTAATTATAACATAGCATTTGTGCAATGGTTCTTGAGAATGTCTCAGATGTGTATATTGCTAGATACTGAGAGGAGGCATGCATATTTTGTAAAAGGACCACCCTTGCAGCTAGAATTTTGGTATGGTGGTTGTGCATGTATGTGAACATTTGTATCGGCTTTGGGAATCTAAAAAAGTGCTGAAATATGGCTGCGTAACAGCTAGTTATGTGTCAGAACATTTGTAAGGTTATCAATCAATCATTCAATCAATCAAAACTAGCTTATGTTGAATGCATTCACTGTTTGTGTTGTAATACATTATGAGGAATGTTTTAGTTTTGTCGATGATGCTATTTGCTGAGTTTGTTTTAATTGAGTTTGCTGTAATTAATGTGAAGGCATTCTTTACTGACTGTATCCTAGGGAATGTTTGTTTTGCTGATGGTCTTGTTGCTGCTGTGCTGTAGGGAATGGGAAGACTGACAAAGCTATCATTCATCGATGCCAGTCAGAACGAGATTGAACAGATAGCACCGGAGATTGAGCAATGTGTCAGTCTGAATGACCTTGACCTGTCGCATAATAATCTAGAAACTCTTCCAGAATCATTTGGTAAGAAGATGATCTGTGAAGCTTCCATAACGTTTAAACTTGCACCAACTGTTTAGGATGCTTTGCAAGGTGTTGTACGTGTTTGATATATTACAACTTTGGTATGTTAAATCTATACCAAGACCCTTTAGTGGTGCTGAATGCATTTTTGTTGGCATGAAATTTTTTTAATTTCTTGCTATGATTGCAGTTACTGTAAACATCAGTTAAGTAGCCCAATTTTGTATCTCTACATTAATTATTCATACTTTGAGTTTATTCCAAGCCATGAAACTGTAATCATTTGATTTGTTTTAAAAGTTTCTGTTAAGCAGAGTTGTCTTGTTCAATATTTTAAGTTTACAGGATTATGTCATGTTTATCATGCAACTACGAGAAACCTTGAGCAAGTCCTTCATGCACAGTTGCTCATTGCCGTCGACTCGGTATCATGTGTGCACTTCCACATTTTGGAAGGAGGACAATAGCAAGTACACTTGTACTGTGTAGGATTTCGTTTGTTAGTAATGTCTGTCAACTGCCGTGCAATTAAAAGAAGAACTCTGGCTGAAATACGTGCAGTACAGCAGCAATCCATCAGAACAGTGGATTAAACGGCAAGACAATGACTTGTCAGTGACATACCTAGAATTTGAACCTGGTGTTTGGAGAGGAGAGACATCAGTCTGTTGTATTGTCTTTAGTACTTGCAGTTCAGTTCTGGTATAGAATTCAGAATAATAGTTCTTGAATTTTCTAAGTGCAGAGATGTTGTCCTTTTTTAGGGCGTCTTAGCAACATGACTAACTTGAGGTTGGATACTAACTGTTTGACTGCACTGCCATTTTCTATTGGAGGGTAAGATTTTTCCACATGCATCTTTTTCCCTGAGCTTCTCTCCTCAAGCATTATACATTGCATCTTACAAATGTCACAAAATGTAATCTAAGTGCTGTTATGTAGTGTTTGTTACACAAATGAAACTTTGATGCCTTATGCATTAGACTCTGGCATGATTGAAGTTGCTAATTATTATTATTATTAGTAGTATTATTATTGTTAAATACTTGTGAGTTCTGTGGGATCACAATTATACCCAAGGGTTGGGTTGATGATCCCAATTTGAAGAAGGTGCTGAAATTAGTACTATTTTCATTACAGTTATTAAACGAGTGCAGTTTGAGACATTTCAAAGGTGGTTATAATGCTTTCCTGGTAGAATTCTGTGGATTATATTATTATTTGGAGTTTTTGTTTTTATATTTGATCGTTTGTCTTACAATAAAAACTTGTAATGATTTAATATATCGCAGAATGGTGTCACTGACGGAACTCGATGTCAGTGTCAATAATTTGGAGGAAATCCCAATTGGCATCGGTCTTCTTCGGAGGCTGAGAACATTTAGAGCAGATGACAACTTCATTATGCACATTCCACCCGAGGTCGGTTTATTTATTTTTCTGCATTCAGAAGCTCCTATTAAGTCTGTGCTGGTTGTATTGTATTCACGAGTAAGCAGTCACTGCAAGACAAAAAGACCTGCTTGTAGTAAAAGGCCACTCCAAAGATCCTGGATTGCCTTACTTTGTAACCCTTTAATGACGAGAGTGTATTAAAAGTGACTGGGAAACCAATGCAGCTTGTTGTTATCTAAATGCTTTTATACATACCCACATATACATTGCATCCATGGGATGCTTTTCAGCTTAATCTGACTGACCTGTGAATTAACCATATTGTGAATCTGTTTTGGACTGCCACCTGATTGAAGCATTATGCATTATTGAACCATTGTACTATAGAAGTTCTGAGATGACATTTGAAAATACAATAGGCCTAAATGTGCTGAAAGTAACTACTGTTACTTACATTTCGTGTGCACAGCACTCATGTACAAGGCTATTTTGAGCAGTTGTGTGGTGTTTGTTTGCATAGCTTGGCAGCTGTGGAGCACTGACCATTCTGTCCTTGCGCAGTAACAGCCTGACCTACATTCCAGATGAAATCGGACACATTACGCATCTACATGTGCTCAGCCTTAGCGACAACAAACTGACGTGTCTTCCATTTGGTTTGACGAAACTGATGGAACTGAAGGCTTTGTGGCTGGCAGATACCCAGGTACTTGGAATTTGCACTGATAGTTGCTTGAGTGGTTTGTGGCACTTCAAATTGTTTTGAAATAAGCCAGCAATAAATGTGCTTATTCAAAGTTCACTTGTGTACATTTTGGCTAAAGAGTGCAGCCATTTTGGGCTCTAATTGGGCACTTTTGACTGGGTACCATAAATTGCCCACTGGCTACCTCTCTGGTCTGGCTCATACAGTAGGTGTGTCTAGCCAGAGTATTTCTATGAGCGATTAGGCCCCATTACTGTTTTGTTAATATAGACTGAACCTCCTAATTTTTTATATGATTTTGTATCTATTCTTTTAGAGTAATGTAAAATTGATGTGGATACTGGACTACCTGTAATTAAGCTGCAACACTATCTTACTTGGTTTTTAATGTAGCTCTCAAAACCCGTGCTTTTGTAAACTTTTTTGAACTGGCAATAGTCGTAATTAATTTCTCTGGCAGTTGAATATATTTCTTGCTGTGCCATCTTGTTAAATAGGTGAAGCCACTGATGCATCTCCAGAGAGACACGGACAGAAAAACTGGGCAGAAGATTCTGACATGTTACCTTTTGCCTCAACTGTCACAGAAACATTATGGTTAGTTGCATTTGTCATTTTTGCTGTGATGAATGGTAATAATTTGCCTGTGATTACCATAAACCAGATGTAGGAGAGTATTTAATTCATAAATTAAAGATAACTGAGTGGATTGGTGGCTGATTTGCTCAACAATCACCTTCTAAACTTAGTTGAATTTGGCTTCTCCAATGGTTAATGATTCTTTATTACAATTTCACTGAAGTGATTATCAGTTGATGCATCGGGTGTTATAATAAAGGTGCTGTAGATGTCATTAGGTTAGATTGAGAAGAGGACTTCTAGGTTCTGATCCTTCCTCTTGTTGGTTGCTTGAACAAATCTCCAGTTAAAAATTCTATAGTCATGTGCAATGTGCATTATGCTCTGGCAGAGTATTGAATTTAAGACCATAAATTTAAGAAATTTGTAAGGGTACAGAGATACTGCTGTAGATTACAGAAGATAATAATGGGGATGAGAGACAATAATTTTGATGAGCGGGCAGTCTTGCAGCAGATGTTCTCTTAAACTAGAAATTGTGTTTTTGTGTGTTTTATTAGAAGATGCAAGTAGTTTCCATAGTTCCAGTTGGGAAGAGAGGAGTGGGAGACGGCGTCAGATTCATTTCGACTTCCAAGACTTACCACCAGAACATGTATGCTTTTTGCTCTGTATTTCATCTATTAGCATGCTGCATATGACCTGAGGTTTATATACAATTTCTAGGTTTAACCCTTTAACAACGGCATGTACTAAAATGTATGGGAAACCAATGCAGCTCATCGTTAAATGGTTAAAGAAAATGAGTTTAACAGCCAATGTTCGAACTTTTGTGTGTGTACTGTTTAACCAAAAAATAAAAGCAAACAAACTGGACAACTTTTCATTATAGATTAGATGCCTTGACAACTTGTTACCCTTTAACCTAATGTGATTTACAGATGTCAGATAGTGCAAAGCTGCAGTGGTTATTATTGGCTGTTTCTGTAACTTAAAAATTGCCAATTTTTAAGTTTACATAGAATTATGTCAACTCCCAAGTGTTTTTTGTGAAGCTGTGGAGTTTGGAAAATGGGTTTATTTTCCATGTGCAACTTAGTACCCAAATTTAATAGACCTAATGATCAGGTGATTGGGAGTTAGAAATCAGCTGGGGAGTCATTGACATTCTTCTTTTGGTGGTTGTTAAACAGTTTTCTTTGCAATACATTTCGAAGGGTGTTTTTTATTTACCATGAACTGACGAAGTATATTTATTGACATTCAGCCGAGTGGCCTTTAAAATTTTGTAGACATATGAAAAACATGTGACTGTCTCTGTACATTATGGACTTAGTTTCTTCTTTATTTGCTAAGTGAGTGTCTGGACATGCTCAGAGCTTGCAATGTAAACCATAGTTCGTTGTGTTTTTAGTAAAATGAAAAGATAGTGATTGAATGTAGATGTGATTTGTGTTGTAAAACTGTTTGCTGCAAGAATCTTTGGCGCTTAGAAAAATGATCCTCTGCTAAGCTGACCGAACCTTTGCTTTTGTTGACTCAGACGCAGCTGTACAGGACACCAACTCCGTATCCTAAAGAACTGAAACAACGCATTCAACGTCTAAGGCAACTGGCCACAAAGAATTCAGTTGGTGGAGAGACCGAGAACTCTGAGGTGAGCTTCAGCTGATGTTTGCAGAGATGCTCTCTTAACACTTTAACGACGAGAGCATACTAATAGCGACTGGGAAACCAATGCAGCTCATCATTAAAATATAACCAGTGCAGCTCATCGTAAAGTATTAATACACTGCTTTTGTGAGGTACTTAAAATGTGTTATACTAAGTTTCCTGATACATACATACATACATACCTATATAATTGCTTAGCAAGTGGAGTGCTGAGTTGCTAGTAGTTAGTCTTGTCATTTCTCTTTGCATGTTTCTTTGTTATGCATTCTGTGTTTCTTCATTTCTATTCAATTTTTGTATTCTGTTGGAAACCGTAGGCTGTTACTGGGCGACGAATGCAAAGGCTGTCAAGTACTAACCTTACGTCAAGCAGTACACAAGTATCCACTCGACCAACTTCTCCACGATTGATAGGACGGCATGCACTACTCAAGGCTGACAAGGTTAGCAAGCAGAGCAACTCAGAATCATTATATCATCAAACCATTTGTACAGTGTAGTTAAACATTGATGCTCTTTTGAGCAGCTTTTATAATATTTCTGAAGTATTTATTCCATAAAATGCTGTTTTGATCTCACTGATGTGGTCTTTACATCATTAAATGATTTCTGTAATGTTGATGGTGCATGTAAGACGGGAAAATATGACAATCCATTTTTCAGATTGAATAGAAACACTGCTTTTATTTATATTATTTTATTTTGAATGTACAAGCTACTGTGTTCTGTTCGAAACACCTCTGAGTAGCTGAAAAATTTCAAGATGACCACACTATACTGGCACATCAAAAAGGTGCCACAGTATGCTGTACATTTCTGGTTACAATTAGTTACATTAGACTTACATTTGCATTTTGGCAAATTGATTATAGAAAATGTCATTCCTAGTAAAACGCAATGTGTTTGAAAACAGGAGAAAACACAGAAAGATAAAGCCCGAATGCAGATGAAAGGTAGAAGAGAAATGAGATCTGAATCTTCAGCTTCCAGTGTTTCTTCTGTTAAGTTTGCTACAAAACGCACATCAGATGAACAGACTGGTAACACATGATGATTTATTAATTAACATGTATGTGTGGTATGTGTCTGGTTAGTGGGACCCATTGGTCGCCCCTTAAGGGTCTCATAGGTAACCACTACGTGTTTTTGCCAATGTATTTCAGTTGTCGTTTACCTCCTTTTTTGTATGTTTTTTTGGTTAACAAATAAATGCAATTCAATCTAGATACTTACTATAGCACATTTATTTAAATTCCCAACAAAAGCTCTGCCTGCACCAACCTAAATTTATTGCAGTAATTAATGTGCAGAGTCAAACAAATGGATTACTATCCAAGGCTGATAGTAGACGCTGTATGTTTGGAGTTCTTGGACTACTTGGTGATGAAGAAGAGGAGCGATGATGGGAGACAAGGCTCACAACACGCAAACCCCAATTCCAAGTGCAGTGCTTTGCAGATGGTAGAAGGTGCTGTTCCGGGCATCCCTTTCCCACTGGGTGTGAACCTGAAACCCCTTATAACGGATGAGTTCATGGTTGCATGCAAGACCTCAATAACATATGTCCAAACACTGTCTAAAACACTTGCAATTACAAAATAGAGAAACAACTTCAAGAACGCATGCCACGTCACAGTACGAGAAATAGTCGTGCAAAAGAGTGGCAGGTAACAGTTTAATAATATTGCTAAGTTTGGTGACTGAAAAGTTGCTAAATGTAATTAATTTTCACACTACCCGGTACTAATGTTTACTAGAGTGTGATTTCTGATTTCAGCACATGGTAACAAACTGTGGTCTTCAACGAATTCAATGCAATCATGCACTGATTCAACAAGAAGACAACAGCAACCAGAAAGTGTAGGAGAAAGCAACAATACTCTGAAAAAGACTTACATAAATGGCAGCAATTCAGGTGAAGGAAAGTGGTTGGTTAACTGTGTTAATCCGGTGCGTGACCAAACCATGGGATATGGTAGCATGAATCAGCTTGCAACAGCTAGCAGCACGAATGAGGTCAGTGGATATGGCAGCACACGTCACATTACTGCAAGTGGTAGCCGGAACCAAGTCCCTAGACAAGGCAACACGCAACAGAATGCGCCATGTGGTAGTGTAAATGAAATCTCTGGATCCATTAGTGGCAGATGTGATGCTTCTGGTACAACAGACCATTGTGCAACTGATCTTCCCTATAATGCCACAGGGGCAAATACTCACAGAAACGTGCAACGGGCTGGAAGTTGTGAAGATCAACTAACGTTGAGTCCACCGTTGAAAGGTCGTAGGGAGTGTGTTGAACCCACGAGACCTGTAACGTGTGTCGAAGGTCAGTCTGTAATGTTCCTGAAATGGCATTCACCAGACGAGTCAAGATCTGGCACACTGCCAAATGCCAGTTCAAGGGCAGTTAGCAGTGACAATGTCAACTCTGCCAATGCTGCAAAACCAGTTGTTGGCAATGGCGGTATAGAAATGATGTCATATGGAGAGTTTGTGAGCAACATGGTAGCTGCAGGAAGGCGGTTTCCATCAGGCAGCATGAATCGTGACAGAAGATATCCACCTCCAGTGTATTCCTACCGTTGCCATCCACGCCAACCGAGTTCGTCATCTCACGGGCGTCGCCATGGTTATGAATCAGATACCGGTTACCGTAGCAATATTGGTAATCATAGCCATCATGGCTATGATTCTGATGCTGGATGCCGTGGTGATGTTGGATATCGCAGTGACTCCGAATGCTTTCGGGGTAATCGCTTTTCTTCAACCGACACTTCAAACAGAAAACCACTTCATCCAGCTTCAGCGGTTCAAGAGAATGCCAACACTCTGGAACGATCAATGCTTTCTGGATCTAGAGATGGAAGAACAAAAGTGTCTTCGGAAAGGCCCGGTGCCCACGAGACAATAAGAGAGGAAAGCGAGAATCTTGCCGGACATGAAGCTTGGAGAAGTTACGAGGCACGAAAAACTCCAGACGGAAGATTTCAGGTCTGGACTTTTGTGTTCTTTACCATTTGGAAACAACTACATATGTGCACGTGTTATTCAGTTTTGGTACTGTTAGCTTCACCTGTTGTCTATCTGACTGTCATCACAACACTGGGGTGGTTCTTAAACTGTCCCAAGTACTTTACCCTGTATAGTAGCTGAGACAAGGACTAACTTCAAAGCAATACCTATCTTACAAGCTGCCAGGTTTTTTCAAACAATAAATTTATTTCTATTAAAAAAATTATTATGCATGCAAGGTCATGCAGCGTAACTACCATGCCTATCTCGAGGGTGGACATCATAGAGAAGTATTGATATGATGTTGAATGCAATGGTATCTGAATTCAGTTGTTTGTTTTCTGCTGCTGTCTTTTAGGTTGTAGAAGAAAGACTGAATTTGGCAGTGGGTGGGCGACGGCCAAGAGTTTCAAACAGTGAAGAAGCCTTGTATGGGACCAAAACTAAAGCCGGAAGAAAGAGCAGAAACATGATCCCAATTGAACTCTAGTCATCACGACAAAAACTTTATTTTTTTACCCAAGAAATAATTATTAATAAACATATCAAAACATGTACCACATTTTACAGGTGGTTTTACATATTTTATTAGGTTCTTGTCCGAGTTCTTTTGATATCCATATCAGGTTAAGATTTTATATTTTGTGATAAATTCCTATTTCCTTTCTGATCAAAAGGAATTTCCTTTCTGATCAATTTAGATGGTAATTGTCATTGCCTGTAGACAGGATAAAGACAGTAATGAAACTAAATAAAATAATTGTGTGAATCATAAACTCGTTGTTGTGGAGGCAGATTTTTATGCCAGTAACACAAGAACTGTGTAGCAAATGTTGATGTCTTGCAACTTTTTATAAACACGTCATTTTGGGAAATGTTGAATCCTCAATTAACATTTGAGCATTAAGCTCGTTGATGTGTGTACAGGTAGCTATGGGAAAATATCTCCAACAAGGGGTCGGGTTTTGTCTGGACACATCCATTTGCAGTCTCCGTTCGAGTGCTGGTTTGCTGCACCGAGCAATAAATTTCATTTTCGCTTGACCGTGGAATAAACCGTATAGTAAGCAATTGCATAAATCCAGTAGCTGCTATTCATATGAAATTGTGTAATGTAATGCCAGTTTATTCGTCGCAGCATCAACAAGCTTCGATCACAACACAATTTATATTTCAAAAATAAAATTACGACTGGAAAATCAGAATCAGATCTAGCAAAAGAAAAGATGTTACTGAAACTAATAGAATCTAGTCCGCTGGCCATGGACTAGCAAGCCATTCAATTGCTCATGGGTTTGCTGCCAAATGAAGCGAAGTTTTATTTTATTAGCAAGTGATCCGAATCTTGAATTCAGTGGAAGGACTGGATTATTCTATTGGACCGTTTGTCCTTCATGCAGTTTTTTGAAATAGTCTAACATGTTTGATTTTTCTAGAACTGTTTTTGCAATTTCTGAGAATATCGAATTTGTTGTCAGTAGGGTCGTGTAGTTGAGCAACTCGTAGGGAGTTGGCAGAGTCCAGTGGTAAGCATAAGCGTCTGTTTTCCAGTTTTTGATGCTGTTTGAGTTGAGATGGTGTTTGCGTTCATCATGGTAGTCCGGATACCAGGTAGGGTGGCAAAGGCTCAGATAGCAGATGACCTGAAGGTGAGGATCTATTCGCACGAGGTCCGGATGCCGCTCCTTTACTCTGTATGGCTGTCGTAATCCATTCCACGCCCAGTCCTCATCCTTGAACCATTTCATCGATTCCTGGAATTTGTGCCAGAACTTGGCATTTCGTTTCCCAAGTGCTACGCCGAAGTTGATGGTGTCCGGGAATGGGTGGTTCCAGTACGTCCAGTCGTACGACCCGATTGCGTCGTAACCTCTTATCTCGCGGTCAAGTGGTCGGATGAAGATGGTGTCCGTGTCCACATAAATGCCGCCGTACTTTATCATAAAATCAACTCGCCAGATGTCGGTAACGTGTGAAAGGACATTGACCTGGGTGCCATAAATTGTACCGGGATGCTGACGATAGATTAGGTGGACTTTCTCATGGTCCTTGATCAGTTGCCAGTAATTTCCAGTTGGTGGTCCATCACCATGTATGTAAACAACATCCACCTTTGCCATATTTATCAGACTAAGCACACACAGATAGAACAGGAAATCCATTTCTCCGCCTCCGAGCCAAACAATATGGGCGATGTTTGGAATGAGCTCATCGTATGTTGGCTCTGGACGCAGAATCTTTGGCGTACCATAAAATATGGACCGGGCGAGGCGGCCAAAGGAGTTGTCGAGTTCCCAGATGTCCTTTGGAAAGAGCGAAGTGGTCAAGTAGATGCACCAGGACTTTCTGTGTGCTTGAACAAACTGATCTTTATGAATACACTGCAGAGTCAGTGTTTTCAGTTGAGTGTTTTG
Source organism: Aporrectodea caliginosa (assembly GCA_020284085.1). Taxonomy (NCBI): domain Eukaryota; kingdom Metazoa; phylum Annelida; class Clitellata; order Crassiclitellata; family Lumbricidae; genus Aporrectodea; species Aporrectodea caliginosa. Next base: position 1,107,093 of record JACEVL010000113.1, on the reverse strand, counting down.
TAAAATTGTACTCAAACTTTGACCACCAGGTAGGTCTCGTTTGGTCATCAGAAACCCAATTCCTGTGGTAGCATTTAATGCATTAATAACATCCTTGCTGCGGTATTCAACTGGAAACTTGGTTAGTATTGTGAGTTCATTGATGTACATGCCACCTCTCTTTGTCAGCAATTCATGAATAAATGGTAAGCTTGGCTTTCCAAATCCGTCACAGGCATGGTCATTTACGGTAAGCTGATGACGTCGAAAGAAGGGATATTTCTCAACGATTTCACCGTACCATGTGTTGTAGGTCCACGAGTCAACAACTGGTTCAATTTCATACAAGAAAATGAGATTGTCAGGTCGTAAGTGACGTATAACACTCATGACACTGAGATAGTGCGGAAACTCGAACCATCTCTTTCCGCACCAAACATAGAACACTGTGCTTGGAGCGTAGCTGCTGTTGAGCAGCAGCCTCTGTGGAAGTTCATCGTTTACATAGAACAGTCGAGGTACTTCTGTAGTTCTGTTCGACACCGGTGACTTCTCCTTGAAGCCTTCAATAAATTGAACGTTCCCAGGAGGAGCTGTGATTATATGGCTTCTCATATCCTTTGAGTAACTGGCATTTGTTGCAGATAGTGGTCGATCCTGTTGCTTTGGTATTGTACGTCCCTGTTGGCCATTCTCTTGTAACTGCATGTCGCGTATTTGAGCAGCAATCTCTCGAGCAGATAAGCAGCTCTGTTGCAGACCCGCAATGTAGAATGTGATCAACGAGTAAAGCATGAAGAAAACGGCAATTAAAAAGATGTTGACGAAACTCAACGAGGTGAAGCGCCTTAGTGGAGTCATTTTGATGAATCGTGTATCACGAAGAACTTGGTCACTGTTATATGCCACCACCATAAGAACCTACAAGAATGAAGAGGAATCTCATATCATTATCTAAGAATCAAACAAGTAAAAGCAATCTATAAACTAAAAGAAACAGAATTCTTAGTCTCTATCTTAACCGTTTCATTTCTTTTTAGTGCAAGTTCTACAGTGCAATGACCTTGTCCTCAGACTTATAAGATTCGTTGATTGCTAGCCTTATTAACACTTTAACCCTTTAACGCCGGGCGTGTACTAAAATGTATGGGAAAACCAATGCAGCTCGGCATTAAAGGGTTAACAATGAGTGTTTACTAAAAGTGTCTGGGAAACCAATGCAGCTTGTCGTTAAAGTGTTAAGAAATGAACCTTCTCTAAGTATATAAATGCTGAGTCTTCCAGTTCCCAAAGTGTTGCTATAGAATACTGAAGAGTAATATCTTAATAGCGGCTATTAAGTCAGCTGTGACAAAAAAGAAGCCCAAAAATTGTCTGGCCTTTGTAGGCTCAAGATCACGACCTGCCAGTTTGAATTTATCATCCACCTTGAGGCACAAAAATTGCCTTGCACGATCCTGGCCTTTGTGGGCTCAAGATCATGACTTGTGTTTGAATTAGGCTCAGCATGTGGTTGACATAATTTATCATCCACCTCGACGTACTGCATAAAGTTTATACACATTCTGAAGAATGTTTTGCATTTTTACAGCATTAATGCATTTAAAAAAAAAATTATGCACAGGTTAAAGAAACATTGCTTGCAAGTAGCTTGGTTAGTTTTGTACCCAAAAGGCACTATACATACATGTTAAATAATTGAAGTCACTTAACATGCATTGATCCTGCAGGTAAATATTAATTAAAAGCTGACACCAAAGTTCAAACTTCGATAAAAAACTTTAGTGTTTAATCACTGTATTTACTCTACAGTACTGGTTGTTTTCAAGAACAGCGAAAACTATACAGCTGAAGTTAAACTTTAATCATCAGAACTCTCTCCTATACATGACATTCCCATAACCATTAAATCCTATCTAGCCCTTTGGAATCATCCCTACCTGAAAAATACACACCTTTAATGAAATCAATATTGTCCCAACAACATTCTAAGCACTTGGCTATACTCCTGCAAATACAATGAATTTCAAGTAACCTTAATTGTGCGTCCTGTGGTGTCCAAATGTTGCTCAGCTATCCACAACCAAGTAAATAAAACTCCCGGTTTAATCACTGGCAAAGAATGTTTCAGTAAAATGGTATGAGAGACACCTACCAAAACAAAAGATATCCATCCGGCCAAACAGATGTCCTATTAAACAGTTCTACAAGATATACAGTCAAGCAAATGTCCTATTAAACAGTTCTACCTGACACGAGTAGGCCCTACGGCCGTAATCCTACCTCATTTCCATGAAGCACACTGTTTTTGGCCACGCTTCAGTGGTTACCAACCTTACCAGCAGTCTGACTTCATGAAGGCAGACATGACTAGCCAACACCTAGGCTGTAAGCACACTGGTAGCTGAACCTGTTCCCACACACAGGTCAAACAAGCGTGGGGCAGGTCAATGGACCATGACAACTGCCTAAAAATAGCTAAGGATTGAATGTCACATCTCTTCTTAGTACCAGAAAATGTAGGAGGAGTCTAAAGTGTGCAGCAAGTCTTCCAAACACTAAGGCCCAGTATTTTATGTATGTCAAGCCGGTGTTTTACTGGCACCAGGCATTAATTTAGAAAACTCCTAAACAACTGAATTAAATAATTGAAATAATGTAAAAAATTAGGTTATGAATTTTATGCATATCGTCAACCGCCATTCAATGTTCACAACACTGGTCATTCAGTTTTTACTGCATTTTAAAATTAAAACAAGTGGAGTTTTTTGGACTAATGGAGTAAACAAAGAGAATCAATGGTTGAACAAGTGTGCATATGTTGGGCATTTGTTGGCATATATGAAGTAGCAAGCGTTACCCTTCACTGAATGTAATTTAATCAGGTACATGAGTAGTGAAACTTCTGTAAGACTCTTTAAACTCTGCTTCCAACCCTACACCAAAGAACTCGGCAATAACAGTAATAATAATAGAAATAACTGCAAAGACTAGCCATTCCAGAACAATTACTTGAGATCAAAATTGCCTCAGACAAAATATAATAATAAATTGTAACTACTACAGCACTAGTGTACCAAAACCAAGCCAGAAGTCAGGTCAATTTCCCGGGCATTCTAACAAGACAGACAGCCAACCTAATATGGTAGACACTGTTGTGCATGGCCAAAGTCGAACACCTGCAAGAAATGCGTGTCAGTGAGGCAACAAAAATTAATGAAACTTTGTAGATGTCATATTTATTAATATCACAACCAAACCTGTCTAACAAGACAGAAAGGTCACCATCGAAGTTCCACCGGAATCCATTAAACATGGATTGGCAAAGAAACTCCTGAAACAAGGTATGTGTGCTGCATGCCACAAATACCAACTGTGCTGCAAAATGGTAATGAGAAATTGAAAAACAATGGCCACCATGTATAAAACGTTCTGCTAAAGAAATGACAAGTAATCAAGAATTTATATAAGCACCATTTAAAGTAAACTACTCAATATCCTGTCTGCCTGACATAGCAAAGAGCTAGAGTGACTAGCAACAGTGGCAGACAAGCCATTAACAGTACGTTGTAAGTAGGCATAAAACCTGGCTGCAGCAACCTTTTGCTTAATCGTTGACTCTTATCGTATAAATCTAGGACATTTTACTGTCCAAAGGCAGCAAAATCTGTAGATCAATCTGCTCTTCGCACTTCACCATTTATGCTTCAACATGTTTCAATTTCCGTTTTACACGTAAGACTAATACAGTGGTTAAAAAATGACTCGCATTCCACGTTATGAAACTGATACAATGGCTAAAGAAGACTTGAATTTCATAGTTAAGATCTATTCTTCGCAAACAACCAGTTGTTCCTTTACTTTTACATAAACTATATTGATACCAAATACCATTTCAAACAAAAAGGGAGATAACTGGCAAATAACTTACTATTCAGTCTCTCTTGAAGAGGTCCTAAACCAGTCTATGATTACAATTAAAATTACAGTCATGAATATTTTGCCACAGTTTAACTGAGCAAGTAGCAATCAATGTTTTAACACTCATTTCAAAATCTAGGTATGGGTAAGGTAACTGCTCACTCACAACATGTCTGTTCTATGTTTGTACTGAGGTCAGAGGAATGTTCCCATTATTGAGGACTTTCTTGATGACGATCAAACAAGACAACCGCAAGCCAGCAACCAACCACATAAACCATACTGTAAGAGGCTGTGATGGAGATGCCTTTCTGACAAGTACTCAGTGCTATATCTAATTATTACTTTAATTTATTATTCTTTTCAGTTTAGAAGGCAAGAAATACATGTATGCCTGCCAACATTTGTCCCAAATTGAAATGAATCTTAACGCTCCTTCTTTGTGAGGCTCTTAAACGGCACCACAAAAATGTTCAGCTACATAAAAACATACATAAAAGTGGAACTGAAATATGACACTGTGCACAACTGACTTTGAATGACAACAACATAGCAGGAAACACAAACTAATAAATTCTTACATTCAACGACGCTGATTAAGAAATGCTCAAGCACTTCATTCGTTGATAGACAGAATTTGTATGTTTTTATCTAATGAATGTTTTAACAGTGAGAGACACCCAACTTACATTATGCTACAGTAATTAAAATAAATGCAAAATTCTTAAGAGCTGTAGAAATGATGATGCAATATCAACATCGCAAATTACCAGTTACCTAAACTTAAACCAGTAAAATCAAACTGTGACTCAAGACAACTTATCTGTGCCCTAAGGTTTCTGAATTACCTACACAAAACTGTTAAAACTTCATAATTCACAACATAGTTGCAGTCTCGTTCAATTACAAACTTAACGCAAACTGTGACTCAATGACAAGCAGTTCTCCTTCAGAACCAATGACTTAACAGTTACCTAATAACTGCCTCCAAAGGATGAAACTCAGCTGTATTCAAACTGGTTAAGTTGCAATTTAAAACTGAATCTAAACCGTCAGTAAACCTAAAACGTCACAGGAAAACATTTTGCGAAACAGTCATTCACATAACCTCTCTCCCAATCAGAACACGTGGAAGTGCTGGAAAGAGCAGTTCAACATGGAACGTTCAAACATTTGGATCGACTGGTACCACACCGATGCCAACGCCGCCTTCATGCGCACACATTGACGCCGCAAATGACCAGCTGTTCAGTTCTGCATCGTACACTTCGATCGAACTCAGATTGGACGTTCCGTCGTAACCTCCAATCGCATACAGTTTGCCACAGTTGGCCACCAATGCAACACGACTTCGTTTAACGTTCATTGGGGCAACATATGACCACCGGTTCACAACTGGATCAAAGCATTCGACGCTCTTTAGAAAGACGTTCCCATCATAGCCGCCTGAAACGTACAGCTTTCCGTTGAGTGATGCAACTCCGAGACGACATCGCTTGGACAGCATGGGAGTGGCGGCTGACCAAACAGCAGACAAAGGGTTGTACGATTCCACCTACAATGACCATTAAAGATTCCTAAGTTGCTTTATGACTGTAATGATGAGCAGGATAAGTTTCTGTTGCCTTGTTCAGCAATTTTCCTTATCAATCAATCAATCAATCAACCTTTTAATGAGGGAATTTCCAGGCACAATGAATTACAACTTGAGGTAACAATAACATTGGCGACAAGAGGAGACCAAGAAGGGATCAAGATCCCCTTAGTAGGGACACCTGGAATAACATTCCATTGTTATATAAGTAATGACAGCACAGTCAATACCTTGATTAATAGAAACAATCAACTACATTCGAAAAGAATCTTAAATAAAATCATAACTAACGATAGAAATGGACTACAGGCAACGTGAGATAACCAGATTTCTTTAATTAGGAAGGCGCGCGTGTCTTTTTAAAATTCTGTAGGTGTGGGGCCTGAAGAATACTTAGGGGAAGCGTGTTCCAAGTTGTGGAGCTGGCAGATTTCATGGAGAAGATACGAGTGTTAGAATTGGCATATATAGGACGAGAGGAACTAGGGCCTCATTAATGCTGGGATACAAAGACAGAGGAATAGCTTTGAAAGCAAAAATTGAAAATAGAAACCAGAAGTAAAGCAGTAGAATGAAACTACATAAATTGTGTTGGCAGAATTTACCAACAAGAACAACAACGAGACAACTAGATAAAATAAAAACCTTTGAACAATTAGATTTACCGAGTCAAATATGGATAGTCCGTCATGGCCACCAATGGCAAATATTTTTCCATCTAGCACAACAACTCCAGCAGCACTGCGATGTTTCTCCATGCTAGATATCATCGTCCACTGGTCAAGGTTTGGGTCGTAGGTCTCGACAGAGTTTAGAGATGTTATGCCATCGTAGCCACCACAAATGTATAACTTGTCTCCAAGGGCAACAGCACCAAGTGCACTGCAATAAAAATCAAAATTTAAAACTAGTTTCAGTACAACAGCAAGACCATGCATGTGTTATAGCACATGAAGAACATTGGTTACAGCACATAAAGAACATGGGTTACAGCACATGAAGAACATGGGTTACAGCACATGAAGAACATGGGTTACAGCACATAAAGAACATAGGTTACAGCACATGAAGAATAAGGGTTACAACTCATGAAGAACGTGGGTTACAGCTAGTGATGTAGCTTTTCCGGAAAAGTATTTTGCGGGAAATTTTCCGGAAAATTTCCGGAAATTTTCCGCAGAACCGGAAAAATACATTTAACTCATAATGTCAGATTTTCAGTATGAGATGACACTAGAAAAATTGGGTTTTTAAAGTTCCTTTTATTTACAGTATTTTTGTCAATGTGGACAATGTTCACCTTAAAAGAATTAAAATAAACATTAACACTGTTCAGTATTCATTAGCGGTTCAGACTAGAGTAGCCTAGTTCAAACGAGTTGTAGCCTGTATGTCTGCAGTCTATTCTGCTGCAGTAAAGTTTAAAAAATTGAAATAAACATTAAACAATCTACCAAAAGTTGAAACAATACTGTTTGAAACAATTTTCTCATCAATAGTTTACTGTTCATTAGTGGTTCAGACTAAGTAGCCTACTAGTGCAACCTAGTTGTAGCTTGTAAGTCTGCTCTGCTTCAGTGTCAACTGTCAATCTCTACTGCATCATCCATGTCCAGATCATCAATTTCATCAGCTATTAGTCAGCTTTGCCTTAGTCCAGGAGTTTCAAATCTTTTGCCCCTCACCCCTGGGAAATGTTTGACCAATGTTCACACCCCCTACAAAGATATTATCACATTTGAAGACGCATACACGAAATTTGTACTAATGGAATTTATTCTTACAAGCCTTACATGCTTACAATGCTACATGGAAATAAACTTCTAACCTTACGGTTTACCCAAACTTATCCTATGACAGCTCAACAATTTATAATGTATTATCAATGCATTCTTATAATTCATACAAGTTTTCCCTCTTTGTCGCACCCCTGAAATGACAGGGAGCATGCACCCCAGTTTGGGAACCCCTGCCTTACCCATACACCGCTCACTCAAGGCTCACGGCTCTTAGACAAACTAAAACGCATTCTTTTGCTACTTACCAAGAAAAGCAGATTTGAAAATAGATTAGTCTCAGATTTCAATGGCAAAATCTTTTCCAAATCTTTTGCCCCTCACCCCATATTTCAAAACATAAAAAGTAGAATAAAAAACCTCATAAGAATTAACCTGTTACAGTATTAAAATAGTGTCTATATAGTTCTACGGCATCAGTTGCTGTTTTTGTCTCATATTTTCATTACTAAAATATATTAAGGAGACTAAACCATAGAAAATATTTTCTCTAAATTAACAGTGAAGTATAATTGTAATTAGGCTAATTCTTAGATGTATTGTCGTTGTTGAGCCTTGTGAACACACTGAACAGTAAGCACTAACAGTGCCATAGATCTGTTTTGAATAAACATATCAATTATAACTGCATAAGATAGCTTAGAGTGAGTGATGTTTAAACATTATTATGCATTTATATTGTTATTGTTATTTAGTAATTATTATATCGATGGAAAAATATCGGAAATTTTCCGGAAAAAAACACCGGAAATTTTCCGAAATTTTCCGGAAAAATATTAAATTTTCCGGACAATTTTTCCGCCTCACAACACTAGTTACAGCACTAGGAACATGAGAGCTTTTTACTTTTGCTGTACGATAATTTACTCCTCAAGCTAGCTTTATATTACTTGTGGTAAGGTAAGGTATAGTATGGTAAGGTAAGGCTACCTTGGTAAGTAAATTACCATACAGCAAAAGTAAAGCTCCCATGTTCCTAGTGGATGGATATGCTCATTTCCAACTAATATTTGACCCTTGGGCCATCAAAGAACAAATCACATGTATCATCAACATTGACATTTATTTCTCAACATTATAATTATAATGCCAGTTGCAAATAAATTGACTACAAAAAGACCAACATGTTGCACACTACAATATGGTACAGTTACACAAGATAGGGTAAACATCTTTACATGCTCTAATCTATTCTAAGAACTTCTGTAGAGCACTGTCATAATGCTCAGAGCATCAGTCGATATTCACTGCTACACAATACAGTTGTGCATGCCAAAACCCAGCTCCAGTGAGTCCAGTGGAAATACCATGAGGAATTCATTAGTCCAAATTGTATTGTATTGTATTTGAACACTTGTTATAGCGCCCCTACCAGATTGCCCATTCAGAGGTGCTCCCGACTACTGCGCGAACGCTGAATCGGAGTTTCACGCCGAAGCGCATGAGCAATTGCGAGTGAAGGACTTGCCCAGGGTCCCTACGCGGCGGCTTTGAGGTGGATTCGAACCCGCAACCCTCCAGCAAGGCACCGAACATACCCCTATTACCACCGCACCCCAGTTGTATTGTGTTGTGTTGTATTGTAAAAAAGTCAGGCTCTAGACTGTAAAGCGTATTATGGTGCCATCTACTGAACAATCTAGCGTCTAGAGTTGCTATAAAAATAAAACAATCTCACCTGCGCTTACAAAGCATAGGTGCAACAAGTTTCCACTTTTTCTTCTGTAGATCAAACACTTCAACTGTATTCAGTCTCTCTTGACCGTCATAACCACCAATTGCATACAGCTGACCTAGAATGATATAAAAATCAATTAGTAGCATCCTTATCACCACAGACAGCATGGGGTGGCAGTGTGCTATATATGCATTAGCCATTTACATTATTAGTAAAACTGTTAAGTGCATGTATGATGAATGTATGTATGATATATGTATGTATGAAGTATGAATGATGCATGTATATGTACATACCGGTATGTATGCATGATGAGTGTATGTATCAAGACATTCAATAAAGCATGTGTAAAGTACCTCACACAGGTACTGAAGTATACCCCGCAGCCGATCGAGTCGATCGATCAAGTCGATCGTAAACTCGGCCAAGTCGAGTCGATCGAAAAATCGTCGACTCGATCGACTCGCCGATCGAGTCGATCGTAAACTTCGGTCAAGTCGAGTCGATCGTTGTTTCCTCGACTCGACTCGACTCTGAAATATTTTACTTACAATTTTTTCGTAATTCTGTGTAAACACACAACTAGGCCTACCGTATGAACCTATACGAAGTTCAGTGCAAATAATGAACCTCTTGGCGCTTTCTTATTAGTGGAAGTTATAGAGATACTTGTTTTCACAGTTTCACGGTGAAAATTGGAGCGATAAGATGCGTTAAGAATGCCGTAGTTTCAGGAAATTTTAGCTTTGTAGTCAGTAACAATGACCTCAAAACGTTCATAAGTCTGTACATTAGAACAGGACAGAATGCGTCGACTTCTCACTCGGATGTGTGGCAACATTTTGGTCCACTCTACAATGAGTATTAATGGGAGCCGCAGCTGCCGCCCACGATTCATATATTTGACCTAGTCGCCCTATCTGTTTCAAAACCTAAAATGCCTACATTGTTGCCTTCCGGATTGGAAATGTCATAAAATGAAATACAATAATAGTGTCATGTGGATTCGTGGAAAAATACTTGCAATTGTAGCAGTTGGAGCATTTGTATGTCTATTATCTGGAGCATGTAGGCCTATGCTGAACCGACAGAACCCTCCAAGAGGTTCCAAGCGTGAACCTCTAACTAACTTCAGTAATCGTGAGCAGTTTCAAGTTTCTTGAACTAACTCTAATTCATTACGAAGATTTATATAGCGCATAGGTGCAAATTAATACAGACATTACACGTCCTCTAGTTCCTCTACTGCCTTCTTATTTGTCGAGCAGGTACTAACTTCTGCACCGTACTGTAGGAGATTCCATTGTAGCCTAGATGCCTAGCTGATCAAGTCGACGGGTTAGGCGAGGCTTAATTCTTACAAGTCTGTACATTAGAACAGGACAGAATGCGCACACTATATCATAATAGTACCTTAAATGTTACTTACCAGTTCAATTACAGTTTGAAGAAGCGTGTGCAATTGAAATTCATGAGTAATTTAGTTACTGGAATGTAAGAATGCAATTTTGGCCAAGAGACTATACATTCCAAGTCGACGAAGTCGATTGAGTCGATCGTCGTCCGAGCCAAGTCGATCGAGTCGTCGAAAGGTCGGCGAGTCGACGAAGTCGATCGTCGGCCGAGCCAAGTCGATCGTATACACTCGACTCGATCGACTGCGGGGTATATACTGAAGCAGCACCATAGAGGTTTGAGATTATAATAAAATGTCTAATTTTCTAAAGCCTCACTTGACTCTAAACATTATTAATCTAGAAATCCTAGAAACAAGCTAAATCATTGAACAATACAATGCAAATGGAGCATTTAACACATTTCACATTGCCGTAACTCAAACTGATACATAGATCACATAAAATTGAACTCATAATAAGTTATTGCTAAGATCAGTGTTTCCGTTAACGCCCAAATGGCCGTTTTTATGTCAATAAAAAATATCCAAAATGTCCAAATTTTTCGGTGTGATAGCCGAAAGAAATGAGCTACATCCAAAAAATTCTAGGTCAGGGCGTAAATATGTCCTCTTTACGGAAACACTGGCTAACGTAATTGCGTGCCTGACGAGCCCTGATTGGACGAGTGCTTGATTTCATATATACAAGTTGTAAACAGTATGGAGGTTTGAACTTCCAGCATGATGGGAATTATGCTTATGCATTGAGCAAAGCATAATTGCTTAATGCCATCAGTTGATGACTTGTCACTAGACAGGTACCAACACAACATGCACTTCTTACTTTCATTAAGACCAGTATTGCCCAGTAATCATGATTAAAGTTTGATTTTATAAAAACATCGCATCAGTGGTTTAAACTGTCTCTGACTGACCAACAAGCCAATATATAGCCAGTATTTATTAAAACTATTACAACTCTTAGCCATGCTCTTCCTCACAGCAGGGCTCTGAAGTCATGAATGTTTCTGTGTAAATTCAATTAACAAGCAAGGTACCATGTTGTGCCTGTGGTGTTTTAACCCTTTATAAGCTAGTGGCAATATATTTGCCACTACATCACTTTCATGCGGTATACTAAACAACTAATGTACAGTATTTTTCCACTAACCTAATGCATGTGGATTCACAAGATGTCACTACCAGATACTGTTTAACCCTTTTTAGCACACAAAAAATCAAAACAGGGTACCAGTGTACAATTATTTGGGGTGTCTGAACAGCTAGTGGCAAGTATGTTGCCACGTCATCGTGTACCCCAAACAGCTAGTGGCATATATATTGCCACCACTTACTTTTTTTCTGATTTCATTTCAACAATATTATATGCTTGATTACTTTCTCTTACCTATACATAATATGTATTTATATTAACTGTGCCTGCCCTGGGCGCTTCTCGCTTATAAAGGGTTAACACCCACCACACTCAGCATTCTGGTTTTCCCTGAAGAGGTACTAAACAATGCTATGCTTAAACCAATCAGTCGCTATTGACACTGACCGCCAAGTGCTGATATTCCGACTCTACTCCTGAGCGTGCTCATTGGTTCAGTGAGCTGCCAACGTCCAATCACGGGATCATAAAACTCCACTGTACTCACAGAATCCCCTACAACAACACAAAATGCAGCAATGCATGTTAACACCACCACCAAACAAACACAGAACAGGAACTCTGCTAACACTTTAACAACGAGCATGTACTATAAGTGACTGGGAAACCAATGCAGCTCATTGTCAAAGCGTTAAACCAAAGGAAAGGTGCCTTGGTGTGACTCTTACAATTACGCACCTGTATCACGTAGCCCAACTGATGTCACATCTCACCTTACATCAACTGTCTGACAACCATCTCCACTGTATTATAGATGCTAGAAAGCACCAGTTTACATTGCAACACATTATTCTGTCACATGGAGAGAAAACTACTTGGTAAAAGATTGTATATAAATTTGTTCACAGTTTAAATGCTGGTAAGAACTTGCACATGGGCATAAAATCCTGAAGTAGGAAAATAATCAACTAACTTTTAAAACTTACTACCCAAAAATAATTAATTAATTAATTTTTATGTTGACAGCTTGTGCATTGTGAGGGTTGCAAATGCATTGTCGCTCACCTGATGAGGTAAGACCACCGACAGCATATATGATGCCCACAATATCAGAACAGCACCTCGGTCGGGTCTTAAATGTCTGCATCTGGGATCGTCTTTCTGGCATCAGATGATAATCCTTGGCTTCGTCGATCAGATCTCTGTTAACAACAAACAGGACTCTCGTTAAAGCATGCTTCAAAACTAAAACATCCAAATCCAGTTCATAACAAAATGATCTTACTTAATCCCACCTCTCCATTAAAACAGTTCAGCTTGAGACCATTTTTATGTAAGGTAATTATGTAATGTAATGATTGTCACTTGGGGAGATACTTGCCTACAACGCAATGAGTTCTTGACAATGTCTTCTTGTGCGACGTGATCAGTTAGGAACTGAGGAGCGAGGAGTGGCAGTCTGACATGCTTTAGCAGCTCATCAATGAAGACAGCATGACTGGTGAGATCCTTCTTAACCCAAGTTATGACGGCTTCAAAGACCTACACACGAACATCACTGTGATTACCATGTCAACTGTATACCACAGACAAGACTTTAATGTTCTATTTGTGTATTTGGTACTGCCAATGGAGTCTTCTCCAGTTATCTATGCATCACGTGTCGCAGTCATTCCTAATGAACTCAAAATGATTTATGTTAGCAAGGAACACATTCAAAGGTTCTATAAAGGCTCTTCCCAGGTCTGTGCATATACACTTGTAATTTATGCATTTCTAAGATCTTTAAATCATCTCATTTGTAAGAACAATAATTTGTCTACATGTATGACAAAATTGACAAACATCTGAGCTTCGGACACTCCTGAGGTCACAAATCTGAATACGAACTATTATTCCATCTATAAAGAAGTTTTTCTATCCACAACAGTGAAGAAAAGAAAAAGAGCAGTCCTTTAAGCCACAACAGAACCTTAGCCTAATCCATCCCAGAACTGACCTGTTCCTCTGAGCCCACATGAAGCTCATCGAGTGATATAATATCGAGAACCTCCTTCTTTGAAAGACTTAGAAATTCATCTGACTTGGAAACATCAACGAAGTGCTTCTGAATATATTTGTTACACGTGTCAACAAGACTGGAACACATCAGCTGGTCACTAAATGCTCGAATCCCTAGGACATTATTTGGATGCAGCCTACATCACAAACAAACAACAGCAAAATATAGCATTAGACAAAAAAGGCCAAGAAAGTGAGACTGCAAATATCTCAAACCCAAAGCAGGTAGACACCAAGATGTCCACTTCTTTATTTCCAAATACTATACAATGCATTATAATTGTTCAGTAGAAGCCATCATACTGCCGTAACTGCCTCTTACAGACTAGAGCCTCTCATGTTTAAACATGCTTCTTAAATGCTAATTATAATGTGCAAATACACCACACCAAAGCACAAAGTCTTCACCATTTTAAAATTTATAAAATACTGAACATCATCATAATATATTTTTGATGATAAACCATATGTTACAAAAAAAGACTGCCTACACTGTAAACATCTGAAAAAACATCTGAAACCTGCACCTCTGGATTATAAGTCAAAAGCTCTGCCAGTCAATTTCCAGGTCACATACATACAACTGCATAAAAATGAAGCTCACCTGTTTGTCGCTAGTCAGAATATAAATTTTTGACAATTTTACAGTTGAAGGAAGCTCGTACAACCACAAACAAGCGAACATTAGTGGTGTCCGACTAAGCATGATCCATAAAATGAAGCTCACCTGTTTCTCATGAAATCACAACATGCATCTTTGACGATCTGCAGTTGAAGGAAGCTGGCACCAACCATCAGCAACTGAACATTAGTGGTGTCCAACTGAATACGACCATTGTAGGCAAAGTTAATCAACGCCTCCAGAGCACTTCAATAGTCAAAAAACACCAGAAACTGTCACATATAATGTCAGTTATTCTTTACCTACATACCATTGTTTTAAAAGGTCAGTCTAACAAGACGAGGAAGTACATGGTTGGTTACAAATAAAGGAACAGATCGTGAGTCAGAATTGGAAAGGCATCAAGGACTGAGCTGAACAGAGTACCTGGGAGTACCGTCTGGTTCCAGAAAGCTGGACAATCAACTGCAACTGAAAAATCATGTTCACTACAGAACAGTTCTGTCTATCAACAGAGCCAGAATACGACAATCAAAGGACCGATCTGAATATTGAAGAGCCTGGGGAACAAGAAGCAACAGAGTGGATTGTTATTGTACAGATGGCCTTCTGATGGTCTCTACAATTCAAGCGCTGTCATTCGACCTAGGAACAACAAATCGATGACCAATGTGTCCCCATGGAATGGTGGCTATGGCAACTGGAATTTCCACTCAGGCGACGGTAAGATTTCGGTACCAGTTTTATTCTGAAAATTCTGTTTAAAACCAGTAACATATGAATTACAATCACCCAGAAGACCGGAAACTAATGCATTTGCCAAATACACAAACATACACATGCACACAAACATAGTTACATTGACACAGGAAATTATGAAATTTCAATGCCACCTCTTATCAGCAGAAAAACTGGAAACAGGAAGTTCAAAAATGAGAGAAGCATGGGAACAACAGAACAAGCATCTATAATGAGCTATGCAAATATATTTGCTTATTTATAAACAGTGCTCCTTACCTTGCTTCAATACCCTGAACAGCAATTTCATCCTGCTTTGATTCTATCATGTCGTGTGTAAACATAGCGTGAAAGTAAGGAATGCTAGCAGCAAGAACAATCCGATGAGCACTAAACTTGCAATCACCAACCTACAAGAACAAGATACTATTACAGTCACGTTGGTCACAGTGATGAATTAAATGTTATTAACGAGTCATCCACCAATATTTTAAAATCATTAAATTAAACCTGCGCTATAAAACTTTTGTCACATACGCCTTGCAAAGCCGTCAGATTTTCAGACTTCTAGAAAGGTCCAAATGTTCCTCACCTTTAATGTGACATCGCACAGTTTGGCCTTCCTTCGGATTTCCTCCATGACTGGAAAAGCCGACATTGGAAGGTCAGGTTTAACAAACACAACCACATCATCTGCCATTGCGAAAGTCGAGCACTACAAATGCACTCTCCGTGTTTATTTCAAACGAGATTTAATCCGTTTTCGATTTAAACAAACTACGGATGTCTGTCTAACAACTGCGATCGCTCAGTATCATCATCTGAAAATGGCAACAAAACTGAACAACGCTCAGAATGCAGTATCTCTGAGCTTCTTTCTTTTAAACCTTGTACAATTTATTTAAATTTAGTATAATGAGATGCACTGCTCCAATCTTGTTTGGATGCCATCTTGACCCGGAACCTTTAATATTTTTGCCTCCGCCGAAGTCAATGACTCAATGTTCCGGTGCTCAAACTAAACTGTTTTAAAGACTCGTAATTGTAACTTGCAAAATCCGCGACCAAAATCCATTTTAATGATTTTATGCATGGTTGCTCGTTCAAGACATGATCAATGGAGCTTGTTTGGTCGATCTAGCTCCTGTTTTCTTCTGATGAGATTTAAGATAATAATCTTTATTCAGAAAACGAATGTAATAGTAAACTAATCAGTGTCGAGGTCATAATGAAAAATTATGGGCCATTGTGTATGTTCCAAAAACGATTTTGATTCTGATTGAGTTGACTGTATTTCTCCGAACCTAATGACTGTGCCAAACTTTTACTCTGTAAAATAAATAAAGAATATACTTACTTACTGTTTTTTCGTTGGTCTAATTAATTGTAATTGTAATTGTAATCGAACATTTATATAGCGCAGCTCAAAAATCAGCAGCGCTCTCGACCTGCGTCAGTGCCTGCATCAGGAAACAAGAAAGTCTTAAGACGTCTACGGAACTGGGAAGGAAATTAAGTATCAAATATAGTTATGAATAATAATCAAGAAGAGGGGTCAACCTTAGCATAAGCCAAAGTGTATATACACTTTGAGCATAAGCTATTAGCTTTTCTTGGGCCCTGTTGCATTGTTTCATGACTGTAAGCACAGAATAGATAAAGCGTAGCCAGAAGTCTAACTCGGCCGTTTTTCAATGGTAAACGCTGTAATGCCGTTATAGTCTATGCGGTGCGCGTGATAATTCGCTCAATGCTAATCCACGTGCAGATGGTGCGGTCCCAATCTCGGCCGGACCCCCAAATTTGATTTCTAAGTCAGACCCGAACGAATATAATAATTAGTAAATAAACATATCAATAGGCAGTACACCGATAATTCCAAGGCAATATCTAATAGCTCCTAAATATCTGTGACTTAATGCGCACACCTGTGCTGTCTCTTCCTGCCCTCTCCGGTCAGCGGATCGAATTGATCAATTAGTAGCCCGGGCAAGGACTGCCACGGCCCTACACCGTGCCTTTGCCATCGTGGGCCCTTCCATGTGGAGTCACTCCTCCCCTCAATCTGTAGAACGATAAGATTTTAGTCGGGTCCCACCCTCATCCTTCGTCGCTAGAAATATTTCCTCGGGCTATCGCTCTGAGTAGCTGGTACTGTAAGAAGTGCTTTACAGATTCTCAGATACGATACGATTATTGACTGTGGACTTGATTCTTACTAGAGCTAATTGACCGGTATAGTGTACTGTTATTAGGACTAAAACACTCCCTGTTCGTGAATAGAAACTCCATTGGCTTTTATTCTTCCTGGGAGCAAATGACTTGCATGACTTGTGTAGTAGATTTTTCTTAGGACAAAAAATTGGTGGTGGAGTTTGTTTTAATTTATTTATTATTAAATTTGTAATGCACAGAAATGTGAATCTGAGGTGCAGATAGTTAGCCCCAGGAGAAGATGCAATTAGATATCCAAGTGCTTGAAAGCAAAGGAGAAACAGTGAAATGTTAGCCGCTAGTCATTTTCATTAATTGTGCAGTTTATTGTTCCTAGAACAATTTGAATGTGGGTGTCTGCCTAACATTTACTTTCTGTGAATAAGATGCTAGTGTATTGATAAATTTGAATCCTCATCTAGGTGTCCATTCATTCATTCGTTCATTCAGAGAACTTAAACACAACAACGTGTACTTGAAGAATACATGTTATTTATAACAGAACTCGTGCAATCATGAAACATGCAGTGAAAGGTAAAATGCAAAACAACAACCAGTTTCAAAATAAACTCATCACATGAAGTGACAACTACTGCATGAAATAGCCTACATTATTGCACAAAAGACACACTCCAGCTGGAGCTAAGATTGGGATAATGTAGACTAGAGAAGTGTGTATGTACAAATACACATGAAAGTACATAACATTGACATAACCTTGTAAGTAACTGAGAGGTGTTTCACTTTTAAACTTGAACTACAATGAAATATGATAATGACATTCACTTAGATGACGATTTCATCAAATGATAAGCTACTGTTAGTTATGGCACAAAATAACACTTTTTATTCTTCCCACTTACTTTAACCTTTTTCACATCTCGAAAGCCATGATTTGACGACAAGTCATTCCACAGTAACAACAACGCATTTATATTACTTCGCCAACCTTCAAAACATTTAACTGGTGTGGTAATATCACGTCCTGTAGATACAGTTATCACACGCAGTGTGGACAACCAGGACTGTATATCCAGCAACATGTTACGGTGTTTTGATCTTGCTGATAAGCTGCCTCTGTACACTTTTTTACAGTACACTTCCAAACTATTGAAACAATCAAAACGGGTCTCAAATTTCTTAGCATATTCAGCCGTACCCATAGCAAGAGGTGTTAATGAATCAAAAGAACAATTTGTTTCGATTGCGGCAGCTACAGAATGACTTAGTGTTTGTGCAGCAAGTTCACTCACATCTTAGCAAATGATGTCAAATGAACATGTTGGCTGCTAAGATGCGGTGCTAAGCTCTAGTTTCGCCTGGCATCAAGACTATATAAACTTGTAACATGTTCCCATGTTGCAACATTTTTGCCACTGTGCACGGTATTTCTTTCCAAAACATTTCTGGCACTTTTTAGTAGATGACAAGGATCGTAGAACACAAAAACAGTTTTATCATTTACCTTGATAAATGGTTCAGTAACAGTAACACCCATGTTCTTATAGGCTGCAACAAAGTTTGAGCCTTGATCACTAATCACAGCTTTCACATTAAGGCCAATTGCATGCAGTTGTGATAAACAATCTAGCAGTAAGCTTTGCACTTTATCAGCCTTAACAGCAGATGAAGAAAACATGAATGCAAAAGGCTGTTTCCAGTTGTCACGCAGACCACGCACCATGAAACAAAGACAACTAGAGGCAAGAGCATTACTTTGGCAGTTAGCACCCAAGTCTTCGTATATAGCCGATGATACGATCAAAGCGTCTATCATATGTAAGACCACGACTTAGCATCATCTCGTCTAGTAATAGAATACAACACCGATTATCTGGGGACAGTGCAGCCACCTTTTCCTGCATCACAGTCATAATCGCATCAGAAAAACCAACACCAACACTGAAATCCCTAACCCAGTTACATAGACTTGCCTTACATGGCAAAACAAACAACTTTGCCAACAACCGGTATGCCTGCGGACTCTTATAGCACAAAGACAATGCTAACAGCTTACTTTCGTCATCCCACCTCCTACCACGAGCAGAAACACCACTGAGCTTCAGTTGAGCTGCAATGAAACTGAACGATGGACCATTCACATACTTCCCTATTTCTGTCAGTAACTCGTCCTTGGATAGTCCTGGCTTTGCAATTGAAGCAGCTGATAGCTTCACATTAGTTCTATGAAGCCTGACACGCAATCTGCTGAGTGATCTTCGCAGCTTTTGTTTCCGTGGTGACGATGTAACACATAGCCCCGATCCTTGATGGCTACCGTATGGCACTGGATGAACAGATGAAGTAGAACTGCTATTATCGCTACCACTAGTCACGTTGTTAAGAGTTACAGGAGTTGCAGAAGGAAGAATATTTGCATCACACGGAACGTTTACAATGACAGCTTGTTCAAGATATTCATCGGTGACCGCCCTTTCAATGTTCGTCCGTCTTCTTTTTGAGGCTGGCTGGTAGGTTTGTGATGTTGGTGGCTTCCTCTTAATCGTTCGGAGCGGTGGTCGATTCGGAACGGCGAATAATGTTGGTTCAGCATTCCACGTCAGCCGATTCTTGGACTCTCGGTTGTTGCACTGACTGTCCTCAAAATGGTCCGCACAAAGGACGTAACATTTATTCAGATGATCACAGGACACATTCAAAAGATCTTGTCGCCTCGTATTCTTAACCCATTTCTTCGACCTGTCAACAACATTGGATAACTTACTTAGGAAGAATTGATTAGCAATTACTTACTAACAAATGCAATGGATAACTAATAGTCTTAGTTACTGTGCATATCTGTACGTTATTTAACTTAACAAAATAACACTTACGTAGGCTATTGTTTGTTTCTTTCAGTGGTATCTGCAGTGGCTTAAATGTAATGAGTTGAAGCCTCCAAAGGGATCATTCATATTAGTTATACTTCTTTGGCATGCCCACAGGTCAGATAAAGCTACACTTTATTTATGCTGCGGCATGACAGTGTGGTCTAGTAGGCAAGTATATTTGTTATTAATACTGTGTTGCACATTACTTAGCTCCAAACATAACATGCAAGTAATTCCGCATTTTACACTTACTCTATGTTGAGAAATTGAAACCAGTATTCCATTCACGCATGAGTATAATAAGATTTTTCTTCCAAAGCAGTACCGTAATGTGTTTACCCATAATCCTGACCTCATCGGATTCAAATACTCAATTTAATGAGGACTGCAGCAGGCCTAAATATCCTTATTTCACTTTTACACGTAATTTGTATCAAGAGTGTCCATATCTTTACTTAGCTTAACAAAATAACATTAATTGTAGATTACATCACAGAATACATAAAGCGCTACGCTTTCATCTGTTTGTGATTACATACCTTGTTTCATCTTTCGGGAAGCGGAAAAACGACAAACATTTCTTTTTTAATCGATTATTCGTACATCATATCGCTGCACAATGCTCGCCGCCATACGTTCTCATTATTTTACTGCAGTTTCACCGATTATAATAAAAAAAGTAGCAAGGAAAATGTCTAAGTTTGAAATTATACTTGTATTAATATTAATTTCCACACCAACACGGAATCATGGCGGACGGTGCATAGACTACAATTATAGAATAATTTTCTGTATTACAGCTTTTAGGGTCAGTTAGACTTCTGGCTACGCTTTATCTATTCTGTGCTGTAAGTCAGTAACCTAAAACCTGTTCTGTGCAAACAAATTCATCGTGAAGCCCTACAGTCACTAGATGGCGGCCAACACTAATGACATTTAAGAAAGAGTTCACACGTGATAAGTTCTCTTTGGCAAAAAAGCGAGCGAACTTCTGTTGCTATAGAAACGTCGAGTGTTACTTTCTGGCGAATATTTTCTAAGATGGTCTGAATAATAAGAAAGAATTATTCTTTGAGTAGGGAACTAGCTACTCGGTGTATTCTGTATAAATGATTTTCTTCCTTATTGCAGGCGTTATTTTTTTTTAAATGGTCCAACTTGTAGTACATTGCCATTCAACATTAAGAGGATCGCCGAATCAGTAAACTGGAAAGTTGTTAAATGTGTAGCAAGTGATCATCTGTGCTAAAATTCTAAATTTTGGGAGTAGAGTTCAAGAGGTAAAACTTCATCATAAAATTATGTTCAAACTGAGAGAAAAAAAGTTTAAAGCAATGCAGCTGTCCGCTTCTATCTTTACGTGTTTTATTATTTGTATAGATCGTAATCGTAAGCTCCAAAGTTCTAAACACCACTCGAAAGCCAAGCGCAGGTCACCATGAAATTATATTGCTACTCAATATATGCACCCTGAAAGGATGGGAGTTCAGTTGGCCTGAGCTAGTATTCTTTGTATGGTAACTCATCCAGCTGCAAAGCAGACTAGATAACTGGATATTGTTTAACTTTACTGTGCTTGTCATTACTCTCGTAATGGACATGAGACAATATATATCCAAGTGTTGAAGTCTAAAGACATTGCTTAAGTGTAAATTTATATAAAATGTTATCATTTTGAACAATGGAATTTACAAACATTTCCTCCTCTGACTGAAACACATACACAGTAAATGTTTCTTTACTGTTATTCTCTTTTAGTATTTTCCCTTTTGCATAAATTGAAAATTCTTTGATGTATTGCTTTGATAATTGAATAGTGACAGATTTAGACTTAAAAACTAATAAAACAAAAGAAGAATATTGAAGACAAGGATATTTTTACATACTATACTGAAAAAGATGATAAAACATTTACGTAAATGCAGTGGAAACCGCCTTCCTAAATATGCCGACGATAGCTACTTGCTGATTCCTGCTTCCTGCATTGACAGCACTCTTTCTGAACTTGATCATATCTCTCAATGGGCATCCATTAGCAATCTTAAATTAAACCATGCTAAGACCAGAGAAATGGTCGTTAGACGACCGAGGTCCAAAGCTATTGCCCTCCCTTTCCCCCATCCCTGGCATCGAGCGGGTCCAGGAGATGGTTATTTTGGGTGTCACTATCTCTGATCGGATTGGCTTTGGGGCACACATTGACAAAATATGCTGCAAAGCCCGACAATCCATGTTCGCTTCTACGTGTTTTGGTCGCCCACGGTCTCCACGGTCAACGTCTCTTTGACGTTGTTAGAGCTACTACCCTCGCACGGCTACTTTATGCCTCCCCTGTTTGGTGGGGATTTGCCACTGTAGGGGAGCGTAAACGACTTAACGGTATTCTGAGAAAATTGACCCGTTCAGGCTTACTCCCTGCCGATTTTCCTAGTTTCGACAAACACTGTTCTAGAGCTGATTCTACTCTTTTTCCGTTCAATTCTCTCAAACCCTTGTCACGTCCTTCCACGACCTCCTCCCTCCCCGTAAGGTCACTCCATACAATACGCGACCCAGACCACATGATCTCACCCTACCTAGAATTGATGCCTTTGCTAAAAAGAAGTTTTATTATGAGAATGTTATACAGTGGCGTAACAACTTAGCTGGGGACCCTTGGACATTCTAAGCTTGGGGGCCCCCTTACCCATTATGTATCTACAATTCTACATGCATTGTATGTACGTAAATAATCGAACATTTATAATTATAGCGCCATTTCATGATATATAGGTTACTCAGAGCAGGGGTGCAAAACCAAGTTTTTTTCAAAATGAAAAATATTTGTTTTAGGGGGTTTTGTTTTTTAATTTTATTTTTTTATTTTTAAGATTTCCTATTTTGGATCATAAAACTCATAAAAATGGCTTAATACCATTCAAATTAATCAGATGCATGTAAATTAAATTAACTAGAACAGTAGAACCGTAGAATATCATAAAAAGAAATTAACGACCATACAATTGCCAAGAGAGTTGAAGAGACGCACATTTTCTTATTTTCAATTTCAAATTTGTTAAAAACCAAAAACCGAAATTTGCGTTTTGTTTTTTTTCCTTAAAAAACAAAAAAAAACAAAAAACAAAGCCTTTAACAGCCCTGACTCAGCCCTGATGTTAAATGTCGTTACGAACGAATATATTACATCAGTTAGCAAAACAGTGCACAGTAGACCTAAGCTGAAAGAGTCCCCAGTGACGCTACTGTGGCACTGCCTACACAGTAATGTAGTGAACATGTAGATTGTTGACTGCATAGTCTGTAGTTCCTCACGAATTTGGCTATTCTAGCTTTCTGTTCGCAAATGTGTCTATCAAGTCCATTTCGTCATTTAAGAAGCTGAACGGAGCACTAGAACAGAAATTCGTCAAGAGCTGTAGAGTTGTGGAATGGTTTGGATTATTGTAGGCTACAGTAACTGTCTCAGTGGGCACAATCACAGCTTTTAAAAGGAAGCTAGGAAATTGGGCTAAAATGGAAAATTAAGTATGTTCAAAGTTAAATTTCAGTGGTTTTAAAACAGACTAAACGTCTTCTAAAACACTTGAAACTCTTGTCAATGTTTAAATTATTAAATTCGCTAGATATCGTTTTTTACATCATGTAACTGAAAAGCATTATTGACATAATGTGACATTTTCCCTAATAATTATTCTCACAGAAAAACGGACAAAAATGCATGAAATTTTTCAGTTTTAAAAAGCTTGGGGGCCCTTTGGACCTCGGGGGCCCCTGGACTTTGTCCACCCTCGTTATATGGCTGTTACGCCACTGATGTTATATGACTTTGCATAAATGTTTGTATTATTTATTTTTTCTGTAAGCTACTGTGCGTTTGCTGGTAGTCAAATAAAGAATATTCTTACTTACTTACTTACTTACGTAGTGTTTTTGAATTTTAGTGAATATTGTACTTTGACTAAACCCTTCAAATGCAATGGAATCAGACAGGCAGAGTACACCAACATCTGCACCAGAAGAGGAATTCTTGGACATTGATGGCATGTCAGATGAGTCTTCTCTAAAAATGGATGATGCATTCAGTGCAAAGAGGAAAGAAACACGAAGTGCTCCTGTAGTAAAAGCTTCTGACAGTGAACAGCACTTTGGTAGGATGATCAGTTAATAGTATTCGTTTATTCAGTTCAGACTTACAAACCGCAGTATGATTGCATGAAATAGTAGGAACCATAACAAGTTAAACAAGAGTTGATTTTATAACTGTATAGCAGCCTGTTGGGTGCAGATCCGTCCTGCTGCTGCTCATTTTACCATTGCCCAGTAAGGGATGATGAGTTAGGTTTTCATTAAGAACACTAAGCTGTGAGTATAGCAACTGCTTTATGAAACTACACTAGATGAGATGCATTTCTTATTTCATTGGACAGCATTGTTCTATGATGCAGTTTAGGTTTAACAGCCAAAGCTGTAAGATAGTTTGATTTTTTTTAAAGGCAGTTTACTTCTACAAGGCTGACTGCTCGTATTATTCTAGAATTCTGTATCAAGTTGTCATTATTCTGACAATTTATTGTTTAATTCAGTGGTTTTAAACCGGGGTTCCGTGGAACCCTTAGGTTCCATGGGCATTGCCAGGTTTCTGCCGTAGTTCTATATAAATTGAAAAAACACCAGCTGAATTCACAAAAAGATGAGCAATGAGCAGAATTCTTCACAGCTTTTAGTCATTCTTGCTAGACATGATTCTGTGCTAAGATACTATTCTAACCATCTGTTAGAAATAGTTGCCGGTGAAATACAGTTAAAATGCTGTTGTTAATGTCATTGACATTGTTTCTTTGTGCTACACTAGAATGTTAAAGTTTGTATTTGTAATATAATAGCCTGTACCTGAGGTGCAAGCAACTGATATTCATAGTTTAAATTGATACAATATAGATGTTATCCCAACGTTACAAGTTTAAATGCATTTATTTCTTGAAAAATTGGATGGGTGAAAAGCACTGGGTTCCATGAGCAAATGAGTGATTTATGCAAGATTCCACCACAACAAAAGGTTGAAAACCACTGGATTAACTTATACCGGTAATTATTTGTAGATTTGATAAAACATGTGGAACTTAAAACTTAAACAAACACCTAAAAATTACTCAGTTTGAAAGTATTTCTAGAAAGTTTCCAATGATCTCATGCAGTTTACCACCAATTGTTTGATTTATTTACTCTTGATGGGTTTCTCGCAGATTCTACCACTCCAGTTGCTTCCAATTCATCTCTTCACCTGCATTCCAATGACAAGTTTGACATACAGGCTGCTGCTGGCAGCACCTTTTTTGATCAAGCAAGACGGGGATCTTTGCACAGACAGAGGTTAAACACAATTTTCTGTTAGAACCTTAAGTAATTTTAATAATTAATGTTTGTTGTCTTATCATTGTCTTTGTGAGGGTTCTGCTTGCACTTTCTGCAAACACCTGAAACCACTCTTTTCCAGCGGGGTTGGGTTGCTAGTGCCTCTGAGTAGTTATCTTGAACAGGTGCTATATAAATGCTCTGAATGACTGACTGAATGAACGAATGAATTTGCCTTCGATAAACGTTATCCCTAAAGGCTATATTTAGCAGGCTAAAGTGAACAATTTTAGTAATGGTAATGAGATTAACAGCAGTAACGTTGTCTTACAATTATAACTATAGAGTCATTACTTATAAAACTATTTAGTTGCACTTGTTCTTTTCAGTTTCCAGCAATTTACCGCTTTTAATTGATTTAGTTTCTTTGTTCTATATATTTTTGTTTAATGACAAAACCAGATGATACCACACATCTTGGTGCAAATAAAGGGAGTGATAATAGGTAGATAAACAGTATTCATCTTTCTACTGCTGCATTTTTTTATTTTGCCTAATTATTAAGCTGGTCATGCAATCTACAAAGTTTGTTGACAAATATGTGTAGAACCGATAGCCGAATGCAGAGGAGGTCAAAGTTCTGCCAAACTGATTGGAGCTGGGAAGAAGACTTGCAGCTGCTTGCTCTATATTCTGAAAGTTCTTTTTTCTCTGATTTGTTATCTGGTAAGTCATTCATTCATTCAGTCATTCATTCATTCATTCAGTCATACAGTTACCAGTCAGCCAACCAGCCAGTCACACACATGCACACGCACACACATACACCTAGTCGGTATCTTAAAAACTCATAGATTTAACTGCTTATTGATTTGTCATAGCTAACATGATTTCATCACTCGCTTCCCTTCCTCTCTCCCTTGATGCCTGCCTGCCTTTCTCCCTCCCCAATGGATTGATTCAGTTGCTCAATGTTCAGACGAAAACCTGAACAAATTACATTTTGCAGTCTACCATGCAGTCCAGTGCGATCTTGGAAACTCAACTGATTTTGTCATAGTGTTAAAGATAATTAATGAGCGTATTTCGTTAGTGATGACTAATCAATTGCTAGCATTGAGCAACTGTGCTTGAAGACTTGCTCAATATCCTTAGACAGTGACTGTCTTAGGGGAAGCTCGAACCCACGCAGTCCGTATTACAAGGCAGGTGCAGTGGCGGCGCCAGCATGGGGCTAGGGTGGGCTGAAGCCCCCCCTATCGGCGGCTCAGCCCCTTCCAAACAAAAGTGGGAAATCACTGCCACCAGAGAGGAGGGGGGAGAAAGGGAAGGAATTGGGGTTTTAGCGAAATCCTGGTGCCCTGGGCAGGTGCTTTAACCAGTCAATACAATGGCACACTGTGTTAATAATGGCTTCAGAGTTTGCTGGTAAAAAGTGTAATTAATGTTATGTGGCTGTAGAGATCAATGAGGCAAAAATGATTGCAAGTCTGACGAAAGACTCGGGAAGAGCATCAGATAAATCTTCTTTTCGAGCAAAACAAATCAGAACTTGTTCTGAGGCTGGTGATGATGACTTTCTAGTGACTGGTTGGGAGAAGGAAATGGGCGCACATATGGAGGTATTCTGCCGTACTTCATTTTACCAATGATCAAATACAATACAATACAATACTTCATCTTATCATCCTTACCATGCCTTACCATTCCTACTTTACATTATCGTACAGCCTGACCTTACCTTATCCTACTATCGTTTTCGTCCTTACCTCACCTTGTCACAGGATCACCATGACAGCTTTCCTATACACCGTATTTTATAACGGCAATAGTAATAGTTGTTTACATGTTTTGATAGAGAGACTGTTCAGGAGCGTGGTCTGAGGAGTGTGGTCGGAAGATTCGCAGAATCATCTGTTGAGACGCATGATCACAGCAGTCTCATTACACCTTTTTAACCCTCCCGATTAGCCCTTAGCAACTCATTTACTGACCCAGAAAAGATGGAGCAATGGGTGGGCAGTGGGCACTAAGAGGAATGGGTGGGCACTAGGTGGCATGGTGTTATGTGAACGGTCACCCATTCACATACCAACCTGACTCGGAGTTTGTGATTTATTATCCCCAAATATGTTTCTTGATTACTGTTTACAAGAGAACAGCTCTGGATGGTATGTTTCTTATTATAGGGTTCAAATGACGGCTGGCTGACACCGTTCATGAAGACCCTTACAAGTGTTGGTCCTCCTCAAATACTTCAGGCAAGTAACATACATTAATGCCAAAAAATTTCTGAAACACTGTCTAAAGCTAAGTGCAGGGCACCAGCTTATTCACGAGCTCTGCTTCAAGTCGGAGACTTCAGTTTGGAGTGGAAAGCCAGTGGGGTGATAAGAGGAAAGCCCTTTGAGGGTGATGTAAGACACAGTCCAATGCAGTTGCTGATAATGCGGAGATGTTGATGGAATTACATATTGAACTGCTGTCACTGACAAAAAACAACTTCTAGTGTAGCACTTTCTGATGTTCAAAGCTGCAGACCTGAGCAAGTTTTAAATGTGTTAGAAATTCTGATTGTTTAGTCTAATCTAGTGACTTTTATGGTGCTGTTATCAAAATTCACAAGGCACAAATTGATGGTCATGTCAAGGGACACTGTGGTCGTAAGTTGTAAACCATTGCTGATCTCCCTTGAAATAATATCAAGCCATAGAAATACTTGATAAATAAGAAAATAAAATGATTGCAATAAGTTAACCATTTTATATTTTGGTTCAATGAGAAAATATCCTAATTACACATAAGCTGGTGTTCTGTGCTTGGCTTTTGAGTGGCACTTTAGAAGTTTGGAGTTTATAATTACGATTATAAATATTCTGCTGCAAATGCAAGCTGTGGTTCTGTATAATAATTTTAAGAAAGTTGGTTTCTGATTTCAGTACAAAAAGGAATGTGTTTTCCCTTTCGCTGTCTGCCCTTCGTCTCCAAAGGAACAAACTATAACATCTTATGGAACTTTGGACGAGGAACTACAGAACTATATCTTTCAGTTGGACAGAGCAGCACGCAGAGCCATTGTGGCTCCAGACTCTACGACCATATGCCAGTTCTGTGGAAAGGAAGCTAGTGTCAATCCTTACTGCTGTAACGCTTATCAGAAACACCTAGAAATTTTGCGGAAAAGTGAACTGAATGAATATCTGAATCGAAAATCTGGTCTTGACTTCAAGTCTCGGTTGCTCCATGGATATAAGAAAACAAGAAAAGGAGGATCAACGACGGAGGATGGCTCTTATCCTCGGTCAGCCATTCAGTCTTCTGTGTGCATGACCAAACTTCAGTTTTCAACCATGCATCTGTTTTTATGTAATGTAATATTTAGTGTAGCCAATTATTCATGTAGGGTACATTTTCAGTGCATCTTTAGTCATGTTATGGATAGAGTAGTGTAGTGTAGTTTTGTGTAAAATAGTGTTCTCAACAGTGTCGTGTAGAATTGAGCATATCCTCTGTTTATGGTCTTTAGTTCATACTATACGCTAGTGTAATGTAAATTACAGTTCGTGCCATGTGGTGTCGTCATGTGTATATATTAACATTTAATGCAGCAGGTCTTAGTGTAGTGCTAGCTGAAACCGTTATAAATTGTGATGTTTAATGTTATGTATATTAGCAAGCATAATTATGCTGAACAGTGCTGGTTAATACTTGATATTCCTCCACAAATTGTTGCCAGTCTACCATTAAACTTAGGAGCTATTTCATCATGGATAGCTCAAGAAACATTTCCCGCCATCTTAAGATGTGCCTTTTTTTAATAATGTAAGTGTACTAAAACTAAGCAGGATGTGAGCAGAAATGACTTCTTTGCAAGAATTTAGCAATTCGTTGTACTGTGATTTGAATTTTCGCCTCATATGTGGTGGATATGTTGCCATTGAAAACTTAAGTGAATCTCACAGCTGACCATCATCATAATAATATAATTATTCGCGTATTAAATCTGAGTGACAAACCGCAATCAATGACAATCACAAGCACTATAGAGTTTCTTTTACTTAACTTTATAAGATAGGACAACTCTTCACCATCTAGCCATCATACCATACCCAGTCATCCTCCTATCTCACTCTTCCCATTCCCAGTAACTACTGGTACTCCTCTCAAGTTCTCAAACCGATCCATATACCAAGCTGTACATTGACTCTAGAATTATCTCGATCCTCCTGAATTCCACAAATTTTCCATTCCTCCACTAATATTGCTGCTTACCCACCATAATTTGTCTCAAGCTGTGCTATCTATTGCCCCTGAGGTTTTCCTCTCAAAGTCTTCAAGAATTCCTACCCTGATCTGTTCACTGCCCCACCTTCTTCCAATCTCTCTTATCCTAAATCTACCTTAGCCTACCTCTGCTTCCTTCCATTGCAGGTCTTCTGGCAACCGGATTTTGTTCTTCACGTCGCATCTTTGGATAACCCATCAGACTTGACGTAGTGCTTGTGAATAGGGTGGTGCTCTGCGTTTAGCTTTAAGTGGCACTTTAGAAATTTTAAGTTTATGATTACGATTATTATAAGGTGCCAGTTAATTATGCTGTGGTGAAATTAATGAATTGATGCAACTTTTGTTTACCGTAAATTATTTTTTTTAGATCAGTAAAAAAGAAAAAGAAAGAGTTTGCAGACCCGATGTATGGCTTCCCAAACAGCTTGAAGCAAACTGGTCAGGCAAAGTCATCCCAAAAAAAACAAACTGGTCAGGCAGATTCATCCAAAGAAAAACAAACTGGCCAGGCACAGTCATCCAAAGAAAAACAAACTGGTTTACGTACAAAGGACAAAGACCAAAGTACAGAGAAAGCTGCTAAGGATCACAGCAGTTCACGATTGGTTAGAGGTGCTTCTCCATCGATGTCCAAAGACGTAATGCCTCGATCACAACAGCACTTGGCACAAAACAGAAATCTTGGTGGTCCAAATACCGGTACCTCTTTATATCCACGTGAGCCACTTTTTTCAACGTCTTACTGCTTTTGTAGATTGGAAGAGTACAACGGTATACCTTTAGTATAATTACAATTATTAATAACCTGGACTTCCTGAAGAAGAAGAGCAGTCCCTAAAGCTAGCCCTTAGGCAGGCATGGGTATGAAGTGTTAGCAACTTCATTTTCTGAGCCTTCTTCTTCATCTTATTTGCTAAGTTTTCAAAATAATCAGAACAGAATGTATGAATTAATACCAGGTGCATTTAAAGATTCTGTTATTAAGACATGAATCTCAGATTTAACTGCAAATCTTGAATGACCATGCGATTGGAAAAAGGTTCTTTTATGTTTCACCAGGCCATCGCTTGAAGATTTTTGCTCCATGTGCCCAGCAGGCCTTTAGCTACACGTTGTTTGCTTCATACCATTATGAGAAATTCTCTGAAATCTCATTGTTCCTCCATATTGTGAGATGAGATTGATCAAATGTTGTTAACCGCCAGAGAACTTCAGACACTTGAAGCTGTTGTTGGGCCCATGGGCGTCGAGAGCCAATCGGGCCCCGGGGCAGACATCCATCAGGGCCCCTTTTTTATTATTAAGCCCCAGTCTGGTGTAAGCCTGCATATATATATATAACGCTGAAAAGGGTATTAGCTACTCACCATAATTTTCTGCACCTTAGCTACTCATCCTGTATCTGGGCACCTATGCGTGCCAGATTCATAGCGCAAGGCTTAAACGGTCACATATGACGTAAGTAGTGACCACTGAGACCATCCCGACGCTAATGTACTCCGGTCCTGATATAGTCTTTTTGCTGAGTAGATAAGGTTTTACATAGCATGAAAAATACCTTTGCTACTCAGTACTATATGTGCCACAAGGTAGTATTTCCGCGAAAATTTTACCACAATATGCACCTTAGCTACTCATATACATATGAAACATACCTTAGCTACTCAGTATATATGATGTCCTAAGGTACACTTTTATACGATATATGAATATTTTTGTACCCATAGCTACTCTTTCTGGGTTAAAATATATTTTCGAATTTTTACTTTTGCCTCTAAAAATTATAAATGTTTGCACAAAATTCAACATGAACGTTTATACCTGTTACTATTGGTAATAAGTAAAGCCCAAAAATTTGTTCTCAAAACAAGCCGCCCTGTTTTAGTAATATATGGACAAAACAAGGTGATGAGCAAATGCCCGCTTTCCCACCACGCCTGACATAGAGAGTCAAATTTCGGATCTAATCACCTTTTAAACTACTTGCGATATAGGTTGCTCCGTTGGAAGACTGGTACCAGGCTACGTTGGCAGCCTGGAACCATATGAATTTCTACTTAAAATCACGTCCGACTATTTTTGCCAGGGCGGCAAACGCTAAGTACTCAGCAAATATGATGAGCTAACGTCAATGAGTAGATAGCGTATATATTTTCACCCACAAACTGAGTACCTAATACACGATTTGTCCTTATATATATATATATATATATATATATATATATATATATTATATTTATATAGTATCAGGCCTATAACTAATGATAATTAATAATAATAACAGGGCTTTTTTAGTGATGGTGGCAGCTGTAGAAGCATTTTTGTGCAGTTAAACACTAGTTTTAAAATGTTCTGTCATCCGATTTGAATAATTCACTATGGCTTTTTAAGGGGTTAACTTCTAAAAATTCCTTTTAAAAGCCCTGAATAATAATAATAGTAAAAGTAAATGTGAAAATCAATTTCTGGTTTAAAAGGTCCATCTATGACTCTAATTATAAAGAAATTGACAGAAATTTAATATGAAAATGTGATTATGTGAATGTGATAAATGATTTTTTAAATGACATTTATCGCATTATGATATCCAATTTCAAGAGGTGAGGATACATCAATTGCTGTGTTGCATTGTCTACATGGACTACGTCAACAACTCGCTATATCCTACCATGATCAACTCCTATTATCACACTAGCAACGATATTGTCAGCTTGATTTGCTGCATCATTCGCTTTTGATGAAATTGAAAATGCAAGGCTCTGAAGGATTGTTTGTCTCTCGCTTGCATTCCTGACTTTCACCAATCTTTCTTTCCTTTATTGAGCTCCAGATTTCTGATGGTAAATCATCTTCTAATTCGTTATCAACTTAATGGAATTATATTGTAATATCAAATATTTGTAATTTGATACCAATTATTTATTGTGATAAATTACATTCAGCTGTAAGTTAAAGTATTATTTATTTTGACAATAACTCAGATTTCAATTCAGAAATTTACAGCCAGTACAAATTTTATGTCTCCCAGAAAACGAATAATCAATTCTAGGCTGACTGCTGATAAATCTCAAAATAGGCCTACTGATAAGCAGTGTTTTTCAAAATCAAGTTATTCAACTATAACGTGTCGTGGTCTAGAACTTTGCATTACACACCCCGTAATGCAAAGTTCTTGGCCAGTGGCCACGCATACGATTCTGGTGTAGTATAGAATTCAGCCAGAAATCGAAATTTTTCTGCATCAGTTAACTTTGCACCAACTGCTAGACCAAAACCATTCTGATGAGTGATGACCAACTTCTGTTATTGTGCTCACTCCTAAATCCTCTGACTGAGCAACTGAGACTGTTAAGTTTCACAGTTATTAAATCGTTTTCGTTAACAACAATGCTAATATTCAGTCCCATTTCCAGCGTCACATTCGTTATTGGCTTACATTTTGGTAAAGAAATTAAAACGATTAGTACCTTATTTACTTCATTACCTAGCTATTAAATTGATGCAATTAGACTGCATAAGGCCAAAACCCACAGGTTTCTTCAGTTTAAAAAAAGTTGTAGACATTTCCGGGCCCCTGCCAGGGCCCCTGCCATAGAACCGGGCCCCGGGGCAGCAACCCCACCTGACCCCCCCTCTCATCGGCCCTGGTTGGGCCACATTTCTGGAATAGATTGCATAGTGAGCATGAAATTATCAATTTCTTGTTTGATAACATATCTTTCTCAACAATTCAACGTAAACTTTGGAACAGATGGTGGTGGTGGAAGACAGCTGAAGACTATCAGCTACCAGCTGTCATCAAAGAAATGTCTTGAAGACGGATGGACTCTGAGCTTTTCTCCGAGTCTTGCACGGGCAGAACTAACAGAGGATTACAATGACCTCATTCAGATCAGTGTAAGGCCTTTCAGTTGCTTACAAATTAAGAACCACTTTATGAGACTGCTTTAAAATGAATTCGATTTCTACAGAGGAATTAAGTTTGAGATGAATGTCTAGACCATGTTGTAACAGAATTCATGTGAATATATATATATATATATATATCCTCATGGTTAATTCAATATATTTTATTTTAAATCATTCTCATCTTCTGAGCTGTTATTTAACCAGCATCTAGCCATCGTCCTTGGTGGCAGTCTGTTGATAAAGAAATTTTGATGGCAATAAAGAATTTAGATCAAGATCACAGCAGTATAATTATGAATTGATATGAATTATGCTGTGTAAGACTGTAAGTTGGTGAGCAATATCTGCGACTTGTTAACTTGCGCTTTATAAAAACAATTTTCTAACAATAAGGCAATAAAAAAATTGTACAAAAATGAAACGGTTCTAGTTCATAACAGACTTAAATTATTGATGTTTTTCACAGAGACTGAATGGAAGCAACAGCTTGTTTGTCAGAACGTATGACAATGGAAATATTTTTGCAGTTATCTTCCCAGATGGAAGTGGAACTATTTTGTATCCTTGTTCTCTGGAGATCTTACAATTGATGTTGAACAGCCAATACACAACAACAAAATAAAGCGAATACGTACATGTATACGATACAGACAGCTTTGTCTACAAATACGTGCAGCATACCTTATAATACTATGTGTTACGCATATGTATATGTGTGTTATTTGTATACATATATATGCACATTAGCAGTGCTTTTTTCAGCGGAGCGGTCCGGAACGGCGTTCCGGCACCTTTTTTGAGCTAAAAATAATTTAGTAAATTAAATTTTTTATTAAAAATTACTTAAAATTTACTTAGATACTTTAACCCAGTGCTGTTCAACCTGCGGCCCGCGGGCCGCATGCGGCCCGCGACCTGATTCTAAGTGGCCCGGCCCAGGTGGCTAAATATATGCAATTTCTGTAAAAATGAAGTAAAAGATAAAGTCACTGGCCTACTTGTATAGCTATTTGTTCGTAACTTGGCTTATTATTTGACAATTTGAACACAAAATCCATATCCCAGGACGCATCCATATGATAACTCCATAATGACTTTTAATATAGTTAATAATTTTTCAATAAATTTAGTCATTGCTTTTGAGTTTACTGGTGCGGCCCGCGGCTTCAAGAATAACTTCTTCGGTGGCCCGCGGTGTCAAAAAGGTTGGACAGCACTGCTTTAACCTAATTTCAGTGCTTTCAGTGTTTATTGATATCGATCTATATGAAATAGAAATATTAGCATAAAATATATCCCTATAATTGTTCAGAATTTTTTGAGTTCCGGAACCTTTTCTTTTATAAAAAAAGCACTGCACATTAGTATATGCACATTGAAGATATAAGCAATAAGTTATGAGCCTCAAATATGGTATCGCATTAGACATGGACACGGTGGCCGAATGAAAAGTGCGCTTGGCCTGTATGCGGTGAATACGAGTTCGAGGCTCCACTCAGGTGGTCACTGTGTTGGGACCATGAGCAAAGTCCTCGTGCACAGTTGCTCCGTGCCATCGATGTTCTGTTGTATGTATGGTCGTGTGTGCATTTTTGAACTTCCAAATACAGTTGCGTTGCATTTTATTCTATTAGAAAGTCTAGCCCTGCAATTCTTTGACAACATGGATTTGAGTACAATCATATGCAGTTTTACAAATTCATATTATCTTTTGTGCATAGAAATTGTGTAGATTCTGTATTAAAAACTAATTTGTCATAATTCTTAACAACTTCTCTATGTAGCCATCCAGATGGCAAGGTGGCCATCAGTGCTGTTCTGGTTGATGAAGGATTATATACATACATTGTACAGGATAATTCAGAAGATTCAAAAATACTGGCCATCTTTCAGCATGATGGTCATGCTTGCATTTACTATCCTGATGGTAGACTGAGGTAATCAGCTTTCTGACATCTTTTTGAGGTACTCTTTCCAGGAACTTCCAAAGTTAGGGAATGTTCTGGAATTTAACTAAAAATCATCCAGATGGTATTCTGTAGAGTCATTTATTGCCCAGAAATATAAAACATACGTAAACCGTAGATAGAAAAAGTTGTCCCTGGGAATTTTTAAACGGCTACAATATTTAGAAATCTTTGGTTATCCCAAGTCACCTAAAGGTGTTTTAATCTTGACAATTGCCAGCACTGATTAATTATTAAAATTATGAATGGACTCCAGTCAAAATTATGAATGGGCTCCAGTCAAAATGACATCCCCATGTGTCATTTAAAAATTTTAATCCACTGGAAACAGTGATTAATTTTGTTTTACATGTAGTTTCTGGACATGTTAATTAGTTGCTATTTTGTTCTTCATGTAGAATTATCCTCTCTCCAACTGGAGGCTTAGAAATTAGTCTGCATGGGGCAAAGAAGAGGAAGTGGCTGTGGCACGACATGTATGATCAGCAGCAAAGAGCACCCCTCCAGCCGATCACCGTTGGCATCACACCCGAATGTGGCATTCGAATTATGTCCCAGGGAAACATCACTGTCACATATAACAATGACTGCAGGAATATCAGGCTTCATGTTGGAACAAGGCTAATGGTTTGTCATTTGTCTAATCTTGCGACTTCTTTTATAGCACTGATATTATAATGTTCAAGGCATCATCAGTTGATAAATACTGTAAAATTAAACTGTAGTTCACATTCATGATCCATTAGAGAGTTTGGCCAAGATCTGAGAGGTTAGGTGTCTGAGAATTCGAAGACCAACTTGGGTTGGGGTACCTAACAACAACAGTCTCGAGTCCAGACTCAAGGCTCATAGTAGTGCAAATCTGAGATACACAGAGAAGAGACCAGCAAACCAGTAACAGTGCTGTCCACAATTTATGATGTACTTGCGCATACATTATGTATATTATATATAGTATACAATACAAGGTATATATTGGAAGCTTGTTTATAACAACTTTACAACGTCAACACCTGTTCTTCTTAAACTATTTTGAATTAAGTAGCTCCTTTAACATGACAACCCATCTTGTCATTTCACCATATCCATGCAATTTTGTGAAGCTGATTACTGGTTACACTTAAAAACGTGCTGCATTGGTCTCCCTGTCACCTTATAGTACACTCTCATCATTATATTGTTAAATTCATCCACTGGTTCTTTAACTTTTGTGCAGAATTTGTTCCTCTTTCTAAAGTGGTGAATTATTGTGAAATATGGACAGTATTTGTTTGGACAAACACTTGATATATTCTTTTTAGCTGACCAATCCACAATTCAGGCAAGCTGCACCAAAAGACTTGTATGATCAAGATGAACAATTTAGAAAAGAGACAAAACTACATGTTGCGTAAGTACCAGGGTATTTCTCAGAATATTGTCCAAGAGGCAACTTGTACAATTGATCTTCCAACTGTGATAAGTCAGGAGCACTGACTTCTAGATTTTGAGGCCCTGGGTCCTGATTGTATTATCAAGTTCGAAAATAATCAGAAGAAACCTATGTATGTCAGCATAAAGGGTGCAAGTAAATCCGAGAACCCTCAGCAGTTGAAGCCAAGGCATATTGCCCTTCTTGCCCCTCCCTTGACCTTTCTGATAGGGACTTATGAACGTGTAAGGGCATAATCAAAGTTCGATTATATTGTATTGTAATGTATTGCATGTCAAAAAACATTCAGTTCAATCTCAATTGTTGACCTAAATATGTTTTGGCAAGTGCCAGTAGGTCCTCATGACTTGCTCTTTTACAAATTCTGAAGAAACTCTGGACTTTATTATGAACACAAGTTCTACCAGCTTTCAACATATGCTGCACTCAAGTGTTCCCAGATTGATTCTTTGTAGTGTAATGCTCAGTAAATCTCCGAAATTTCTCAGCATAAAAGAGACAGTCTCATTCACCGATGTTTTATCAAATAGTCTGCAAGAGTCGAGTTGTTTTGTTCTGTCAGTCAGGTCAGAATTCTAGGGTCGGGCATGAGAGAAGATGGCATGCTACCAAGGCGGAAACTAATTATGATGGCAGTGGTTGTCTTAGGATGGTACATACTAACTACAGGCAGTGTTGTAGTTGTCAGGGGTTCAACCCCGAGCACTTCTTTATAACTCAATCAGCTACCTTGAGTACCTGAAAAGATGTGGGGGTCACAAAACTAAAATATCTCATGTTTCTCTGTTGCTGTGTTTATAGGACTCTGATTAACCAAATTTTGACCATTCTCGAGTTTCCAAAATCTCTCAAGCTGGACAGCATTCCTCGGCCACTGCATCTTTTGAACAGCAATCATCGAAAGAAATACGAAAGGAGTCAAGTGACCACGTGAAACACATGAAGATTGTGTACTAATCATGCCAAACGTTACTTATTTAAAAATTAGGATTGGTTGGCTTTTAACAGTAATAGAATATTTTCTTATGATATGAATTCTTGAAACTTGGCTGCCAATGTTGCATTATATATTTTCTAGCCATTTTTTTAAATCGAACAAATGTGAATACCTGCGCATGACACACGAAGACTCTGTGAAGAACTGGAAAAGACATAATTAAATGTAAATTAATTTTTATCAGCTAGGATAAATTATTGCTATTTAAATTCTATGGACCGACTGTAAAGATGTTGAAAGACTTTGGTCACGTGCAGTACTACAAAAAATAGGAATTTGTGAATGTAACATTTTATAACATGTATTTATTTTCTAACAGTGAATATAAAATTATACATGTATATTATTTTATTTATTTTTATGGGTCCGCAAAGTATGGATGGATGTGTGAGTCAGTGGCTCCCTAATGGTGTGCTGTAGTGCACGGGTCTGCCATGAGTGAGTGTGCCAAACATTTTCTGTATTAATTTTCTGTATTTTTAATTTTCATTCCTTTCATCAAGTGTCACTTATTAAAATATACAACAGCTAAATGATGATAACTCACATTTTAAAATACACAATTAACATGTACTGAATTTATGTTATGCACAACTTTATTACCACGGTACCTAATGTAATTCTATAATTATAGCAACATATTTGATGCCCCTCAAACTATTTTCAACTTTCCTTACTTTGCCCTGACAAGGCTGCTCCAATGGATTACCTGATTCCAGACTACTATTAACTTGAAACGACCATCAACTGGTGCATTGTGCATTATAACTGCACTATAGAAGTTCTTGGATTTTATTAGGGACAAGCCATTCAGTTGCCCTACATGCGGTTTGGGGGTGAGTGATGTTGCCTGAACTTAAGAAGGGCATAATAAAACAAGGTTAAAATGGTTCACTTGAAAACAGTGAGACCAATATGTTGATGAAAATATGAAATCTGGGAAATTCAGAAAGGTCCTAAAAATCTCTTGAACTCACACTGGAAACACAAAACTCACTATGTAATATGTGGGAAACACAAAAGTTACCAGAACACTAGGAAACCCCGAATCATCAAAACTTTTTCAAACTGGAGACCACAAAATGACTGGTCATAAAAGCTGGGAAACTTAAAGTTGTCAGAAGTCATCAACTAAACATTTACAAAACGCTTAAATTTTTTTGCTTACTAAGGCATAGTAACAGAAAATGCTAAATTAAGTATGGTCTTGTCACCCACACAGCAATCTTACCCAGATTTCCAAATGGTCATTGTAATTGATGTAGCATCATACCGGTAGTTTTCTTCAGGTTTATGCTACTAACTGCCACACATATGTTAAATCAACAACATTTACATTACAATATCACTTTCTCAGCTAATGCCTACATCTTTATAACCGAACTGGATGCATGTTCTTAACTGGTTTAATCTTGTTCTGATACAAAAACAACAATCTAAGATAGCACACAAGTATCACAGCAAACAGCTTTACTTTTTAGGTTACTGGTACTAATATACACATAGAAACGATATACATTCAGCTCACAGGTCTTGGCAGGTACATAAACGTCCACAGAACAAACATCGATACAATGAGTGAATTCTCCGAAAGTTACGTCACTTAAACCTGGATTTGTAACCTCGAAAGAACAGAACAAAATCCAATTGTTTTTAATCGTTTGAGTCCATAATTATTAAAATATCCGATGGAAAATTTACAGCAAATGGTCCAGTTACTAGCAATTATGATATGCTACTGTAATGTTCTTAGTTTATGCTTAGAACAGCATTCACAGTCTTGTAGTTGTGTGTACAATGAAGTGTAAAAAGTACAAATTATAATTGTTCAAAACTGCCATCCTCAAATAAACCCCGACTGCAAACTGATTAAAACTTTGAAAATTCCAAATTTCTCCTGGTGAATTTAAGGAAACCGTGGCAAATTACTGCTACAGGAAGAACATGGTCTTATAGTCACCGTTTGATATAAATTATATGATGCCATTTAAAAATGAAACTTTTTTATCTAGTCTCATTGAAGTTTGGTCATATCAATTACAAAAGTTAAAGCTTAATTAATACTGAGTAAATATCAATTAAATTGCACAAGTTAGAGACATCACAACATTAGAAGATTTGACGATAAGACAAAGAAAAGAGACTGGAACACAAGCAAAACTATACATAAAAGCTTGCTGTCACTTCTCCTAACATGAAATTCGCAAGTTTCATGCAGTACCCTATATTGTGTTGATGGTATGACAAGAGCAACAGACATGTAACACAATAAATTAAGATTAGAAATCTTTAATGATGCAGCTAATAATTAAATAAACTCCAGTTACTATTAATGATTGACTAATTGCAGATAGAAAATACCATAATGTAAATTACAGAGTGTAAAATGTAGAAACTAAGATGTTACTAGTGCAGTACAAATACAATAACAACTCAAATATTTAAATATAAAAATAAATATTTAAATAATTTCTAGTAGTTAGAATAACACAACTGTTATCTGTAACAGTGATAACATGCTATCAGCAGTTGCTAAATGGTGGGTATAAATTCGGTGACTGTACGTTTTCACATTATGCAATCACATGACTTGTATAGCACCAGCTCAAGCAGAGTTTCAAGAGAGTGGTGCTTGCAGCTAAAAAGCACAGTAAGCCTAGACAGCAGATCAAAATTAGAAGCTTTAATTCACTGCCAATCAAATCAACAGCACACCTTATAATTATGTACACACATTCCTACCATTACCTAATTATTTTGATAAAAAGTTTCAATTGAAAAAGAGTCAAAAGGACAAATCCAGCACACACTCAAACACTCAGTTACAGTTAGCTGTGTTGTTGTATTTAGCTGCATGTCGGACTTCCAGTTGGTCAGCTTTTTCCAGGGCTAATACTTCAACAGCAGTTGACTTTTCCATGCGGCTGTTTGCCGGATGAGAGAACTCGTTGGCCTGGCGGAGTGTTGCTGTTTCAACCTTGATCGTTCTTTCTCTATTTTCGCAGGCTAAGTCTTTGCTTTGCTGAGCACTGTTCCGACCTGGAATAGGCGGCAAAACTTTAGGTTTCTTACTCAAAGGCCTTGGCTTTGCTGACAACTGACTTTTAGTGGCAATTAAAAATGGAGAGGGATCTGGGATAACTTCGACAGCAGAATTGACTCTACGGTTGGACAGCGGACGATTCACAACAGGCGACTTTGTCAGCGAGTCGCTGTTCAACTTCTCACCGGTTGTCACTGGTGTCTTGACGTTTGTCCGACGCCGCAGTTTTGGTGCTGCGTCTTTTGGTGGTACAGGAGTGGTGGTACAGCTGCCTCGTCCTTTTGAAGAGTAAGACGACAAACTTTCTTTCGACGAAAAAGACGAAGAACTCTTTTCCAGATCATCCTTTGTCAGGGAAAAACTATCTTCACTGCCAACCAAAGAACCAGAGCTGGCAACAGACGACTTCTTCAATTTATTTCGCAAAAGGTAAGATACTGTCGGGCCACTCGAAGACACTACCTCGGTTTTGTTTGGTAAAGGAGAAGTTCTTTTCTCGCCAGCAACTGAAACAAGTGTTTCATCAGAAGCAGCTTTTTCCAGGTTTTTACGGAAAGAACTGGAATTAGCATGAACACTTACAGCAGCCGCATGCTTGCCTTCTGCCTCTTTGAGTTTCATAGAATGTAATTCAGCCATTAAGTCCGAAATGGTTTTTGCTTTGTTTTCGAGCTCCAGTTCGAGAGACGAAATTTGTCGAGTTTTCATCTTCAGTTCAAATTCTTTTTCTTTTTCAAGAGCTAGAAAGTTCCTGTGCATCTTGTCTAATTCAGAGTTCTTAACTGACAAGTCTTTCTCCAAGTCCTGGCCTTTCTTCTTCTCCAGCATCAGCTCTTGTTCAAGTTTCATAGCTTGCAAATGGTCACTATCATCTGAAATATAAACAAATATACATTTTTTTAAACAACGATTTTGACAATTTGGAACTTGCTACTACTGCTACTTTGCATAAAGGCAATAAATAACAACAGTTCAAAAGTTTCAACTTTTGCGTGCCATTACATAATCTAAAATAATATGCTTATTTGACAAAAGCAATGTATTGACTACAATCACCAATGTAATGCAATGTAAATCTTCAAAATTTCTCAGCACCACACAAAAGCCGCATGAGGGAGACCAGCTTATTCACCAACGCTATATCAAATCAAGTCCGCAATAGCCAGGTCAGAATCCTGGGAGGTCAAGCCGAGGAGTAGGGCTGTCAATGGGGATCTGGAGGCCCAGGCCCCCGTTTGAACGATTGCACCCAGGCCGGTAAATCAATTCTTGAAACCCGCCCAAAGAGGCATAATGCCTTAAACATAATTACAATTGCTTAATTATGGTCTAATGGCTTTATAGCTGGCAGATGACTGTTGTCTGTACAGCCAAGCCGCGTGTGGTGGAGGCAGTCTAGGATCTAAGATTGCTGTCAATCAATGTAGCACACATGTTATGAAATTTAACTACCAGTAGTCTCTAGGAATCAATACCAAATTAGAAGGCCATTTTACTGACGGCCTGACGGGCTTTAGGGCACCTGTTCAGATTGGGCTTGGGCACCCAGGCTGCATTTTACTAACATTTTGACAGCCCTACCGAGGAGACAGAATGGTACTATGGTGGCAGTTGGTGATGATGGAGGTCATGTGGTGACGCCGGAGTAAAGTCGGGATAGGGTAGCTTGGAGTTTGGCTTCAGTCGTGAGTGGAAAGTAGACAAGAGTGCAAGAGGTGGAGAGGTCTTTTGGGAGTCCATTCCCAAGAGCTGGTGCAGCATAGACTAAGGAGCGGTTGCAGAATTTCAGAGATGATGAGAATGTGGAATGAACAATTGAGGTGGCTATTGTGCAGACGGTCTTGTAATCGTATAGGGTACAATCGACAAAGGTCACGAATGTGCATATAGCAGGTGCAAGATACCTGGGTGAAGTGGTCGGCAAAAGTAAGGTTTTAATGAAAGATGATTCCAAGATTGCAGACAGGCGAAGAGTAAGGCACGGGAGAAGTGAGATCTGTTGGAGAAAGGTCAGAAAGATAGGGTAGTTTACTTAATTTGTCGCAGAGGCCAATAATGAGGAATTCTGTTTTTGATGGGTTTAGGCATAGCAGGTTGGCGGTCATCCAGTCCGATATCTGGGTGATGGTGTTATGTAGATCAGTGCTTCCCAAAGTGGTGGTCCGCGGACCGGCACCGGTCCGCGAGCCCTCAGTTGCCGGTCCGCAGGAGTGAGTCAAGAAACTGTTCAAATTGTCTGGAATCAGGAAATGGCTATTAAAAATTTTTTAATTCATAAAACACACTCTTGATATTAGCAGTTAAAGGGCAATAGAGACATGGAATTGGCTAAATATGTATTTAATTTAATTTTAACACATATTTGAGGAATCTATTTTAGGTTATCGAAAAACAGAAAAAAATCAATAAATTGGGCACCGGTCCTCCTGCAGAGGAAAAATTCCTGCCGGTCCATCACACTCAAAAGTTAATTCTGCCGGTCCGTGACACTGAAAAGTTTGGGAAGCACTGATGTAGATGATTTTGTGAATCAAGAAGGGAATGTTGGGCAAAAGATATAAACAGCTGTGTATCGTCAACACAGATGTGATGATCAACAGAGGATGAGGAAATGAGTTTGCCAAGTGGGGAAATGTCAAGAATGAACAGCAAAGAACAGAGAACAGAACCTTGAGGAACACTGCAGGTGAGGGTGTGCGGATTAGATGAGTGACCAGCAGCATTAACAGTGAAAGAACGTGAGGAAAGGTATGACTTGATCCACGATAAGGCAGTACTAGAGATTCCAAACACAGAGTTGGTATCAGTGTTCTTAGTCAGAACTCAAAGGGCTGTCAACACACAAATTACACTTATTTTGTAGTAAAACAATGTAAGTTTTGTGTGGCCTTCTTCAAGTGGTAACGAAACATCTTTTACAATCTATCTTTACATGTCAGTTAAATGAGTTATGGAAAACTGAATTTCAGAAACTAACCATCAAACGCCAAGTTACCCATTGCAAGTTGGAAAGACAGTTCTGCAACAAAAATCAAACATTCAGACATTAGAAACTCGGAGCACCAAGATATTTTATTGGCTAGATGTGCATTCCATAGAGTGCAAGGCCAGAGTTGGAATCCTTGGTCTTGTGATGTCTGGCCCTGCAGTACTCTGGACATTCTCGCTACTACTTCCTTTGCCTTTGGGACACAATCAATGGTTAAAGTGGTTTGGGTGAGCAGTGGGAACTCCGAAGAAGAGTTTTATTGGAACACGTGTGTTACCAGGGTTCCGTTGCATGGTCTGCAGTGGGAACGCAAGCAAAGAATTTTTACAGCAGTGGGAATGCCATTCCCACACGTTCCAACCCACTTTAACGCTGGGCACGTTAGCTGACTGGTTAGAGAACTTGTCTTGTGGGCAGTACGGGTTCGAGTCGCAACTGATATGGTTACTCTGTAGAGACCTTGAACAAGTCCTTTGC
The DNA here is from genome assembly GCA_020284085.1 of Aporrectodea caliginosa. Classification (NCBI taxonomy): domain Eukaryota; kingdom Metazoa; phylum Annelida; class Clitellata; order Crassiclitellata; family Lumbricidae; genus Aporrectodea; species Aporrectodea caliginosa. The sequence goes on along the minus strand of JACEVL010000113.1, from coordinate 1,062,696 downwards.
TCACAATTGCTCAGCGCCATCAATTATTTGCTTGGTCATTAGATAGTGAAAATTAATAAATGATTAACAATAATACTATTAAATCTTGAGCTAAAAGAGTACCCAACTTTGTAGCCAACAAACCAGCAAACATGCATCAAATTAATGCATCAGATCAAAGAACTCGCCAGGTAAACTGAGGCATTCAGCACCAGAGTAGCCTAACCTTATTCATAAACTGCATATGTTAGGCCACTCTAGCGCTCAACACCTCAATTAAGAGTTGTGTATACCATCAAACCATCAAATGAATTTACTCACAACAATTCATTTTGATTCTTTACAATACACATGGAATGTTATTACATTCAAAGAGCAGTGCTATGCAATATTAATTTCTCTTATTCACCTGTACATTTCTTCTGTAACTTGGCAATTTCTTCATGAAGAGCTTTCAATGTTTTTGCATGTTCCTGTTGTATGAAGAGAACCGAGCTCTCGAGAGTTGTTCTCGCTGAAGCCGCCATCTATTAAACAAAATGCTACTCTTTCAGGCAAGCTTATAGAATCAGGGGCTGAAGAATATAGCGAGTAAGTTTACTGGCATGGTCAGTGTCGGTTATGGTCAGATTAGGCGCCGTGAAGGTCGGTTAGGGTCAGGGTTAGGGTCGTCATTAGAAAATCTGGTACCGTCCGGCCTCCGCGCAGCATGCCCAACAATACTGAATAATCGTTCTGTCCACGATACTATAAGTTTGCCCTCTTTCAATGTCACAAAAAAATAAACAAAAACTGGTAAACACTTAACAGAGCAGGACATCTCTCGTTTAAAGTAACACGCATTCCTTAACAAACTGTTGAACTACATAGTTGCCAGTACACATACAACACTGCTCTGTACCCGGCTTCGTCGTAATAAAATTCCTAGTCTGGCGCAATATTAATCATCTCTCAAATACGATTTGTATGCAACCAGTACAGTTCCCCCAACGTAGCCCCACATTCTTAATACACCCAACACAGAAAGCAATGATAAACAACCTGAAATAACGACCCTAACCTATGCACCAGCGGCCAAAGCAGAACTGCTCGTATTCGAAATGAACCGTCTTCTGTGCGTCGCAGTTTCTTGGCGTGTGGTTCTGTTTGTCTTCTACGCAATAAAACCGGTTTTTTGTCTTAAAAGCTCCGTTTTGTTCCTTTCTTCCATCGAAAGCTGAAGAGACTCCATTCAGTCGCCACGGATCCTGGGAAATTATTCAGTTTTTCACAGCAACGCAGAATACGAAATCAGTTCTGGTAAACGAAACAGCGCATATTAATTAGGTTTCAAAGAGCTCTATTATTATCGATGACGAATAGAAGAAGCCAGCACAAATAACGCACACGCTTAGGACGAATTCAAGGGCATTCCGTATGCATTTAGCCCCGAGCATAAGCTTAGCCAGGAATTCGGCTTATTCACATGCAGGCACCGGTCATAACAGAATCGATTTTAAGACAATGTTTGGCTCAGTAGGGCACTGAACTGAGCATCCTTTGTCGTAAACGCTTTGTGTTGGACATCGGTGAGTAAGCTGCTGCTGCTCTTTCAACGACGCACATCTGTTTCAGTGCTGAAGATTGTGTCGGTTATAGTACCCAACATGAAGTCCAAGAGGTATTAGCACTGATCGTCAATGAATCAATGCAGACTGGAGAGGTACCACAGGAATAGAAAGCGGTACACATAATTATTGCCATTGTTTAAAAAAGGGAAATACAAATGAGCATGCAAGGTATTTAGAATTACAGTATTAAGAATAACATACTGGAGTATTTGAACGAGTATGTGACATAATAAAGGGCAGTCAACATAGATTTATTCAGATGTCATTCATGCTTGACAAATCTGTGGAGCTTTATGAGGTCTAATATGGGATGGATGACATGGTTGTCGGGCACACTAGCCGAGTGGTTAGTGTGCAGCCTGCAATGTGGAGAGTACGGGTTTGAGCCGCCACTCAGGCGGTCACCTTAAGCCCAGTGAGCCGAGTCCTTCACGCACAATTGTTCAGTGCCATCGATGTTCTATCACATGGTTGTGTGCACTTCTGGACTTTGGAAGGAGGGCAATATCAAATGCAGTTGCATTATATTATACATGTAGTATTGTAGTTTATCTAAATTTTGCCATAACATTTCACAAATCATATAACTATGGCTGGCTAAAAAGTTGCAAGCACATCAAATTAGGGGTCAGGTTACAGGTACTAACAGGAATTTAAAGCTGGCTATCAGGCAGAAGGTGGCATATGAGACAAATGTTCTAGTTCAACTGTGCCTAGTACCATAAAGATCAGTGCTTGGGGCTCTTCTTTAAAATTGATCATAATAAAACGGCTACTCCTTGCATCACTGTCTTTGGGAGCCATATTAAGAACCACCTTATGAATTTGTGTTACAAGTTTATCTTCTATCGGTGAACTAATTTGGGTCCATATCCTCAACCATGCTATATCACAATTCGTGTTATGGGGAAAAACAAGCTGTAACAAGTCTTTGGTGGACATGTACATGTAGTTATCAAAAACTGCCAGAGTCGAAATGAGTTAAAAATAACACATGTATTTAGGATAAGTTTTTTAATTTTCATATGTATCATAATCTCAAGCTAAGTTTGGTTTCAATCTGAAGCCACAGTCAGCTTAATATGCGCTCTCGGTTTGCGAGTTCTCTGTGGTCGATGTGATTCGTGGTTAACAGTCCACGGTCCAAGGCTGTCGTTTGCATAGAAATCCATTGGATACTGATCCTGGTAGCGAACTATTTGCAGCGAAACAGACAGCTGAAACAAACCATCATTTTAATTTAGTTTAAAATTTACAGAATGAACACCATTATAGCTGTCCGTGCTAGTATGCCTCTTCATGAACAACAATCAGTGATGACTTTCACTGCAAAGGCAACTTTTAAAGTAGTCCGAGCATTCATTATATGCTTACGTATGAACTTCTTGTTCTCAATAAACGTTGACATCACTTAGCAGCACTTAATAGTTACTTAAAAAGTGCTGCATTAAGTTACATTATATACATGCCTAAAAAAATATGTACAAATAACAGTATATAGATGGAAGATCCTAGAATTTAACCAGTAATGGTCAGTTTGCAATCAAAAGGTGACTTGCAATCAAAAGGTTACTTTGAAAGTATAATGCAAGCAGCAAGTTTGTGGAACAAAAATTATTAAGAGCAGCAGTCGAGTAATAATGGCAGAGTTGAGTATGAGAAAAGGTAACTGCAAACAATTATTAAACGTCACATGTCGAATTTTTGTCGATCTCCATGCTAAACAAAACTTTTCTTACTTCATATGGAGTCAGCAGAGGCTTGTCGAAGGCAGTTCCCCAGTCGATCGACAGTCTCGGACAAGCTACCTGAACCCAACTGTTAAATGAACAATGAACATTGGAATTGATATGTCTTATTCAAGCTGAGAAAGTCCTTAGCATTACCACAATGATAAACATAATAATAATACATGATGAACTAACTTCCTTCAGTTCAACTTTTTTCTGCACATGATATTATGGTCAATTGGTCATCCTTGATAAGGAATTGACATCACTGAGCTGTTTATCGAATGATGACAGCACAAGCCTGAATTAGGAGGTGGGCAATGTTAATCATGTTCATTATGACACAGTGTTGTTAAATCTCTTGAAGACAAACAGTCTCTCTTTAAGTGGTGCTATATAAATTTACAATTACCAAACCTGTTATCAACACTTGAGAATTGTTTTCTTTCATCAAGGCAGGGGTGCAAGCACTTCTGAGCAGATGACTTTAAAATGTGCTCTATAAATGTACTGAATGAATTTATGTCCTCAAAACACATCAAACTTAAGCTTCTATGTCAGTCTCCATTGTCACCCTGCCCCAGTCATTACTCCATGACCCATGGCTAGCTGTTTGTCACCTTCACGTGCATGCTGACAATGCAACATCACGCATCTTCCATGGTTCGGACGTTGGCCTGGAATGGCCTGCTACAGCAGCTTTGACATGGCAGAACTGTGAAAGAACCTTTATCTTTATCAACACCTGTGAACTGCACTGTGTGCCAAAGTAGCTGAATATTGGGAGACTTTAAGTAAATAATTTGAAGAAGTAATAGGAATAATTTTCTTTTGTATGAAAAATAGAATAAAATAATGAATTAATCTGTCTGGTATACATGGCTGTTGCATAATTCTGCAAAAGAAGCACCAAATATAAGTTACCGAATTATTGTAAGTTCTTACCTGTCAAGTTTTGGGAACAGTCGCAGTTTATCTGGAAATAGTTCCGACATCAAAACCAGAACAAATTCTTTACCATGTGACGTAAGCTGTTCACTTATTGTCTGAAATTAAAGAAACCACATTATTTAAGAGGATAATTTTTCAAATTTGCGTGATCCTGGATTTTAGTTAATAATGCCTAAATGCTTCTTTCTAGTGGAATAATACAAACATTTTCTAACGGAACAAAAAAAGCTAAAGCAATTTGCCAGTGCAAAATTAAACAGAAACAGTACAATCTATTAATTTGTTTTATACAGAACTTTTCCGACTAACACATCGTTTAGGCTTAAACTCAAGAAAATAAAATGAAAAAAGTGAATTTATACACATTCTTTATTAGCATATAAATGTGTTAAAAAACTTTATTTTTATCAAACCTGATCAGGTACAGTGTGATTCTCGTTAACGATAACGATAACGAAAATGTTCGTTAACGAAAATAAAATGACTTCGTTAACGATAACTATAACTATAACTAAAAATATCATTAACTATAACTATAACTATAACGAAAATAACACTAACGAAAATTCATCTTTATTTTCGTTAATGAAAAAAATAAAAATAGGAAGTGCAATAAGGACGATTCGACATAAATGAGAACGAAAAATGCGATATTTTTATTATGCAATTTGTCAGTTACTTTAGAAACTCGTGTATTCATGAAGCTGAATGCACCCATACTTCAAAGGTTTTCAACGCTATGAGGAAATTGTGAAACAGCGTGTTAATACGCACAATTTTGCTTATAGCCTTAATTATTGTAACTAAGTAGTAACTAAAATTAACTAAAATAAAAATCCATTAACTATAACTATAACTATAACTAAAAAATTATACTAACTATAACTATAACTATAACTAAAATAAAAAAAACATTAACTATAACTGTAACTATAACTAAAATAAAATCTGTAAGGAGAATCACACTGATCAGGTACCTGTACACAAAATCTCATTTCACCTTCAGAAAGAAACTGTGATATTTGATTGGCATATATAAGTAGAATTTACAGATTCAAACTTCTCTCACCTGAAGAACTTTGGGAGAACCCTGTCGTCCAAGCGTACCAAGTACAACACCAAATATCTGAGCTTTGGATGCCTGAGAAATTGCCATTTGACGATTAGAATGCAGCCGGTCAAAATCATAGAATTCGTGAGAGAATATTTTGCTGTATGGATCATACCTAACAAATCAAAGAATGATATGATAAAACAATGCTGCAAACCACAAATTCATAAATTCAACCTGGCTACAGACCCAGTAAATGTTATGCTCAACAAGATCTGCTGAGCAGCCAAGATCAGTGTTTCCGTTAACGCCCAAATGGTCGTTTTACGTCCATAAAAAACGTCCGAAACGTCCAAATTTTTCGGTGTCACCGTGTGATAGCCGAAAGAAATGAGCTACGTCCAAAAAAATTCTAGGTCAGGGCGTAAATACGTCTTCTTTTTGGACTGTAACGGAAACACTGGCCAAGATAGTCCTAGATGCACAGGACCGCTGGATTAGCATTGACTATATATTGCTCTAGATTATTGTTTACAAACTAGGAATACGACACACAGAAGAGAAGCAGATGCACTGGCATTAGGCTTTTGAGAAGCAATTGAAAGGTCAGCACTGGTTACTGTAAATAGCAGGTAATGATACATCATACTAGGACTACAGATTAACATATAGCATTTATCATATGCAGAAGTGTATTCAGTAAATATTGCTGATGGAGCAACTACGTTCCAATACTGGTAAGTCAAGAAGACTTACCAGTACTAAAAATGAAAAAGTTTTGGTATACCAGGTCGAAGAATATTTTACATTGAAAAATGAGAGTTCAAATAGAAATATCAGATCATCAGAGAAATAGAACTAAGTTAAAATACCAGTAAAACATTCAGTTACCTGTAGGCTGCAATATCTGGATTGGCAATCATAACCGACTCCAAATGGAAGCGTCCATCACCCAAATATCTACAAAACCACACAACGCCTATTATGAACCTTTTCTCAAAGTATCAAAATATGGGTTATTGAAACAAAAGAAATGCAACCACAAACAGCTGAGGAGATGCTTTCTTGTTTACTTTGAAACAATATTAATAACTGAAGTGTGTACCAGGTATATATGCACAATAACTTTATTATTCAGCTGAAGTTGGAATTAAAATGCGGCTGAAGGGTTGCACTCTTGTCGTGCAGTACAGTGTGCAGGTTCAACACTTTCTAAGATGTATGCAGGTACCTCAACATTTGCGAAGATGGTTATTTTGTAGGAACTTGAGCAAGTCTTTCAAACATATTTGTCATGCACCAGCAATGGCCAATTATATAATTAGACAATTAGTCAGTTAGTTCACCTACCACACATATAAATAATAAAATAAATAATTAGCAGTAAACTGACAACCTGGCTTACATGAGGGCATCTAAGTCCTTAGGGAGACAAGGTGATGTACAGCCAAGGATTTCACCAGGAGACAATGGCTTACACTGAGGTATAAGCAGACGAAACTCCTTCTCCAACTCCTTCGCAACGGACTAAAGTAAACAAAATCACAATCGTTATGGAAAAAGCCATTGCAAACTCTCACAATTTATTGAACTACTAATCATTTGAAGAAATTAGCTGGTAACAATAATTTTTTATTAGAATACAAATTGGTTCACACAATATTTGAAACTTTCTATGTTGTTTAGCATAGAAACAAGTAATTAAAAACCACTTTATTAGCCAATGTACATTAAAATTAAAGCTGGCATCAGTAACATAGCTGATGCAAGGTACCGGTAATACAGAGTTTCACCTGTGCAATATAAGAAACTACATTACACCAGCAAGGTTAGGTTTGTGTAAGGTAAGGCTGTGGAATGATAACATTGTTAACCAAGTAAATTCATAGAAAATCTGCAAGAGTGCATGCTATACTAAATGTTGTGAAAAAAGGACCTATTGTCTAATTATATAACTATGTTGTAAGACCTTGCTGATAAACTGAAAAATATTAATTCAAGCCCAACAAGAACCTAGTAAATATGTTCATTACAGAAACCATTACCTGTAAAGTTGTCACAAACTGAACTGTACTGACGAGGGCCAAGTGGGCGTTTGGCTGAAAATTGTGACGAAGTGTGTCAAGGAAGTGCAGCGTATCAATCTTTATGTCAACGAACACATACAGCATATTGATTCCAGATGTTGTGTCAATAGGAACTGTCCAAAGAACAAACATATTTTCATTTGATTTTAAGCCTTTACTGAACAATGTACAACAGTCAAGTTAAAGTTCACTCCTTTACGCTGTGCTTATATGTGTCAAAGGCGTTGTGCAACAGTCCAGTGGTCAGCATGCTCAATTGTCAAGCTAGAGGTCGGGGTTCAATCCCTGCTAGGGCAGTAATACATCCCTGATTCTTATTACAGTTAAATACAGTCAATATTATTACGAGCTATACTACAAATATCCTATGAAATTAACATAAGCTGTGAAATACCTAGACAACTGTGTCCATAGTGAACAAGGAGGTCTGCTCCAAGGGCGCGAGCTGTGAAGTCATCCACACAGCATGCACCATACGTAACATCACCCATGATCAGAGTATCGGCTTCAGTGTAGCTGTAAGAAAATTTGCAACATATATTGCAAACAAAGACACAATGTGACAACAAGTAAATCCAAAATTTATCAACACACGCGTCAGGTTTTCTTGATGATCAAGGCTGCCAAACAAGTACAGATCTTCTGCGAACACCACAACTTGCACACGTTGGAGAGGAAGCCAATTTTCCATAAGGTGATTTGTAACAACAAAATTGTTAGGGTACACCTCATTGAAGACTTGGATCACAATACAAGTAACTTGCCATCATATCAATATGAACCTGTCTAACCTAATTACCACTTTTGCCTACCGGCATCATATAAACATCATGCTTGTTTATTATGTCTAATAAATAAAATGTTATCAAATAAACCATAGCGGTACTTAAATCAGTCTCATTTTTCTTATAACATGTCTAGTGGTGTGATTCTGCCATTCAGTTTGTCTCTTGCAAATAATTGGGAGCTTTTCCTTCTTTTTCTATACACCAGGTGTCAAAACATTTTAATGGTGGGTCAGTGGCAATATTTTCCAGCAAGTGGCGGCCCAGGGTACCGTAGGTGCCTGAGCAAAATGAGAAAGAGGCCTGGGAGGGGGCTCGTCCCTAGAAAATGTTTGCAAAACTAAATCTTAAATGGTGCATATTTAGCATACAAGCAGTCAAATTAGGCTTATAAAATCTTAATTTTGATCTTCATTATCAGTCACGAACATAACATAAAACTCATTAAGCCTTAAAAATGAAAAATCTCAAATTGTGTAGTCTTTAGGCATGCTCTGTGGGCCAGAAAAACAACGTCGGCAGGCCTGCTTTTTGACACGCATGTCCATCTCCAAGCAAAGTAAACAAAGACAAACTCAATCAAAGGAACAAGGCAATGGACCAGAAAAACCTAGCAGAAGAAGAGTGGAATGAAATCAGAACCTTTCAATGATGTCGGCTATTGTGCATGCAAACATCAGCAGACCTTCTGGAAACTGCAGCGCAACTGTAAAACACAACAAATAAAGTTCTGATTACAGGTATCACAGTGTATGCACAAGTTAGTTTCAATAAAGAATTTTATGTTTTCCCAAATTATAATACTCTTCTTTGGGAACATTTGGCCCCTTCACAACAACTTTCAGCTGTGTGTTGGACTGAAAAACAGGTTACTTGATTTAAACTACTGAGATAGCTTGTCTCTCTCTGTCTCTGTCTTTCTGCTTCTCTCTGTCTCTGTTTGTGTCTGTCTCTGTCTGCTTGTCTATCTCTCTCTATTGGGAAGCTGAAATGACAAGGTCATGCTGTCAATTCAGTTTTGACACCAGTCAGCTGAACCTGTAGCTTACCTCTATAACATTTCGGTCATCTTCTCATACGTCCCTCCGCAGTGGAAAACCAGCATCATCACTCCCGTGCCGAAGGTCAAACATCCGAAGGAGGCCGCTGACTACCGCCCTATCTCGGTGACCCCTAGGAAAAATACAGAAAAACATTGTCGCTCGGCCAGAAATGGCCCATGGGCCAGCTTTTTGAAACCTCTCATATACACTATAGCAAGCAAAGTAAACAGATACCAACGGCATGAAATGAACAAGGCAATGGACAAGAAAAGCCCAACAGAAAAAGAGTGGAATGCAATCAGAACCTTTCAATGATGTCGGCTATTGTGCACGCAAACATCAGGAGACCTTCTGGAAACTGCAGCGCAACTGTAAAACACGACAAATAAAGCTCTGATTACAGGTATCTCAGTGTATGCCTAATTTTGTTTCAGTCAAAAAATTTATGTTTTTCTAAATTCTAATACTCATATTGGACAATGTTTTGGCCTTGTCACAAAAAAATTTAATCTGTGTGCTGGACTGAAAAACACAATAGTTGATTTAAAGTAGTGAGTTATTCTTTCTAATGTTTTCAAATATCTGTAGCCTTATTATATTGTATCACTGGTCTTAGAAACATTGTAAATTTTGATGCTTGATGTTTTGATGCTTATGTTAATTTATATTGCTCATGCTTGTTCACAGAGTGCTGTTTGGCAGCTGGTCATACTACAGAATATACTTACTTACTTAGTCAACACTAGTTTTTTAAACCAGTCAGTTTTTTATACACCAGTCAGTCTTTTACACCATTAGAAAAGGCAGAACTGGGAAAACAGGAATCACAAACAGAAGAGCCAATGCACATCTACATACCACGCTTGCATTTGCATGACCGAATTTTCCAGATCGTTTTTGGTATTTCAAAGTTGTAATTATCTGGAAGCTGAAATAACAAAGGTCAAGCTGTCAAGTCAGTCTTTATACCAGTCAGTTTTTTACACAAGTCCCTTTTTTTACACCAGTCAGTCTTTTAGAAAATGAGAAAAGGCAGAGCTGAGGTTTTTGTTGTCTGTTAAAAAATTCTCTTTTCTGGTTTAATCATCACAATCACAAACGACAGAAATTATTAGACAACTTGCAGTGAGAAATACAAATATATATATATAACATCTGTGAAAACATAATGAACACAAATAAAGTAAGTCTAGAAAGGATAGGTTTGGATAAACAAGGCACAAATGACATTTACTATACAGACTCCAAAACAGATAAAAGTTATTCTGTTTAATTCTTAGAAACACAGACGAGCCTAGTTATCAACAGTCTTATTATCAAACTTGTCCACAGTTGTATTCAAGTGGTGCCAGTCCCAAGCCTTAACACAGAAGGAGGGTGATCCTAATCATCTTTCTTATGACATAATAATATTCGTGTTTATTCACAAGCTCACTGACAAACCGCAACATTGAAAGTAACATTGAAATATGACGGTACAAATTTCGTGATCTTATTGAAAACAAGTCTTGACAGCCTGTTAGGCGCTGCTCATTTTATACCTGCCCTAGGGAGTGGAAGGCAGAGTCGATCTAGGAGGGGCTATAGGTATCGAATCTATTTGTTCTTCAAGCAAGAGTGTTACCATTTAACTATCCTACTGTCAGTAAACGGAAACTACATGCATAGTCCAACCATCAAAAACATTCTATAATTTTGCTTACATTGCTGATGGCCTTTTTCAATGACTCATCGTTCAGGATGTCTTCAGGAATCAAATGAGAAACCTTAGGTCCTGCAAACATGAAAAGCAACAGAATTTGCAATATTAACAACAATAATTTTGAGAAAATCAGTTGCAGGTCAAAGTGTTTAATACATCAAACACAAAAACATAATTCATGCAGGAAACAGCTAGTAGTTTTTATGTTTTCCATTTAATTACACTATAAAAATTATCAAAATCATAAATTAACTTTGATAAATATAGACATGTGGGTAAAATAACTGTACATAATTGCTAACAACCACAACCAGACTGCAAAAGGCTAAGAAGAACAGTCCCTGAAGCCAGCCCTGAGGCAGCCATGAGTATGAAGAAGAGTAGACCTCATTTTCTTAACCTCGGCATATGCGGGTTTGTGGCCAATCCTCTCCCTCACCGTCTCATCTTTCCACCAACAGTGTGTGGTCAGTGTATTCGTTATAGCTGAGTCAGCTAGGGCCTAGGGGTGCAGGTGGAGCAGAAATCTCGAACCAGATTTGAACCCCGGCCGTTTCATTGACATTCCAGCATGCTAATCACTACACCATTGAGCAACCCCACAAAAGGCTAGGTACTACAGGAAAACACTTGAGTAGCATGCAGTATTGTAGTGTGTTTCTAAGTTCCTTTAAGCATCCCTCAAAGGCACTGATACCCGAACACAGAACACAAGGTTTTAAGCTGCTGATAAAGAACTGTGTGAAGTCATCTATTTCAGCTTCAATATGTTTGCTATGGTTCAAACCCTTACTTAGAAGCACCCTTCGACAGTGCATACATTTACTTGCAAAACCAAGAAAAACAGTAGAATTTGTTTACCTTTGTGATTTGTAAATACTTTTCGATCACGATTTGCAATGACTGACACAGTGCCAGTTGATAGCTCTTCTGTTGAAGCCATCGTGTTTAGCAAATGGGTATGCCTAATTATAAATATCAACAAACGATTAAATTTCAACTTAATTAAAATCGTAAAAGTTAGCTTGAAATCTGGGATTAAAAATAGAGAGATAACAAAGCCTTAGAACAGATGCCAGCAGGAAAATTAACAGTCAGTGCTGACTACTTAAATAAATTAAACCAAACGAACTGGCTACGGTACCGTCCGGACGGTAGCGTTATTTCTTTCTCACGGTACCGTCCGCAAATAATCTATGGGCGATTGCACATATCTATGGCGTGTACATCCGGTTGAAATAAATATTGGCAAAAGCCTGTCACGTTAAGTTGTTGTCTTCGCGCCGAATTTTTCTATGGCCGACAACTTGAGGGTCGGTTAGGGCCAGGTTAGTATTCGTGTGGTCGTTTAGTGTCAAATTAGGCGTCGTGAGGGTCGGTTAGGGTCAGGGTTAGGGGTTAGTTTCGTTCATCTCTTAACTACTGCGCTATTGATGGTTAGGCTTTCACGCCATAGATATGTGCAATCGGCCATAGATTATTTGCGGACGGTACCGTAGAAAAGAAATAACGGTACCGTCCGGACGGTACCGTAGCCAGTGCCTAAACCAAAATAAAATATCGCATTACTGCTAGCAAAATATCACTAGTAGTTATTTAAGTATTCCATATTGCTAATACACTGTATTGCTTAAACTTGAAAGGGTCTTTGGGCAGTTTGCCCAATATTTATTAAAAGTGGACTTTCTTGGGGTGCGGCCTCAATCCCCGAAACGAATTTCTGCCGGATCCTCGAAACTGATTTTCTAAGTCCGACCCGAATGAATATAATTAACAATAAACATGTGAATAGGTAGTATATCGATATACATCAAGGCCACGTTAGGTATTAAAGTTGCAGCTGCTCTATCGCCCCAAATTCTATTACTCATGTAGGTTAGCACGAGTGCGCCACATTTGTGCGCAGATAGGCGATACTTGGATCTATATTAGCCATAACGGAATTTCAGACTCTAGACTTAACCATTACCTATTTTTAAGAGTAAATGTCAACTGGCAAGAATATCCTGTTACTAGACATTTCTAAAAACCTATCAAACGCAGAAACGGTCATACATTATCGTCAGTGTTTACCTTGAAAAAGCTTATAATATCGCTCTGAGCGATATCTTGAAACCATCGACGTGTATGCTTGAAACTTTGTCAACGGTAACTGTCATCACATAGCTAACCCGAACAATTAATATAGAAACAAGCCTTAGCATCTCGTTTGTAATAATGATAATATTCTTTGTCAATTCAAACTGACAAGTACGCAGTATGATAAAATTCAATATGAACGGATGATCACAAGTTATTACAAAAGTCGAATTTAACTGTATTCGGCAGTCATGCAAGACGCCCATCACGTCCTACATCTGCCTACATTTGCCAACGCGCCATCTCGCGAATGATAGGCTGAGTGGATTATTGAGAGGTTGAGGAAGCGATCCCGCTTAATAATATATAATTTCGTTTATTGAAAATAGAAAGTTGACAGACCGCAACTTTTCACATAGAAGAAAAACAGAGAGAAAATAGCTATAATTATTAGTGTAATGTCAGTACGACAATGAACCGATGGATTGGATTGGGTTATCTCTTTTATATTGACTTAAAGAGCACACGGGGGATAAAGCTACGATCGTCTTTATTTGGCAGTTCAAAGTCATGAGGTCTTTGGCGCAGTGCATAGCTCCGTCGTACTGTCGGTGGGAAAAGGCTGCGCAGTACATGACTTGAGTTCCATATGACTGCCAGAAAAAGCTGATTGTCTGCCTTTTTTTATCATACAGACTACATCTGGCTGCTGAGGCGGGAGGTAGCCCATTCGCTTGACTCGTTGTAAAAACCTTTGTAGACCATTTCGATCGCTAGCGGAGGTGTAACCCCACCAGGCCGGTGAGGCATACCGAAGGCGTGCAATTGTGGTATAGCCCGTGTAACCTAAGCGCCGCTGATGGAAGACCATGTGCCCTTAGAACTCTGATCGCATGTAGCGAGCTTGAGCAGGCGCCCACCACCTGACGGACATGAGCTGATGCTCTTAAGTCGTCGGAGATAGTGACTCCTAGTATAACCATTTCGGTTACTCGCTCCATATCCATTACGGGCGGGACATCCTTGTTTCTGCAGCCACGTCGGAAGATCAGCATTTCACGAGATTTGTTCTTATTATTCAGTCTGAGATTGTTCCTTTCCGCCCAGTCAGATACGTTGTTCAGCTCCTCTTGAATCGAGTGCCTCATGCCAGTGATTAAGTAAGTATCATCTGCATACTTGCTGATCTTGTTCAGGCAGTGAATAGGATGTAAATCAGAAGCATCTATGACGTAACCCGACGGACCAAACCCGGACCTCTGAACAACGCTGGCATTGATGGATGTCAGTGTTGATGTCTGTCTTCCATAGCGTACGTATACGTGTCATGTGCTGCCGCTCGTGGAGAAACTCGACCAGCCAGTTGTAGATTTGGTACTGCTCTTCACGCTAGTGATGTTGCCACTGCTCTATGGACCATCCCTCATTATTTTACAGTACTTAATCGTGTTTCTTCTTAATAAATTTTCTTTCTGGTTGCTTTGGGTTTATTTTGAGTCTCCTGGGCTTGACCTCTCCGGACTATGACCTCATACTGAATACGGACCATTGCTCTCTTGCACCGTGATACGGACCAAGTGACGTGCGTAGCTCTACCTGGGTATTGAGAACTTGAGTGGGTGCAGCGCTTTAAAGATGGCTTCTAGCCTTCTAGGCTATGACGTTGCTTTGGTGTGGCGCTGAGAACTTTCAGAGATTCACTGTATTTATGTTGCATTACATTACATTGCATTAGGCTACATCGCATTACATCGCATTACATTGCATTAGGCGTATACATTAGGCCTACAACTAAGAGCTCAGGGTTCCCAAAGAATGCTTTAGTGATTTCTTCTCCTCAAGCATCTAACTCAGTTAGGCTAGGCCTATGCCTATTATATGAACGAACTGAAAGGGTCGGGAGTGGTGAAGGATCTTTATAGTGCTATCCAGTTTGGAGTGTGTAGTGAAATATGGACAATAGAGTACGATGATAGTGTATTTAATGAAGCGCTTATTTTTTAGCGTGTTCAAACATTTGTTTTATCTTGCAGTTGCAACTACATATCATTAGTATGCAAATAGATAGATTCGTTTTATTTTCTGACAGGTTGACAGACCGCAACCAGTTACAATAGAAATATGTTAAATAATGAAATCAAAACAAACAAAAAAAACCAGACAGGTGTGCAGTCAGGTGAGACTTAGGGCAAGCGTTTGTAAAGTACTCGAGGGATAAAGTTCTTCACGTCCTTAGCAGGCAGTTCAAAGTTATGACGTCTTGGGCGGAGGTTGTATCGTCGTTGTACGATTGGTGGGAATAGCCCTCGCAAGACATGGCAGTCATTCCTAATAACTGCCTGGAGCAGTCACTCTTCAGCTGCACCCACCATCTCCTCCACGCCCGGCGATCGCGGTGGGAGGAAACCCATCCTCTGCGTCCTCTGCACCAGACGCTCAAGTCTGGAACGGTCCTCAGCGCTGGCGTAGCCCCACCAGGCAGGTGCGGCATAGAGGAGACGGGCCACAGTGGTGGCCCTGGCCACCTCGTGTAGACCAGTTTGGGACAGGCCGTGCGTCCTCAAGACCCTCAGCGCGTGAAGCGAGCCTGAACACGCACTGAGAATGTCACAAACGTGGTTGGTTGCTTTCAGATCGCTGCGGATGGTGACTCCGAGAATTACCATTGAGGTGACTCGCTCCATGCCGATCAGAGGTGGTGGAAGCAACTCCTTATAGCCATACCCCCAAGCCGCAATTTTTTGGGCTAACGGCTGGCTTGAGAAAATTTACGGCGGCTTTTCGGCTAGCCGTAAAATTACGTAAACTGCCTTTTCGGCTAGCCGTAAAAATATACGGCTTGAAACATAGTTCGTTCAAAACGTGTCTCGACTATAGAGTTCCAAAATGCCAATTAATTAGACATTAGGACAACTGCTACAATGCCACAAAAATGAACAATTAATAGTGGCACACAAAAAGTTATTCGAAACAGTACAGTTTCAATATATCCGAACTTGTACGGTAATCTACAAAGTCACAAATCTTTGAAACCAGCGGGAAACCTTTACAATCACAACTTTGTGCGTGTTCTAGCTGAATTAGCTGAATATGTTTCCGGCGGCTAGCCGTAAAAACATTCTCGGCGGTTTTTCGGCTTAGCCGTAAAATTTCCGGCGGCTATTCGGCTTGAACAAAAATTCGGCGGCTCGGCGGCTATTGCGGCGGCTTGGGGGTATATCCTTAGCGCTCCGACGGGTGATCAACATCTCTCGAGACTTGCTAGAGTTTAGCCGCAGATTGTTTAGGGCAGCCCACCTCGCGATATTGTCAAGTTCCTCCCGTACTGACGCCCTCATCGAGGCGCCAACGATCAGGTAGGTGTCGTCCGCGTATTTTGCGAGCTTGTTCTGAGCGTG
The DNA here is from genome assembly GCA_020284085.1 of Aporrectodea caliginosa. Lineage (NCBI taxonomy): Eukaryota > Metazoa > Annelida > Clitellata > Crassiclitellata > Lumbricidae > Aporrectodea > Aporrectodea caliginosa. The sequence continues at coordinate 1,046,281 of JACEVL010000113.1, read as the reverse complement.
AACTGGCTGGAGATGCAAAGCTGGTCGGAAAAGAATAATTGCATAGCTGATAGGCCTATAAACACGTCTGTCATACAAAATTGAAACCAGAGATCAGGACATGAATGACGGAAAAATGGCCGGGTTCACTTATCAGAGAGTTGCTTGGCAGATTGACAGGAGGCGGTGAAAGAAGAGAGCGGGAATGAAAGAAGTTAAAATGGGACGAAGTGAGAAAGAAGGAATTTGCTAAACCATGTAGTTGAGCCTACATAGTTGAATTGAGTTGCAAATTGCCGCGCATAGTGCAAATTTGGCGCAGGCAGTAAAGGCACATCTGACATAGTATTGTTCACGTGCTCTGAAAAGGTCAAAGGTCCAAGGTCACACTGGGTTCACTCACCCAATTCGTAGTTCAGCAGCTCTGGACTTCGAGTGAAGCCTATATTTACGAGTCCGTGATCAGCCTCCTGCTCTTGTGGCGACGTCCCGCGAATGCATCAACCATCATACGCACAGTGTAGGCTACAACGGCGCAGCCTGGAGATCTATAATGTAGTAGATGGATGAAAATCGAAGGCATTTGGGATAGCGAGGCTTAAGCACTAGGACGTCTGGCGAAGGTCGTAAGCTCCACCTATGGGATCCGGGACGAAGCTCCCGGAAGCCAAAACAATTTATAAATTTAGGAAACTACTAAGGAACTCTTTATTGTATGATCCTCTCGTATTAATCGACAGAGCGATCGGGCCGGAGGTACACCTAAACCAACCAATTGGATCTACACGAATCCCTAGAGTACTGATCGAAGGTCTTGGCCTCACCGGGTTCGGCCTCTGGGCCAGGTACACCTCGACTTGACCTCCCCGAATTCTGACCTGGCACCGGAACGAACAGAGCAGCCTGGCCATTGCGGATTTGATTTGATATAGCGCCGGTGAATAAGCTGGTCTCCCTGACCTGGCTTTTGTGTGGCGCTGAGAAATTGTCGAAGATATACATAACATTATATTACAATAGGTCTACTGCATAGGTACAATAGTAATTAAATTCCAGACTACGCAGAGCTAGCCTAATACCAGGCCGAGCACTTTCTCGTGTACATCTATGACACCTGTACATGTCGGACTTGTCCGGAAAACTATCGACACAGAACAAAGCCGAGTCTTTGCTTTCATCAACTTAAATCTGGTAAAAAGAGAATACGACTTGAGTTGCTTCGGGCGAAATGGTCCGTAAGCTTATTGAATGATTTCATTGATATGATTGATCAACCGACTGACTGACTGATAGCAGTTTATCGCCTTGTCGACGTCATCATTGAATCAGTAGGCTCCTATATTGCTTTGTAAAAATAGAATGTAGGCCTACTGACATTAATTGTTGTTACAAAGGTCCACACGCTACAGGTCAAAGTGTCCGAGAGAACCGCTTATAGGCCACTGACTTACAGTATTAATAGGTGGCGTCTATAATACGAGTTGATTCAGCTTTAAACGTAACAGCATTGTGAAAGTTATAATTATGCAAGACAGAAGAGCGCTGCAGACTAACATCATAATCTAATGTTCATTCATTCATTCATTCATTCATTCATTCATTCATTCATTCATTCATTCATTCATTCATTCATTCATTCATTCAAGTATTTATATAGCACCTCTTCAAGGAAGCTACTCAGAGGTGCTCCCGACTCCAGCACGACCAAAAAGAACAGTTTTCAAGAGTTTATAAAATTGTCGGAGAGTGACCTGGGGAACAGGCGCAGCTCAGCAGGGAGGCTACTCCATACCGCCGGGCCTACCACGTAGGCTAATCGAAGCATCCCACTAAAAACAAGCAGGGGCTACTTGTGTGATATAAGACTTATAGGGGTCAATCTAATCAGATAATTTTCTTATTTTAGTCTTAAATTGACTGATGTTAAATGTATTTTTTCAATTGGAAGGAAAATCGTTCCATGAAGATGGAACATTGAAAGAAAAGTGCTTCAATTTTGTTCATGCGGTTTACTTCGATGGTTCAGTGAAGCTCTAGCCTAACTGTATACAACAGCACTCGAATAAACCTAATCATCAACTTTACAGGGCAGAAGCAGCATTTCCGATGATACCGAAACATAGGTACACTAACTGGTTTAATTTTTTTATCTTGTAATCGCAGAATTCTAAACATCAGAAATACAGATTCAGTGCTGGGTAGACTAGCGAAAATTAAAAATAATTCGAACAGCCTGTTTTTGTAAAATTATTTGTCCTTTCATTTAAATTTATTTTTCCGCGAATGATTTTGAGCCCATGAGATATTACAGTATGACAAGTAGGCTATGCAATAATAGACTAATAAAGTAAACATTTCACAGTAGTGACGAATGCAGGACAATTAACGCACTAATAATTGTTGCTAGTTATTATTATTATTATTATTATTATTATTATTATTATTATTATTATTATTATTATTATTATTATTATTATTATTATTATTATTATTATTGTTAATTTTATCATCATCATCATCATCATCATCATCATCATCATCATCATCATCATCATCATCATCATCATCATCATCATCATCATCATCATCATCATCATCATCATCATCATCATCATCATCATCATCATGCATTTGTTGAGCGTTACCATCTGATTGATGGCCAAGCATTAATTAATGGCGCTGAGCAATTGTTGTGAGTGAAGGACTTGCTCACGGTCTTTTAGCTCAGACGCTGATCGAGACCTATAGTTACTCCTAAGGATTTACATCATGTCAATAGTAATCGATCAGTCTTCCTTCCATAGTAATTCTACAGTCATTTGCAGGGAGGAGTGAGCGATGTAAGTGAAGGAGAATGAAATTGGTTCTATCGATATTGCGATATTGCGGGACAATCAATTAGCTCTGAATCATTGGCTGTCGATTCGTAATTGACTTTTCAAGCAAAGACATAATGAGTCTATCCCGAAAGAGAGGCGTTAGCTGCATTGGCTAGAGCGTATACAGGCCGCGTCTCTCATGCTATACTCTATGATAGAGAGCGTGCGGACCGCGGTTCACCTCCAGGAGGTGGCTTATTTCAGAGATTTAAATCGGGCTAGGACGGTCCGTGCACGGGGACCTTAAATGGCGTGGCGCCCATTCCGACAAGCAGCGGTTGTGAAGGATCTCACCGATCAATTCATTAAGAATGAGCAGCGTCGAGGCCATACGGGCGCTATATAGAAACCTGTACATTTACATTTACATTAGCAAACATCATGGAATTAACATTTTAGACGTCGTTTATGCAAAAGACGACTGTTTGGGACGATGTATTAACGCCCAAGTCTCCTCCATTGAAAAGGCTAATTGGGCATGAACCAAACAGACAAGTGACCGTTCATAGGGCTTGTCACAGCTATAGCCTGTATTGGGACTTTGCGGTTTCTGGTGGATGGCACAGACACGAGCGTTGTAATGGCTAACTGGATGATTCGCACAGGTTAAAACCAGAGGAGTCCACAGGCTAACCAGGGCACTGTACAGGCTAACATGTACATGTATATACATACTTTATATATTCAGTATATAATGGTTCATGCATGACTTGTGTAACTATTTCAGGGCATACGTTTATTTGCTGTGCAAGCTCTTGATACAGCCAGGCTCGTGTTTGTCTACGATTCCTCGCTCAGGAATGCTGAAGGACATATGGACAATAAAGCCATGCATTACGGTCCTTACTTACGTTGGCAGAGTCCTGTAAATACTTCTGTAGACCGTCGTGTGTACTTCAAGGAGCCACGAACGATTGTGTGTGTGTATGTGCCGGAGCAGGTCGTAGTCATGGCGACCCCGCCGTCTGCATGCCCAAATTGACTTTTCTAGATATGGCATCCGCTGTTGTTGTTTACGTCTCCATGACAACGGAAGCGTCTCCCCTGGCGACGACCGGCACGCGAGAGTACGGTGAACGCGACGATCCAACGCCGCAGACCTATAAATAAACGTCGTCGCCAAGGTGACGCGAGGCAGCGCTTGTTACCGGTGACGTGTCCAGGCAACGACAAAACACATGCATTCGAGTCGTATCTGTTGTGCGTTGTATCGGCTTCGATCGGCGATAATTTGGCCGGGTCGCGTGGACGAAAGTTTATAATGGCTGCAGCTGCTTCGGGATAATAATGAATGCAAACACAGTGTAGCGCATGCATTTGTGCCCTGCTTGCGACGGCGGCGTCGTCCCAGTATGTCCAAGCGCTGTGGCAAATAATTGATATTTATAATGCGGGCGTCCGTTAGAACGGCAGGCGTTGTTGTAGGGTTGTGTTTCTAACGGTTTCTATAACTGTTTGTGTTCCGTGACCTGAAGGCTGGCCTAAGTGTTGTGTTTGTAAGTATATAATGTTAATACGTGCTATGTATATGTATTAATTGCATTATATCGGCTAAATAGCCGATTAACAACATGTGCTTAGCTTGTGATAGGGGGCGTCTATTGAGTGCATTAACTCCCAACATTGTGACGATTGAAGCTTGAGTTGGGGCCGCGAAGGTAAGCTTGCCGTGTAATGACCCTATGGGTGATGCAGCCTGTGTTGCATTTTTTAGTATAGAACATGACTTTGATATGATTATAATTGCAATAGTATAACTATGGTAGGGTTTATGCTAACTAGTGCATCACACAGGCTAATAATGTAGCGTTGTATAAGCTAAGGGCTTTGTACATACTGACCGGGTATTACATAAGCTAAGCAGGGCATCACAATTGGTAGTCATAACTTACCCGTCATTCGATATGCTAACAGGGTCATTTCTTAACTGACCACGGCATTGAATATATGTTCACCAGGGCATTTAATAGGCTAACCAGTAGAACCGCAAGGATCTACAACACTAACGCCTGCTCATGTTCATAAAGCTATAGCCTAACCGTCTAAGACTCGGTGCACGGGTGCAGCAATGCTCGCAATCGTTATTCTTTAGGAATAAGCAAAGCTGTTGATCGTATTTCAGTTCCTCAACCTTAGAACAGAAGAAGGTCCTAAACACACGTAAAATTAACCTCAAAAACCTGCGCGATCAGCTTCAAAATTGTAATGGCGTCTGATGTCCCATTCGAAACGGAGGGAAAATCAGAAACGACTAATCGGGATGGAGATACGAATTACACAAGCATCGAATATGAAATGTTCAGCGCAGATAATGAAACGAAGAAAAACTTGGACGGCATCCAACCTAGAAATCTAACATTAGAAGCTAAAGCAACAGGAAGTGCCGTAATCGAAGACGAAGACCACAAGCAAAAGAAAGACATAAAGGATGACGATAACGATTGCGGAAGAGGCAAACAATCTAAATTTGACAAGGACGTCTGTGGTCTACAATGCAGAACAGCTAAGCCGACAGAGGAGCAGATTAAAAGTAAACCACTCGAAAAGGACATCATAGACGTCGAATGCTCCGAGATATCCACAACTGTGAAGTCTGAATGCACTGACGTTTCAAAGTCTGAATCTAAAAGACACAAGTAAGATGTTTTAGATTTCTGTCATCGCCATGTTTGAACAATGTTTGGTAACGTTAAAGTTACATACAGTGACCTGAATATAGGACGTCCAGCTATATCTTCGGACATTATTATTTTTAGAAATGTTCACAGTTTAAACCGCCATTTTTGGTTTTAAAATAGGCTATGTAATTTGTGTATGACGCTGTAGGTCTAAACTTGTTCTATGTGCATTATAAATTGTTTGTCGATATCTGAATTGTACATAATGAAAGAACAGTAGTGTGCATAAAATGCATCATGTAACTGCAGAATGCAGTAACATTTAACCTACAGTAGCCTACAATGAAGAGTTAAAACCAACGTGCTAAAGATTACACCCTGTCGTGTTCAACTGTAAAATTTTAATCCCAGCCCAGATAACTATATGCTACAGAAATGCACGAAACGCATAATCTACAATTAAGAAATTAAGAATAAAACAGTCTTACATTAAATAATACATACATAGGCCAGGCCTACATACGTTGCGTACATACACACATACATACGTACTTACATACAAACAGTGCGAACACTTTCTGTTCCTTTAAGAAAAGCACAGTTCGGACTCTGTTTCTTCCTTTAAGAAACGCCTCAAAACTCATTACTTTCTCTCATTGACTTTCAAGAATATGGATATCTAACAACTCTTCACCTGGCGACTGACTAACCGCGCCTCCTATTTGCATTTCTGTGATCTTAACGCGAGTTAAAATGTTTTTAATAAAAATACATACATACTGCCAAATATGGATTGGTGAGGAAAATTATATTCTGCTCATTTCACATTGATCACATAGCTCTTAGAAATAAGCACTTTCCTACAATTCAGTAAATAAATAAATAAATAAATAAATAAAATGCTAATTAATGTTGTAGCGTCTTCAAGAGCATAATCGATAGAGTCACTCGAAAGGAAGGCGGTCGCCTGGAACACCAGACTAAAACTCTACAATAATTTCCACCTATCCAGCATCTATATAAACAAAGAATTAATTTCATCAATCCAACTTTGATTTAGGCCAACAATTATTGTCATCAATCCAGCTTCCATTTAAATTTGACAAAATAAAATAATTCAGCGATGTAAGCTACGGTTTTACCCTTGTATTATAGGCGCATTTAAATCTCTATAATAATTGTTTCCGCTTCCTAATGAATGTGTTATGAAGCGACAACCTTATCTACACACGATTTCATTGGCACGGGAACTGCAATTAAATATTATTATTATGTTTGCTTCATAATCAATGAGTTATTAAGCGACAACCTTATCTACACATTTTCATTCGTTGGATTAATAGAGATTTAAATGTGCTTATAATCAAAGTTTATTTTATCGATAATGATTTCTGAATTGCCATTGCATTTATTAGCGATTAAATGTTAGTATTATGTAGCCCATGATTTCATTGACATGTAGCCTATTTATTAATCAGCGACCACATTAATATTGGTGCGCGCTCATATTGGAACACGGTCTTATTAACCAGCGCTTTTATTTGACAGCGCTCTTATGTGACCGTGCCCTTAATAATAATAATAATATGTGAGAGCGCTCTTTTGTGTGCGCTCTTTTGTGTCGCGCCCTTTATGCGCGCCCTTATCGATGTAAACCAATGATTGGTAGCTATAACAGGTCCAACAGAAGCGGCTATCACGGAGTCCTGTGAATAGAACCAGTTGAGAAAATTTCTTCTTTTACTCTTTCATATTTTATAAAGCACATGTTTAGTAACTTCTAAAATGCTAGGTTCATGTTTCAGTTTCGAAAGCAAATGTAATTTGTTTTCTGAAATGTGTTTCTGTATTTTTTGTGAAGTTTTGGCGACGGTGGCTCTTAACAAGTGGACTTATTCAGTGTCTGGTCTTCAGTGTGAGACACCAATGGCCATCTTTCTACCGAGAGGGATTAGCCGCAAACAACTTCTGTATCCATCCAACAAGATCATTCCATTGCTGAGCGACCAAGCATGGCATTTCATCTGTGCAGGCAGAGGAGGTCAACTGCTTTTTTACTGCATTATTGTTTTGTATGGTAGCGCTCGTGAATAAGCTGGTGCCCTGCACTTCGCTTTAGAGTAACGCTAAGAAATTTGGAGATTATGATTAGTCCAGTGGTTAGCTTGCTGAACTGCCAAATGAGAGGTTGGGGTTCAAATCCTCAAAGTAGAAGCGTATTTTAAGAATTTTGCTCCACCTGTGCCTCCTAGCCAATTTGGCATAATTAGTATACTGACCATGCAGTGACCGTATGGCCTCCACCATGCTCAGTTTTCAGTCTATTGATCTGATAGATCCTTCACCACTTTTAATGCTGTTCAGTGTCTTGAAGTGATTGAGATTTTAACTGTCTTGACTGTAAAATTTTAGAATGCAGACACTTTCTCGATGTTGAGGGAATCCCAGTCAAGGATTCCAATGTTGTGCTTTCCGACTATTACCAAGCGGTTGCTTCAGTTGCCACACATTATGAGGTGGGTGTTGGTCTCAACCAGATTTCATGCAGCCTCTACTTAACACTCAGAAATTTGCATTACAATACATTGTCAGGCGACTTCATCCATGGGTGTATATGTATCAGAAGACTTTATTTAGCTCCTTTAAAGTACCTCTCAGAAGTACTGCACAGATGACTATCTGATGGGACTAACCAATCGAATCTTAAGCCTGTTTCAATCAATCAATCATTTTTTTATTGATCTCAGAAAAATTTAACGTATCAAATTTTACAGGTTTCATGCGACTAACTCACGCTGAGAGTGCCACTGAATAGCTCTGCTGTGAGTGGCGCTTTATAAATTCTCAGATACGATACAACTTGAGGGGCGCAGTGGTGTAGGGGTATGTTCGGTGCCTTGCAGCCGGTGGGTTGTGGGTTCGAATCCACCTCAAGCCGTCGCGTAGAGACCCTGGGCAAGTCCTTCACTCGCAATTGCTCATGCGTTTCGGCATGAAACTCCGCTTCAGTGTCCGCGCTGTAGTCAGGAGCACCTCTGAGTAGAGATCTTGAAGGGGCGCTATAACGAGTGCTCATACATACAAACTAAATGGGATACAACAGGCAAATCCAGGATGGACCAGCGGCCTGCTTGAAGAAATCCTGCTTGAGTGCTTGTTTGGAAATTTTAGTTGAATAGAGTTAGATGCAACAGTATGTATATACAATGAAAGACTGCTACAGTAGGAAAGCCCAACACAGAAGACGAAGACACAATCAATCAATCAATCAATCGTTTATTGTAGCCATTTGACATAGATACAGCACAAGCAGTGAAAACTATCCAAAGAGAGGCAACAAAGGGGTTCCCAAAAGGGATCGACATCCCGCTAGATAGGGACCCCTTCATGTGGTAAATTTCTAGATAAAGCGCACAGACGGCACAAATTGCTCGATGCCAATGGACTAGAGTTCATGTGTGTCAGCATGGTTGACTGGTGAAGCTTTTTCAGTGATGAACTTGACTTAAACAGCTGTACAGTTTCTGTGCATGCTATCTATGTGTACTGGTGTTCATTTTTTTGCAGTTGAAACTTCCGGAAAACATAAAGAATCTGATTGCCGATGCTGGAAACTTTAAACCTACAGAAGTGGGTAGAATTTTATTGAGTACACTTTTCGAGACAGCATTTCAAATGATTTATAACAAAAAGAGTAAAATCTGTGTTCTGCATTATTGAAATTTTTACATCTTGTAATTACCCTTGTTATATACGATAACTAATTAACATATTCATGAGCTTAAAATGAATATTTATTACCGGTAGAAGAGTAAAAAGGTTTTGTTTGTTGTTTAGTTTAAAATTTGTGTTCTGCTTTTTTGAAATTCTAACATCTTGTAATTACCTCTGTAATATGCGATAATTAAATAAACATTATATAAGCTGAAAATAAATATTTATTACCGGTAAATGCATGGCATGAAGAGTAAGAAATGTTCATCGTTTGCTAAAAGCCGTTGAGTTTTTGCAGCTGCAAGAACGATTGCTTCGATTCTTCATGACTTTGTTCTGGAACCTGTGCATCATGAATTCAGAACATGATGATGAGGATGACAACAATGATGTGGACCATGAGGAACTGAAAACCAAGCACAAGGAGGTATTCAGGTTTCAGTTGTTTTGTCAGGGCTCTGTCATGCATTTACTAATTCTATCAATTGTGAGTGTGGGATACACTGAAAACCATTATTTTTTTAATAACTTTTGTTACAGAAAGAGGTTGCCATGTCAACAGTTTTGTTCTATGAGATAACAATGTAATAATTAGTTTGTTACCAACAGTTTTATTATATGACGTCACAATGAGATTATTATATTACTAATAGAAGAGGTTGCCATGTCAACAGTTTTGTTCTATGAGATAACAATGTGATAATTAGTTTGTTACTGAAGGAGGTTGCTAAGCCAACAGTTTTATTATATGACGTCACAATGTGATTATTATATTACTAATAAAAGAGGTTGCCATGCCAACAGTTTTATTCTTTGAAATCACAATGTAATAATTAGTTTGTAAATGAGAGAGGTTGCTAAGCCAACAGTTTCATTATATGACGTCACAATGCAATTATTATATTACTAATGGAAGAGGTTGCCATGCCAGCAGTTTTATTCTATGAAATCACAATGCAATAATTAGTTTGTCAATGAAAGAGGTTGCCATGCCAACAGTTTTATTATATGAAGTCACAAAGTAATTATTATATTACTAATGGAAGAGGTTGCCATGCCAGCAGTTTTATTCTATGAAATCACAATGCAATAATTAGTTTGTCAATGAAAGAGGTTGCCATGCCAACAGTTTTATTATATGAAGTCACAATGTATTATTATTTTGTTAGTGAAAGTGGTTGCTATGCCAACAGTTTTATTCTATGAACTCGCAATGCAAGTAGTATGTTATTACTAGAGGAGGCTGCCATGCCAACAGTTTTATTCTATGAAGTCACAATGCAGTAATAAGTTTGTTAATGAAAGAAGTTGCTATGCCAACAGTTTTATTATAAATAATGAAATCACAATGCAATTATTATATTACTAGTAGAAGAGGTTGCCATGTCAACAGTTTAACTCTGGAATCACAATGTGATTATTTTAAGAAGTTTTCATGCAAAAGTTTACTTTATAAAATCACAATCCAATCTCGGGGCCACATCGCACGTTGAACAGGTCTTGCACCGGATCCTTTCACACACTTGGGGTTCTGAGAGCCCATGGGTTATCCCCTGAGGCACTGTAGACCGTTGCCAGTCACCTCCTCCACGCGTCACCCACCTGGTTGGGCTTAACATCAGCATTGAGACTCGATTGCATTCAGAGGAAAGTGCAACAGATGCAATTCCTCTCCTCTGACATCGAGCCCCTAGGAAGCACGGGCCCCACATCCAGGACCAGTCTGTGTAGGGATTTGTCATAGTGAACTTTGGAATTTGTCCATTGCCGGTTCATGGTCCCAAGAAAAGAAAACGAACACCTTCCCTAAGTTACATAAAATTGGTGACTTACATTACTGTACTGTTAGGATCAGCTATTGATATCAACTTAACTGTATCTTAAAACACACAGTTAGATTAAACTTCTGAATGGCTTAAACTCTGCTTGGTTGTTACAGTTGTTCACAGTGCTTTGGAATCAGCTGAAGGAAAAAGAGACGTTGAAGTCGGTCTTTGCATCCGATGGAGCGGATACTGTTGCAGTTTGTCAGGCTCATCATTACAGCCATTCTTCGGGGAAAGGTCTTACCGAAGTCTCGTTGGATGTATTCAATAACTGCAGTAGTTTTATTGTGTCTTTGGACTTGAGTATGAATCTCCTGGAATCTCTACCGACCAACTTCTTTCCAACATTTCCTGTGATCCAGATTCTGAACCTCTCAAAAAATCGTCTCAAGTCTCTGCCGAACGGAATTGGGAGCTGTGGCGTGTTGGCTGCTGTTGACGTTTCACACAATCATCTTGAAAAACTACCAGAGGACTTCAAAGATGTCAGTCCAACTCTCAGAGTCCTCAACATTTCCAATAACCCTTTGGGAACCCTCCCAGAATGCGTTATTTCGGCTACCCTTGAAGAACTTCATGCGAGCAGCACCAGTATAAGAGAGCTCCCCGCTGACATTGGGCTGATGGTGAACTTGATTGTGTTGAAACTCGGTGAAAACCAACTTAAAAGTCTTCCACCTACTTTTGGGAATCTCTCTCATCTTACCGACCTGGATTTGTCCGGAATACGTTGGATTGAAACAAACGATACAAAGATGTTGCTTACACAGACTGCATTTAATGATTTCATGAATGAAAATTCGTGTACTGCGGCCATCGAGAAAAAGGTTTCTACACTGTTATTATGCAAATATATAATGTTCTTTTAAAATTCTCATTATAACCGATTTGCAATTGAAAGCTAGTTCCTACTTGCTCGAGTTCTCACAAACTACTGACGGTTTTGATTTTAACTTATTTTCAAAGCGCAAGTAACCTCAGGGATATACCAACTAAACCAAATATATTTCAGAATAATTATCCTAAGATTTAGCCTTGTAATTTAAAATGTGATTCCTGTAGTTTGTAACAACGATCAGGCCACTTGCGCTTTTAAAATATCAATTTAAGGAATTCATGTAACATCTAAATTAGAGCAGTTAACACATATTTCACAGTAAATTGTACATTTCAGCATTTAAATATACGTTTCTGCTCTTCGTATATATTTAAAATTTTAGAACTTTCTAGTAGAGGATTTCCGAAGTGATGTGGTACTGTATTGGGTTTGAGGGACATGGCACTATAGTGCACATGTGACAGTTCTAATCGTAAAATGCTCGATGTGGTCCCTTGTAGTCAAGAATCTTAATTACTTAATAAAATTGCACTTTCAGCATTAAAGTAATGCTAGAGCTCTTATAAACTTGGTGATATATTGTTACCTGAAGGCATGTATTGTTCTTTGTTTTCTAGGAAAGAGACAGTCTGTTTTCAAAGTTTGATGAAAAGAATCTAGGAACGCTGGATTATCAAGCAATCCAACTTCTCAATGCCGAATTATTCCAGTTGTTCACCAGATTTGGACAAGAAGAAAATGGTAATTTTCGACTGAATATATCTTCATCATTTTAGGCCCAGATCCCTCACAGCCAGAAATCTGCTGATAAATTGTATATGTGAATGTGTGTAAATGGCATCTTTCTCTGTCTTATAAATTTACTAACTCTCTTACCGATTTAAGTTTCAAATTGAGTTTTTTTTAACTTTTCATAATTTAAGTTTTCGGATGTGTTTCTAGACGCTAATCCGTATGCAGGCTGTCCTAAGGAGATTTTCTCTTTGAAGACCTTGGTTAGACTCAACCTCAGTTTCCATGGCTTTAAGCGAATAACAGAATGCATTGAGGAGCTGTCGTTGTTGGAGGAACTCAATCTCTCACATAATCCTATACTTGAGGCTTTGCCTGGAGAAATCTCAGGGCTTAAAAGTCTTAAAGGTAAGCATTTCATTGGTTTTGAAAACGAACGAAAACTTGTTCTGCGTGTTGTAGTTTTAAATTTGATATATCTAGACTACAAGAAGGTTGATGTATGAAAATCAGTTGATGAATGTGTTTGGTTGTTTTATTTTTGTTTACAGTATTCTACAATAAGACAAGAAATTTGTATTTTGCACAGAGTTGACTGTTACAGTAATCTACATGGTATTCTTCTGACAAATTGAGTTTTAACGATTAACTAACACTCGTTTTCTTACTTCTGGCGATGATTATTCGCCTGTTACTTTAAAAATAAGTTAGTTATGCTTCAAAAGTGTTTCTGGGTGCGTTTTTGCGCAGAGATGCCCCTTCGTGGCTGTGTATCGCTGAAAACTCCTCCGAAGGAAATCGTGAGACGTGGTTTCTCTGCCGTATTTGGTTACCTTCGTCGTCTGAAGATGGGTTCCGTTGAGTGCAAACGAACGAAGCTGATGTTGGTTGGCCTTGGAGGAGCTGGAAAAACAAGGTCAGTTTGATGTTCTATATATCTATATATGATATATGTCTTACTTTATGTTAGGTAAGGAAAGAGGGAGGGCGATAGAGAACAGCATTAGGGTGGGGAAGGAAGGAAGGATGGAAGAAAGATTTTATTGCAGGTTAATAATTGATTGAAATTGATGTGTCATTGTTTTAAGTGATATTAAGTGTATCAAAATGATGGTGCTTGTCGCATGGATATCTCTCTTTGTTATCGAGTGCAACATGTATTGTGATATTAGAAAAAAGTTCTTTTGAAGGATCATTAAGGAATAAAAAATTATCTGACCTTCGGAAATGATTCTGTTTTGCAATATTGCATTATATTCTCTGATTTGCTGTTACATTTGATGACCATCGAATATAGTGCTTCACAATAATCTGATTTGTGTTTATGTTTTTGTGATCTTAGTTTGGTGCAATCACTGACCCAGGGTCAGTACGTCTCGGTTGGCAGTTACGGAGATAAAATTACCGATGGCATTGACATTACGACCTGGGACGTATCTCATGAGGGAGAGTCTGTGCGCTTCAGTGTCTGGGATTTTGCTGGACAGACAGTCTACTACAATACGCATCAGGTGCAGACACTTTTTCACCCTTCTCTACTGTGATATGTTTGTTCATAATCTTAAATCATAAATCGTGATTGTAAACTCCAAATTTCTGACATGCTACTCTATAGCTAAGCACAGAGCACCAGCTTATTCATGAGCACTGCGTCAAGTCAGATGGGTTGTCCAAAGATGTCAAGGGAAGATCCGAGTCTGGTTGCCAGGGAGACCAGAGAGAGAAGGCAGAGAAGCTGCTAGGAGGCATGGACTGTTCCCTGGGCTAGTACATTCATGGCACTGCATAGTGTTTTTGTGGGGTGAATTGGTCACTTTGGAAAAGTCTTATTGACTGTTTGAGCTCAGGGATGCGCAGAGGGAGCCCGCATTAGTTTGTTCTTGAAGTGGTGCTATATAAATGTTCAATTACAATTGCTAAAACAGAGGTTAGATATACATGTGCAGATTGTGGAAATGGTTTTATTATCATTCAGTAAGTGTTGTTTGATCTGTTTTGCAGTTCTTTCTGTCCAATCGAGCCGTCTATCTTCTCCTTTGGAACATCCGTCTCGGTTATGAGCATGCTGGGCTCGACTTCTGGCTCAGCTCGATCGCCTGCCATGCTCCAAAGGCACCGATAATCATCGTTGGATCACACAAAGATCAGGTTGGAAGTGGAAAAACATTCTCCGATAAAGATCTGCAAATACCGTATATGCAGATTCCACACTGTCGCACTTCAACTCAATCCCATCGTGCCTTCTCTTGTGTTGGACCGTCCTCCTGAAACAGTCTCCCACTGCACTTAACGTACTGTTGCCTTTGACTCTGTGCAGCATACATTTGCTAACTGTTTATAATGCACTTGTTTAGATCAGACAGATAGTCATTAATACAGCGCTTTTGTGAGGTACTTAAAATACGCAGAGTAAGTGTCCTCATACATACATACACATATCCATACATCGAGACTGGATCCAGCTAGTTTTCAAGCATTTTCATTTCTCACAAGAAGTATAAACGAAATTTTATGGAAATTTATTTCTCAGTGTTGTGCATACTTGTATTGTGTTCAGGTTCAGAAATACTGGTTCCCTGAGGCAGAGATGAAGAAACGTTATCCACAGATTCAAGCATTCTTTGCCGTTAGCTCCTTCAATGGTGAAGTAAGTTCTGTTGAATGTTAGACATACTTACTTAACCACTGCTATGCAAAACCAATGGGTAGAAGAAGAAGAAGAATTAGAAGAGCAGTCCCTTTAGCTAGCCGTGAGGCAATCATGGCTGTGGAAGATTGTGATTTCATTTTCTTAGCCTTGGCATATAAGGGCGGTTGACCAGTCCTCAGACTGTCCTCTCCCTCGCCATCTCATCTTCCCACCGACAGTGTACGATCAATGTACTCATTATAGCTGATTTGGCTAGGGTACAGTTGGAACGGAAATCTCAAACCAAACTTCTGTCCAGGCGGAGGTTTGAACCCCAGCCTCTCGATTGACGGTCCAGCATGCTAACTACTACACTATCGATCTGTTTGGAATAAGTTGCATAATAATGTATAACAAGAAGCCATTTGTATTTGCACTATGTATTTATTCACAAAAGTCCTGTTCAGTTATGGTTTAATTGCACTACCAGTATAAACAAATCTTGTCATATTCCAATATCAGTGCACAATTTCATGATATTCGCTGCACACAATTTAATGAGATGGTATTAATCTTCTGCCATTCGTGTTAACATGGTTGTCAGTTTAAGTGCTTGCTTGGCAATGTGGAACATATGGGTTAAATATTGTAATCTAGAAATTTCTAAGGCACTACTTAACACTTTAACGACCAGCTGCATTGGTTTCCCAGTCACTTTTAGTACATGCTCATTGTTATAGTGTTTACATAGAGCTATTCACGAGTGTGTAGGTAAAAACTTTCAAAGAGATGGTTATTGTGTAGGGACCTTGAGCAAGTCCTTCATGTACTGTTGCTCAATCATTAAACAGTGGTGCTTAATAAATACAGAAAAATATTAATTAACAGGGAATTAGCGAGCTGCGACACAAACTGGGCGAAGTGGCACGGAAAGAAAAATATATGGGCGAAAGAATTCCAGAGGTGTGGCTCAACTTTGAGAGAAGAATGCTGAAGTGAGTTGAACACAGTTCTTTATGCTTTGTTTCATTTTATCTAAGTGACTGAAGTTGTAAAGGACACTTTGTAAAATCAGATGACAAACTGGCAATTGACTTCATAAAGATTTCACTCATCGTAATCATAACCGTAGTCTCAAGAATTCTTGGAGGAAGACCATCGAGAAGGCGCAATCACCAAAGCGGGTTCTCATCCGTCGTACACGAAGGTCGCTTTTCTCGAGCGATTGTAGTCGCAACCTGTAAGCGGAGGAATGCGTCAGGTAGTGTCTGTAATCGGAAATAGCTTACAAAATCTAGTGGTCTCGTTACTTTTGAAGTTGTGATAAAACGTTTTGGCTATTTCATGTAGCAGAAGATTATGTGAATTGTAATGTAATGTAATTAGTAATTTATATAGCGCCGCTCACAGCCGAGGCCATTCAGTAGCGCTCCCAGTGCGAGAACCCCGAGAGAAGAAATATGTTTTAAGGAGAGAGAGAGATGAAGACAATGATCCAGAAAGGAAAGTCTCACGCAAAGTGAAGTGAAGGGCATTCCATAAAGAGGGCCCAATGATGGCAAAGGATCGAGTTTGAGCAATCGTAGTCCTAGCTCGTGGGACAAAGAAGTCAGATCGGTCCAGAGATCGTAAAGGCCGATGAGAAGATGCAGAAAGAGGAGGACGAATTACATCCCTAAGGTATTTTGGAGCAAGTCCCAGTTTGGATTTGAGAACCAAAGCAAGGACTTTAAACTGAATGCGGTCAGAGAGAGGAAGCCAATGCAGTTGGTTAACCATGAATGATGATATATGGGAGTATTTAGGAAGGTGAGCAATCAATCGAGCAGCAGTATTGAGAACAGATTGAATAGGGTATAGACGGACCTTGGGAAGACCAATAATAAGTAGGGAGTTGCAATAATCAATTCTGGAACAGACAAATGCATGGACAATGGATGCCATGGTAGAGAGAGGAACAGATCTGCGAATAACCCTGAGACGCCGTAGGTGAAAGTAAGAGGATCGTGTAAGGTTGGTTACATGAGCAGAAAAAGTGAGAGCGCTGTCCAAAGTGACACCTAGGTCACGCACACAAGTAGAGAACGTAAAATTGGGAAAGTTTTCAGAGAGAAGCGAAAAGTCAATTTTCAGAAGTTGTTGGGGTGTGCCAAGCCAAATAAGTTGAGTTTTGGAAGAGTTTAGCGAAAGGCGATTGGAAGACATCCACAAATGCAAGTCATGGGAAAGAGCTTCAATACGGCGAGCTAAAGTGAGTTGAGTAGACGCAGGACCATGAACATATGCCTGAACGTCATCAGCAAAAAGGTGACCAGTAGCAGAGTAATTTGTAAACAAAGAGGTAATATCAGCCGTGTACAAAATGAAAAGAAGGGGTCCAAGGACTGATCCCTGAGGAACTCCTAGAAGGACAGGCACCCAGTTAGACCTGGAATTACCAGCTATAACCATTTGGGTGCGACCAGACAGGTAGGATTGAAGCCAGAGAAGAGGGACTCCCTTAAGACCATAGGAAGATTCAAGGCGTTGGAGCAGAATATCGTGATCCACCATGTCGAAGGCTGCTGAGACATCAAAAAGTGCAAGAAGGGTCACCTGAGCCTTATCAATAGCTGAGTAGATGTCAGCTAGCATAGAGAGCAGGGCTGTTTCAGTTGAGTGGAACGCCCTGAAACCAGATTGGTGTGAGGGGAGAAGGCCTGAAGACTCAAGGTAAGGAAGAATCTGAATTGAAACCAGACGTTCAAGGGTTTTGAAAGAAAAGACAGGTTAGAAATAGGCCGATAATTTTTGCAGTCGTTTGGGTCCAGATTAGTTTTCTTAAGTGCCGGGAAAACCAAAGCACGTTTTTGGGAAGCAGGAATGCAGCCCTCAGCAAGCGATCTATTGAAGAGATAGAGAAAGAACGGTGCAAGATCATCAAGTATGTCAATAATAATAAATGGAGGGAGTGGGTCTAGTTCACATGATCTAAGATTAACACCCGAGAAAACTGTTGATGGTAATGAAGAAAATGTTTTATTTGCAGTGAGCGTGCAAACTATGCGACTCTCAGTTGGGATAGGGTGGAAGAATGTGCCTTTGACACAGGGATCGCAGAGAAAACGGAAGTAAGGCTTTCCACTTCACAGAACAAATTGTAATTGTAATCTGACATTTATAAAGCGCCACTTGAAGAAAAACTCATCGGTGGTGTTCTCGACCCAAACCAGTGAAATTACTGTGGAATAATACAAACTTCAGACACTTGCGAAACTGTGGAAGGGACAAACTGAGGAGCTCAAGCCAAAGCTCCTGAGAAAGAGAGTATATTGTATTGTATTCGATCATTTATAAAGCGCTTCTCATAGCATAAGCCTTTCAGAAGCACTCCCAGTGCTAGGTATTCCGAGAAAAAAGGAACGTTTTAAGTTGAGAGAAAGAGGAAGAGATGCTACCAGAGAGTATTGTAGAGCGTAGAGAAGGAGGAAGTCTATTCCATAGAGAGGGACTTGTGGACACAAAAGTATAGTAGTGGATGTTTCATGTTTTTCCAGAAACAATGTCTGTTGTATTCAGAATTTGAACATAAATCTCCCACTTATTCAAAAGATGCCAAGACTGACAACCAGAGCATTGTAATAAATGAGTTGTAATTTTGATTTAACATTGGTCTATTGTTATGATTTGTGCAATTTACAAAAAACTAAATGTAGAAATATTCGAATCTGATGACTTCTCGTAATCGTAATCGTAAGCTCCAAACTTCTAAAGCACCACTCGAACACCAAGCACGGGGCACCTTCTATAACACGGTTATCATAATAAGAAAGCCTCAGTCAACAGTTGCATAAAGTTACACGATAGTCAAAACTTACAAATCCACTGAAGAAGTCCGATCAATGGGTAGAATTATTTTTATCTGCACCTTCCAATGAGGACTAATTCTTACCTGTAGTGGCCATTATTAAATCTTCTGTGAAAGCTTCTTTGTAAAGCAGTTTCTTGTAGGTTTGTTTGTTTAACTTCAGCTTTTCCAGGCTGTCCAGTTTCTCCATGACTTGGGATCAGTCCAGCATTTTCAGAATGAATACCTGAAGTCCCGTGTTGTCATTAACCCCCAGTGGATCGTGGATGCCATGTCCTGCATGGTCTCTGTTCAGGACACATCTATTAAGGTAAATTATCACCTGTAAAGGTTAATTAACTCCTATAAAGGTAAATTCTCACCTGTAAAGGTTAATTAACTCCTATAAAGGTAAATTATCACCTGTAAAGGTTAATTAACTCCTATAAAGGTAAATTCTCACCTGTAAAGGTTAATTAACTCCTATAAAGGTAAATTCTCACCTGTAAAGGTTAATTAACTCCTATAAAGGTTAATTATCACCTGTAAAGGTTAATTAACTCCTATAAAGGTAAATTCTCACCTGTAAAGGTTAATTAACTCCTATAAAGGTAAATTATCACCTGTAAAGGTTAATTAACTCCTATAAAGGTAAATTCTCACCTGTAAAGGTTAATTAACTCCTATAAAGGTAAATTCTCACCTGTAAAGGTTAATTAACTCCTATAAAGGTAAATTCTCACCTGTAAAGGTTAATTAACTCCTATAAAGGTTAATTATCACCTGTAAAGGTTAATTAACTCCTATAAAGGTAAATTCTCACCTGTAAAGGTTAATTAACTCCTATAAACGTAAATTATCACCTGTAAAGGTTAATTAACTCCTATAAAGGTAAATTCTCACCTGTAAAGGTTAATTAACTCCTATAAAGGTAAATTCTCACCTGTAAAGGTTAATTAACTCCTATAAAGGTAAATTCTCACCTGTAAAGGTTAATTAACTCCTATAAAGGTTAATTATCACCTGTAAAGGTTAATTAACTCCTATAAAGGTAAATTCTCACCTGTAAAGGTTAATTAACTCCTATAAAGGTAAATTCTCACCTGTAAAGGTTAATTAACTCCTATAAAGGTAAATTCTCACCTGTAAAGGTTAATTAACTCCTATAAAGGTAAATTCTCACCTGTAAAGGTTAATTAACTCCTATAAAGGTAAATTATCACCTGTAAAGGTTAATTAACTCCTATAAAGGTAAATTCTCACCTGTAAAGGTTAATTAACTCCTATAAAGGTAAATTCTCACCTGTAAAGGTTAATTAACTCCTATAAAGGTAAATTATTACCTGTAAAGGTTAATTAACTCCTATAAAGGTAAATTCTCACCTGTAAAGGTTAATTAACTCCTATAAAGGTAAATTCTCACCTGTAAAGGTTAATTAACTCCTATAAAGGTAAATTATCACCTGTAAAGGTTAATTAACTCCTATAAAGGTAAATTCTCACCTGTAAAGGTTAATTAACTCCTATAAAGGTAAATTATCACCTGTAAAGGTTAATTAACTCCTATAAAGGTAAATTATCACCTGTAAAGGTTAATTAACTCCTATAAAGGTAAATTATCACCTGTAAAGGTTAATTAACTCCTATAAAGGTAAATTATCACCTGTAAAGGTTAATTAACTCCTATAAAGGTAAATTCTCACCTGTAAAGGTTAATTAACTCCTATAAAGGTAAATTATCACCTGTAAAGGTTAATTAACTCCTATAAAAGGTAAATTATCACCTGTAAAGGTTAATTAACTCCTATAAAGGTAAATTCTCACCTGTAAAGGTTAATTAACTCCTATAAAGGTTAATTATCACATTTAGAAGTAAATTAACTCGTTTAAGGTAAATTATTACCTGTAAAGGTAAGTTAACTCTCCTGCAGGAAATTATCACTGTAAAGGTTAATTAACTCCTATAAACGTTAATTATCAAATGTAAAGGTAAATTAACTCCTACAGAGACTAATTGGTTTGTATTCATTCTACATTTGTGAGCCATTTATTTGACTAGGAAGGGAAGTTGTATCATGACGATCTGGGAAAGATCTGGGGAAAATATGCAGAGCAGCTTCGTCCATGGCTTCTGCGATTGACAGAAGAATTTGATCTGACTTTTCCGTCAAAGGATGAAGCAGCAAACATCGTTCCTTGTCTTCTTCCAGCATCTGAGCCAGAGGTAAAGCAAAATGGAAGATTGTGTTGCTTCCAACTTTGTACCGTTTATATACATCCATGTAGTATATCTGCTGATAGATTGCTGTGTGACATGATAGTCTTTCAGTATTATGCTTGGTCACGGATCATGTGATTGTAGGTTCGATTCCATGTAATGACCCTAACCAAATTGTTTGCACACACATAATATGCCTCTGTCATCAAACAGTATGATTTGTGGCCCACGTAAACTGGGGAGTAATGGTAAGTCCAGGGATGTGCTGGCCCCATGTCCGGAACATTGATATTTGTTAAGTCCTGACTCAAGGGCTGAGTAAGGGAAGTGAGCTCCTCACCTACGTTTTACATGGGATAGGGGAGTTTTTATTGTACTCTACATGTTGTATTTCTTAGTTAATGTTTCAGAGATTGGCATATGTGGTATTTGTGTTTCAAAAGTTTTTCCTTCTTGTCTTCACAACTGCGTTCCAGCTATCTCATAGGCGGCTTCACATTGGTATCATCAACTGTGTTTCTGTTTATGAAATTTACATCAAATCAAAAAATAAAATAACAGGAATGCAATTTCATTGATTAATTGTCTTGGTGTTTGATTGCTGAACAGTTTACTTGGCCGGATGTCAGTTCCCTTGTGGGTTGCAAAGAACTCAAAATAGTCTATAAATTCGACTACTTGCCAGCTGGACTCTTCAACAGAATTCAGGTGACTACATTTTGAGAAGTTTCTGAAAGGCAATTGTAATTCTATTCACGTTAAAGTTGCCAAAGATATGTTCAGAAAGCTGCTTCCAGCACATTTTAAGGAATTTTGATGAGCGAAAAATGTGTAGCCTCTTAGTGATTGCACAAGAAAACAAAAGAATTCCTATAGTGCTAGGACAAGCAAAACAAAATCTGCATATCCGTAGGTTTCTCTGCAAGTATATCTCTGTCTTACTGGAATGACCTGGAATTGTGTGGATTACCACCAGTCATTGTTTCACCATAAGTTGATGTTGTGTGGGCACTATAGAAGTTATGTGGTTAGATTAGTGTAGGCTACTTAGGTTTTAGCATTGGAAACTAGTAACGGATTATATGAAAGGGAATTTGGAACAAAACAAGGATGAATTCAGATGTGAATTATAAGTGTTTGCCCATTCATCTAAGTGTGAAGTGTTTCTTGCAGGTGAGATTGTACCAGTTCTCAGACAGTTCTCTGATTTGGAAGAACGGTTCTTTCCTTCACAAGAACGGTCACTTGGCTTTGCTAAGAACACAGGAGTAAGTGTTCGCTGTGTACATAGCTTTTCATTTTGGCATTTAATTGCTTGTCTTTAGGATGTAACAACCTAAGACACCAGTTATATGAGACATTTTTATCAATTATTCTTTTATTTCTTCTTAAATATATTATCGTGAACTCCAAATTTATAAAGCGCTACTCTATAGCTAAACACGTGCATGCAGTCTATTCACGAGCGCTACGTCAAGTCAGAGGGGTTGTCCAGAGATCGATGTCCAGTGGAGGTCCGAGTCCGGTTGCCAGAGAGACCAGAGATAGGAGGCAGAGTGTCTGTTTTGGCGGGTTTCGTTGAGGTAGAGGATTGGATGGATCCCTAATTCTCCAAATTGAAAACGATTTTTAAATTTCTTTCAGGGCTTCGGACGTTCTCGTGAAAGTGCAAGGACCTCGTCCGGAAAACATTTTGTTTCTGGTAAATGAAGTCATTGAAGCCCTGATATCGGAATCATTTCATGGCGTCCATTATGACTTTCAGCTTCCGTGTACTGACTGCATCAAGGCTGTAAGTATGACATATGCTTTGGATACTTCAGAATTTATCATAGTAATCAATCAATCAATCAATAGTCATCAGCAATCATGATTATATTGACTTTTATAAATTTTAATGATGTTTCAACTGATGATGATAGCTGATATTTTCAGTAGACATGTGACAGACTGCTTGGTGCATTATTCAGTAATTGCTATAGTTTTTCGCTGTCGTAATTATTCGTCATTTGCTAATTAGTTTTTGGTGGCATTACGATTCGGTTTTCTTGTTATTTGTAGGGTTCTTATGATCCTTGCTTGTTTGCTGCTTCAAAAATCCGACGTGCGGTTGAGCTGAAGGCTCCGTTTTTACAGTGTGATATGTATTTCCACACTCTATCTCTGACAGAACTACAAGGTATTGACCTACCACTGTGTCTCTTAGAGTTTCTGCTTCTAAAAATTATTAATTTTTCATTTGATTTTGGTTAACACTGTGAATGTTTTAATTGGTTAGCCACCATTTACAACTTTGTTCAAACTCCTTCGACGAATAGTCTCCAAAGTTTGAAGAATCTTCCAACTGATTTGCAAACGAACTGCTGAAATCCAATAACAGAACACTTGCAATGAGTGATTAACAACAGCTGCTGTTTAATTGTATTCGTAATCTCGAGATTTCTACAGCGCCACGAAAGCTAATTTGCGAGAATGAGCTTATTCACAGGTGCTCAGTCAAAACAACAGCGAGCAGCTTTATTTAATTGTTTAACGGTGATGAGTTTAACAGCTGTGTATTAATAACCTGAGTTTACAATGTCCGTGGTTCATTGTTGGCAGCCATGATGCCTCCTGACAATAGCAATGACTTTGACATGCATCTGGAGAGGAGTCTAGTCGACCTGAATAACTTGCGACATGACATGGCGTACGACATCTTCATGATCTACTGTCAAGACAACATTCCACAGATTGGAGAGGACGAACGAAAAGTGTCTCCACGTCGGATCTTCAACGACCTGGAACTCTCTGGATTCAAAGTGTAAATCTTATTCTATTATCATTATTATAATTATTATTTGTTTTTAACTAATTTATTTGCTTTCCTTGTTTACTCTTCCGTTCCTTTATCACTGACAGATATTTACGAGTTGTAGTCTTTACAGATACATTCTCTTCTCTGTGAATTGATATTTACGAGTTGTAGTCTTTACAGATACATTCTCTTCTCTGTGAATTGATATTTACGAGTTGTAGTCTTTACAGATACATTCTCTTCTCTGTGAATTGATATTTACGAGTTGTAGTCTTTACAGATACATTCTCTTCTCTGTGAATTGATATTTACGAGTTGTAGTCTTTACAGATACATTCTCTTCTCTGTGAATTGATTTTACAACAGTGCTTTAGGTAAAAAATTTATTAGTATAAACGAATTTATTGTGTACACTTCATCTCAGTAAATGGACCAGATTTTATATAGCGACGTATGGCCTCGAATTGATCAGGTTAGATTCTTCGCCAGTGCTGCCCGTTTGAATGGGTGTCACACCATTTAAGGTCCCCGTGTACAGACCGTTCTAGCCCGAGATTTAAATCTCTAAAATGAGCCAGCATTGGGAAGCGAACCGTGATCCGCACGCTCTCTTGTACTGAGGAGTTTGGGATGCAGCCACGCTCTAACCAATGTAGCTAACAATGTAGTCTCTCATCGCTTTGACTTGATGGAATGCTAGTAAATAACCTGGTCTCATGCAAGGTAAAGGTGTGTATGCTTGTATAAGTATTTTGTTGATCTATGTACTGTGTAAAAGTCAGATATGGCATATATACAGTGTGGACTCATTAACATGAAGTCGTCAAGAGACATGCATCATGATAAAGTGCGTAAACCAGGCCGAAAGTAAAAAGGGGTATTGCTGAAAAGTCCCAATATTTAGAGCTACACTGCAGTTCCTATACAGCGCATTAACCAATATGGTAATAGTAACACTTTAGCAACAAGCTGCATTGGCCTCCCAGTTGCTTTTAGTACACTCTTGTCATTAAATTGTTAAGCTAATAGCTTTGGGGGACATGACGCGAATTCACGTTAAGCAGAATGGCTTGCAAACTGGGAGCGCATGAACGAGTTTGTTTATACTAAATCTTTTAGTATGACTGTATTGTTGTGAATTGTTGTTTTCAGATGGTTTAGCTCAGATCCTGCTAATATTGTGGTTGAACAGGTGACCTTAGTGATGAGGGAAGCAAAGGTAACCTTTATTCAGTGCATCCATCTATCATCTGTGTAATTAATATCCCAGTATCAATACTAGAATGAAAAACTTTTAACAGACAGTAAATATATCAAAATCTTTATTTATTTATTTTTTATTTGCAGTTGAAAATGGACTAAAACTAGTAACAAAAATCAATACAGTGCAAGCGTAAAATAAAATTGCTGATGACAGATAAGCAGCTTTATGCATGCAGTACCTTTATGAGTTACTTTTACTTGGTAGACCAAATATATTTGATATCTGTGAGCAGTACAAGTTAAACTTGCCAAGACGAGCCAAAATACAGGCGCGAGGTTGTCAAATTGTTAAAAATGCCAAAGCTTAATTAACAGATACTGATAATGATAACAGAGATAATGATAGCTGAAGTGGTTTGATCGCTTGCCTTGTAGCAAAGGCTCTGTGCATGTTGAAGGCTTGTAAATTTGGGATAATGGGCAGTCTGGAGATGAGTGATACCATAGATGAGTCATACCATTAAGTACCCAGTACATTCCAGTATGTCGGCATGCATAGAGCAGAAGTACTTAACTAGCTCTAGAAATTAAAAAGGTAATTTGAATGGGAAGTTGTGTGTTGCTGTTAAAATCTGGTTTTTAAGAAATCATAGAATAAATACATTTCACACTAAGTTTTGGCTAAATTATTGAGAATGGACTAAAATGCAGGTGATAGAATACTTGTTATAGAATACAGGTATTTTATAGATCAGTTAATTTACTGTTACGGTTTGCTGTTAATTTGATGTTTTTTGTGATTGTAGCTTGTGCTGATCTGTGGTTCGAATGAGTTTGTGAAAGACAGCAATTGTACAAAGCTCTTCTATTTGGCCAAGAACAGCATGCAGAAGACAATTCAGTTGGTTCTTGTTGGCAACGGAATGGAATGGATCCGGTCTTCCGAAATAGGAATGCAGATGTCTAGCGAGGTAAATGTACTCAATTTTATATATTAAGGCAATGTTGCTGTATTGCTGGATTATATTTACCTAGATTGTGCTTGCTCAGACGATAAATGCTGCACCACTTCTTAAATTTTACTCAGAATCACTAACGGGCAAGAATAGGACAAAGTGGTTGAGTTTATTTTCAAGTTGTGTCAAACTTTTCATATAAGTTTTTGTACATAGAGTCATGGAACAGTTAATAAACAAAGCATTAACTTGACGATGCAAACAGTGTGGCCAGGTAGTAACTAAGGGCCGACCAAGATGTTCGTAATGAGATGTTTTCCCATTCATTAAATGATAACTTGCAGAGTTGTGCAGAATGAAGTAAAAGGGAAATGCATTGGTGACTACATTGTGGAATAAATTGTGTTGTAGGTTTTTGTGAACATGAGTGAATCTCACGTTAAGAAATACAGTTTCAAAATCGAAGAACTCTGCAATGTCATCCGCAGCAAATTGACAAGTTTGAAGGTTGTTCAAACACCTTTCAATATGTCTCTCATCTAATTTAGCATGGACAATTCTAGCATTACTGTCTTAAGGGGTCACTAGTGGTTAGCAAGCTGACCAGTCAATAAGGTTGTGGGTTCAGATTCTGCCAGGGCAGAAATTTGTTTCAAGATTTTGGCTTCTCTTGCAACTCAGCTATAATGAGCATGCTGATCCAAAACTATAAGTGGGAGCATCAGGTGGTGAGGAAGAGGACTATCGACCGCTCACCCAGATATGCAGGGATTTGTACACCCAACTTCTCGATTGACAGTCCAGCACGCTAACCACTACACTATCGAGCACCCCTATGATTGATGCTTTTAAGTAATGTAATGTAACTGAACATTTATGTAGCGCCCCTTCAGGATATCTACACAGAAGCACTCTCTGCGTTAGCGTATGTGATGCTAAATGTCATTACGAATGAATATATTACATTCAGTTAGCAAAACAATGCACAGTGAGCTGAAAGAGTCGCCAGTGGCGGGTCCACGCACATGTGAGACCAACCAATGTACTCCCGTCGACAGCTGAAGATGGCTTGGAGCCGCTTGGATGTTCAGTAGTAGACACTGACAGTGATCTTAATAACTACAGAAGTAATCATAATGAATTCGAATTGAATTTGAATGAATTTGTTGGTGCTCAGGAATTTTATTATCATAAACTGTTACTTTGACAACCTATCATTCAGCACTGCCACTGTTTTTTCAATGGTGCATTGTGTTTTATTAATCCAGGCTAGCACTTCCCTACCAAAAGTTTTCATCAGTTACTGCTGGTGTAATTCACATGATGCTGTCACTAAAGGAACCAAGGAACAGCCAGGTTCCCTGGGGTGGGGTGACCCTCGGAAACTCAAGGAGTTCTTGGAAGGAAATGGAATCAATAGCTGGATGGACATCGAAAGAGTTCAGGCGGTTCGTATTTGACACTCTAGTGTGGCTGCTTTTTGTTTTGTCTTTAGTAATTGCTGTATTAAAGATGAACAGGTTCTAATACAACTGCATTTGATATTTCCCTTCTTCCAAAGTTCAGTGACCGCATCAGTGAAACCTTGGTGGAGGCTCAAACAGATAATATCGGGGAGGGTCCGATAGCACATTGGTTAACACACTGGCATAGAGAGGGAGAGGTACTGAGTTCGAGACCCGTAGTGCGGACATGCTTTGTAGGCTGCTATTAGTGCCGTGTATTGCAGGCTGTCTGTTCTGTTAGTAGTTAAGATTTGTTGTTTCAATTGCATAACATGTAAATGTACAGCGCAGTGCGTTTGTCAGGCGCTTCAATAAAGAAAGGTTATTATTATTATTATTATTATTATTAAATGGCTGACAATATTTGTCAAAGTATTTTCACATGATAAAATTCCACAGTATTTTACTGGTGTAGCAAAGGTGACAAAATATTATGAAATGTGATGCATTTTTTTATAGGGACAACTTTTTGAAGAAATTGCAGAGGGTCTGAGACGAGCAAAAGTCGTCATTGTCTGTGCCTCAGATGAGGTATAGCTTTTTTCTTATTTTCATTATTCCAGCATACATTAAACTACTGCACAAGTCTGATTTAGAAACATTATAACTGTTTAGAAGAGAAATATTGTATGTTATCAACAGTGTATTCATTATAGCTGAATTGGTTAGTGTTTTCACATAATAAAATGCATTTTCTGTGCCTCTGATGTATAGCTTTTTCTTTTTTTCTATTATTCCAGCATACATTAAACTGCTGCACAAGTCTTATTTTCTATAGCAGAAATCTCTACAAAAATTTCTGCCATGGTGGGGATTTGAACTGTATGGCATATGAATTTGGATTTGTGTTTGCAGTATGCGAAGTCAAGAAACTGCATGATGGAATTCCGGTTTGCTGCTATCCAGCTAAACCTACCACTCATTTTGGCCACTGTGGGAACGAGTCGGAAATGGGAAGCATCGGAGGTAAGTCTCTAGTCTACCCGTGCGTTTTTTATTCGTTGGTAATTTGGAATTTTTGCATGATCATTTTGAATCATATCCTGAATGTCAATGCCATATGTGGAACATATGAAGCCCACGTGGGAATAGTCATATGGGCTTCATATATCCTACTTCCCTTGTCTCCCCCATATATAACTCCAGAGAAAAACCGGTTTCCGAAACTATTTATAACAAGCATAACCTGCAGCTCTGAATAGTTTATATTCTGTAAGAGGTGCTTTACAAAATTTAATGTCCAGATATAACACTATAAAATGTAGTAATGGTTTCAACTGATCATTGCTCAGGTTGGAATGTTGTCACTTGGTAGTCCAAGAGTCAGTTTCCAGCATGAAAGTCCTGATGCAAACGACCGACTTCTGAAAGCCATTAAGATGTACGTAACTGATGAAGAAATTGAAGACGAAAGATCTGCTGCTAACTCACCTGCCACAACTGCTGACAGCAACCAGCGAGCTTTCCAGGTGAAAACGTTGTATAATAACTGTATTGATTTGCTATTTAGAGGGAACACCATGTTGTTGTCATCAGGGCAGAAATTTGTGTGGAGATTTATGCTTTATCTGCAACATCTAGCCAACTCAGCTATAATGAGTAGGCCTACACTGACCGTACACTGTCGGTGGGAAGATGAGACAGCGAGGGAGAGGACTGCCCACCCACTCTCACATGCCGAGGCTAAGAAATTGAAGCTGCTAACACTTTACACCCATGGCTGCCTCAGGGCTAGTTTAGGGACTGCTCTTCTTCTTCTGCCATCTCATTTCTTCATTTCTGTTGTCTGCATATACTTGTATGCTTCTTTCTGCTCTTCGAATACAGTTGTCTTGATTTCAAAGAAGTTGTTGGTTTGCCTTTGTAGGAATTGCTTGAACTTGCCCAGCGGAAATTCCTGCGTCAAGTTATCTCCTATGCTGATTCAATGGAATACGGTTCCTATCCACGGCTCTTTGTTCTTGACTTTCTTACGGAAGAAGAAAAGCAAACGCTGAAAGGGAACACAACGTCTGGTGAAGAGCAGAAGTCTGCCAGGCAGAGTGACCGTGCTGAAGCAACATGTAGAGAAGTTGACGACAAGAAAGGAAATCAGGAATCAAGCAGGGATCAAACGGTATCAGACAGACGACTGTTTATATTTCGTATAAGCTGACTCTGCCTTAATTGTGTTATTGCTTATTATTATTAATTTTACGCATTCACATTATTTATTGAAATCATGATTCACAAACATGCCCAGTTTTGATTGTAAATCTCAATTTATTTTTTCTAATGTTGATTATTTGAATTTAATATCCTGGATTATATCTATGAGTCTAAGGTCTATTGCAATATTTCCGTTTTTTTCAATATCTGGTTTTCATACTTGCATAGGCCCTGAAAGGTTCGTAGGCCCTAGGCACAGATTACTGTATTGGTTTGTTTAAGAAATCAGAAAATCGACCTTCATCTCGAGAAAGTACATCGAGACCAACGTCAGCATCAAAAACGAAACCACCTCTTCTGAAACGCTTAACTTCAAAGAGTCTTGCAGTTTCCTTGTATCTCATGGAATCATTAACAAGGGAAACGGTTTCTGCTGAGAAGGTCACCAAAGACTACGAATACTGCATCAGACTTCTCTGTGAAAATGAAGACGTTAGTCAACACTTCCTGTTAAAGCTTTCTGAAGAACTATTGTTGTCTGTGTTTGGTAAAGACCATTTCTACAATGGTTATATGTATGCATGTATGCATCTGACTATTTTGTAGCACCTCCTAGAAACCTCACAAGGGCGATAATGTATGTTTATTGAAGTCTTGTTAAACTTAAAGAAATTTGACATTTTACTGTGTGAGGTTGAAAAGTTTAAACAGCACAACTTTGGCAGCATTAAGCAATTAAACACCTGGATTTCAACATATTATGTCTTTTTGTTTTGCATTTAATGCAGGTTTTTGCATTTAATGCAGGTGATTGTCCAGTGTCATTCGAAATTAATAACAATTTTGCACTTGGAAATTTCTTAAAATGTGTTAGTTGAAAATTATATGATTAGAGTTTTCTAAAATCTGCCAAGTTGAACATGGTATGTTGACTGCCCACCTGGTATAAAAATCTTGAACATAACCTGGGAGCTCAGGATGGTCTGTAGGAGTTGCGGCCAAGTTCCTGAAATTTGTGGTTGAATGGAAAACTGATCGTTGGTGAATAAAGTAACTGAAGTAGATATCTTGGTGTGTATAAAAGCGAGCTGAACTTTTCTGAAATAGGCGGCAGCACTGCCTCTGCTAATGCCTGATTTTGATTATATCATTTCTTTTCATACAGGGTTGGCACTGTTCATCAGGTTACATTCCACTGGAACCGATGGAACCATCCGAGTGGGATACGTTCCTCAGCGACATTGCTGGCTATATGGCTCGACTTTTAGCCGTTCTCAAACACACAACACTGAATCTCGAAATACTCGTCAGCAGTAAGGCGGAGCAACTGTGCAAAATACTCGAAGAGGTAATCAACAGATTCTTATTCATTGTATTGTAATGTAATGTGAATTGTTATGTGGAATGTAACAGAATCTTATTTTATGACCTGAGACTGTTCAGATTTTTGGTGCAAAATCTTTTTTACATTTATTTTTTAACATGCATTCATAAATACTACATTTGTTTGAATGATGTCTGTTTATTTTAAAAACTACAGAAATGTGGAATTGATCCGGATTTCAAGGCTCAATACGTCAACATACGTAAGCTGGCAATGTCACTCGATGAAAACCACGAACGCTTTGGACTCTCACGGTAGGAGCCAATAGTTTAATTACACACTCAAGGTCAATCAGAGATATTCAAGATAAAGACGAAACTTTAAATTTTAATTTTAAATCTTGGATTGTTTGTTATATTTTTTGTCAAAAAATGTCTAATATATATGTATGTATATGTGATGGATTATGGAAGAATAGCATTGCACATCGTTTGAACAGAGATTGTAGAGTGCACCAAGATATGATATGCCCTATAGCAAAACAGCTGTGCCATGTAGCGGGAGGTGTGATAAAGGTCAAGGTCAGGTGATGTTTTGGGTCTTTTAAAGTTTAAATAATATGACCTCACTGAATTAGCCACAACTTTGTGGCATGATAGTGCAACCATTCCGTTTGGCATTTTATAAGGTAAAGGCTTTGAACATTAGGACGCTTTGAGTGGCATATTGTTTGTATTTAAAAATCTTTGATTTGATTGGAGACAAACTGGAGAGCTAATCATAATTCTAACTACTAACATTTGTAATCTAATCTGTAAATGTCTATAGCACTGCTTTAGAATTAACCTAGGCATCGTGATGAATTTTGTTAACGTCCTAAGTCAAATGAACCAGATAATGTCTTACAAGAATCATGGTACCTCGTGGTACTTCGGAAAAGCTACTCTTTGGTGCTTTACATATTTTTCATTCTGTTACATTGCAGTTATGCATCTCTTACCTATAGGAGTTTAATCGGACTTCTCCAATGGAGTATCCCATTTGATTATGATCGCACTTGAAGTGACTAATTAATTATCAACGGATACATTGTGCACTGTAATAATGCGCAAAAGAAATCGCTTGATAATTGATACTTTTTAAGTAGTGATTTCTTTGTATTTTTGTTTAGTCTGTGGTGTTCATAGTATTAATTTGTCATTGCTTGATTTTCAGATGTCGTCTGCTGAATGGTAAGACCGTTTGGCTCTGCACGGATCACCAGAAACAAGATCGAATCACGATCCTCTCAAACGAATCGGCAGAAGTTAACGTACTTTCGAACGAAGGAGCAGGCGAATCGGAAATCATGTCGCAGGCATTAGCCGGAAAGAAAACTAAACAGGAAAACAGTGAACAGGAATCAAGGAAGCAGAAAGATGAACAAGGTTCAGGCAGTTCTGTTGTAGGAAAACAATTGAAGGAAGAGATATTGCCACGAAACAAAGCTAAGAGTCAGAAGAGTCAGGAAACGGAGCCCAGTCCAAAGGGTGCAAGGGCGAAGGAAGCTCCGATCAGAGAGAACAGCAGTGCAAAGCAAAGGCCAACTGTTATGGATGCTACGGTTACCAAGGTCACATCGCCTGGAAGGGAAACTACTCAAGAGGAAAGTGGATTGCTGGAAAAACAAGGTAAGGACAAAAATTATGGAACAGCCAACGCAGAAGCTGCTGATCATATGGCCGTGCTGGTGTTAGTTGTGGTGGTGGTAGTGGTGGAGTTGGCAGTGGTATAGTAGGCCTACTAGTAACTAGTATAATATATATGCGCTTCTGAGTAGTTTCTTGAAGAGGCGCTATATAAATGTTCTGAATGAATGAATGAATGAATGAATATAATGTAATGTTGTGGATAATTTATCATAATTATATGTATAAATTACTTAAATAAATTATATATGTTTATATATATATATATATATATATATATATATATATATATATATATATATATATATATATATATAGTAAATCTGATATAATGTAATACTAGGCTAGTATAAATTATACTCGTATGCATATACCAGGTAATTTCTTAATCACCATGTAAGAAGAGGCTTTTAATTAAAATATAAATTGCTTTTCTTCTGAAGCAGGAGAAACAAACGACTGATAACCTCAACCCTTTATTAGTTTAATTAATCTTTCTTTCCATCCATTGAATTAGTTAATGCTTCATCTTCTGGTGGACTAGGAAAGACAAAGGCGCGTGGAAAACTCGTTGGAGCGGAAATGGCCGCCAGAATCGCCGGAGGTTACTCGCTCAACCAGAACAACAACACGAGCAAGGCTTGCATCTTAATGTGAAGTTCCTGCTCTACGGATTGGAACCATGCCCATATCTGCTCTCATTTATTTCTCTTGTTTTTGCATTTTTGGGTTATTTGTTTTTTAGAAATTGGATTTTGAACTTCCTGTGATATTGAAAGTTGTTTTGTGATACTTTTTTGTTTTAAACTGTTATTTATTACTGCTAGGATTTTAAATTGTATCTACCGGTTTTTTAATTCACCTCAGGACAAACAATTAGTATTAAAAATAATTATTATAGAAGAAAAGCAGAAGAATCTCATAAGTTAGCCTGAGATCTCTCGGCAGCCATGGTATAAAGTTTTAGCAGCTTCATTTTCTTAGCCTCGGCATATGAGAGTGGGTCAGTGTACTCGTTACATCTGAGATTCTGAGTTAGCTAGAGGCACAGATGAAACAGAAATTTTGAAACAACTTTCTGCCCTGGAGGGGCTTTGAACTCTCGACCTCAGCTGGCAGTCCAGCACACTAACCACTAGACTACCATGTACCCCTATTATTATTATTATTTGAATACACATTTATTTGATGGAAATGGCACTTTGTAAATGTTTCAGATACGTGCATACACGTATTCGTAGGAAAACGTGTACCTTTTTCTGTAAAATGAGGAGCTTCATTTAGAACCCCATTTGCTTTTGTTCCAGGGTATCACTAGATCATAAATGATTGATTGCGGATTGATGACCAAAATTGCTGGAATAGTTTAGTCGCCCATGATAGTAATCGTAATGTCTATACCATAATCGTAATCTCGGACTGCTGATTATTTTGTTGGATTATCGTAGCTGTGATAGACACGTTTTGACCACACAGGGTGAATACTGTTGAATATTCTCAGGTTTTATGTGATTCTTTGGTTTTTTTATTTTATATTGAAAGAGTTGCTTATTGTTGCTTTTATGACAAAGGGAAACTGAATTATACAGTGAATATAATTATATAATATTGCTTAAACATTTGTTGTATTTTAATTGTAGGCCCCTATGCATGTTGTGTGGGTGGTAGCGTGAAATTGGCGTGATGATATGGATGTATGCATGAATGTATGTGTGGATGGATGGATGGATGGATGGATGGATGGATGGATGGATGGATGGATGGATGGATGGATGGATATGGATGGATGGATGGATGGATGGATGGATGGATGGATGGATGGATGTGAAGTACTCATTCAATACCCTCGCATGTTCTTACGTACTACTCGTATTTGATTTATAGTTGCCAGTTGCCTACTTTGCACAATGTGTATAGGCTACTCAGGTCTTCCTAATCCAAAGCTTGACGAAACCAGGTCCTATACAGTAAACAAGTTAAGGCGAGCAATTCCTTCACTTTCTATTCCTTACGTAAACAACTTGTCCGCTGATTATTTTCAGCCTTAGACAATTTCTGTTTTCACATGCACACACAGGCAGTGTCAGGCACGATGAACTTAGCAGAAGTTTAGGCTACTTTTAGGCCTAATGTTAATTTTATTACTCCCGTGCGTCTATTAATTAACTTGCAGACCTATGGAATGTTTTGTAGAAGCACTTTTAAGTGCATCAATTGCGCAATTAACGATAAATATTAACTAATAATTAGGGCAATAAAATTCACGCGCATGGTGTAGACTGTAAATTGGCTTTATTAGCCTTAATTTATTCAGGCCTAGCATGCTAATTAATCTCTATGCTCGTAATTAGTAGGCCTATAGGTCTACTTGGGCCGTAGAAATCCCACACGCTGACATGCGGACTGACAGGCAGACTGACCACAGACGAACGGACGAAGACAGAGAGACAGACTGACACAGTGGCGTCTAATTCCCCCCACACCTGGATTGGGTGAACAACACCCCCCACGACTCTGGCCGACATAATATGTTATCGGAAATCAACAGCCCCTCAGTTTATGTCCAAAACGTACGTTTAAGTTTTAACCCCCACTTTTGAAGTTCGATAAATTATGCTGTTGTCAGGCAGCTGCGCTATAAAACGAGTGATTGTATTAGCTCTCGAGTTCTTGTTCACAGGCCTACAGTGACATGTTTAGGCCTTTCTAGATAGGCCTAGCGTCCGAGTGATTTGCAAATTGTTTGACTAGCCTCGTGTGGTCTGTTCGAGAGGCGAAGTTGCCATTCTGTCTTGCATTTTGACGGGACCTCTTCTAGGAAATCTTGAGTGGCGTTTTGAGTGGCACAGTAGCCTAGACACTGTGCCTAGGGCCTACGAACCTTTCAGGGCCTACGCAAGTCTGAAAATGAGATATTGAAAAATAAGCTTGATGATTTCGTTTGCCGCCAAAATTAAAAACGAAATTTCAAATTCTAATTTACAGTAATATTATTTTTGCAATCAATTGTATTGAAACAACTGAACTGATGGTTAAACTTGATAGGCCTAACAATAAATAATGTGAAAGCGTAATAATGCGTTTAGCTTTAATGCAAAGCTGGAAGTTGGAGTCTGCGAATGCATGAGTGCCTGTAGGCCTATAGGGCCTTCGACGACCTTAAAACGGTCCTGGTCATCGTTAGTATAGCCTAAACATTCGCTCCATTAAATAGTCCTACTCTTAGAAGAACTTATTCCACGCAGGCTAGGTATAGACCTACTCCATGTTTATTTCTGCAGCACTTCTACACCGTGTCTCGATAAAAACTGTGCTAAATTGTTTCTGTCAGAACTTCGTCAAATGTCCACCAATTTTAATAAGTTTTGGTAGGTAGATGGCAAAATGGCTGAAATGTTATGCTATGCATAAATTTTCCACCTCACCTGACTCATATCACCGCACTACCTTGTTAAACACAGATGTACCAATTTTCATGTAACGCTTAAATTTTAACAATTAGAGTGCTCAGATTTTGTCGCCGTCTAAGCGCTTGTGTCCGTGTAAGCGGGGCACATTTCGAACACCAATTTTAACACTTTTAAGCAGATCTGTCATAACAATTAAATGTGCCCGGACATTATCCCGGACATTAGCCCGCATTATCCGGCGGACGCCATCTGGCCCATTTTGCATCAACGATCGACTGGTCAAAGAGCGCCCACTCGTCGATCAGACGCGTTTTGATATTCGTCGACGTCTTCACTTATTCTGGAGAACCGATTGACAGTAACAAGTCTTTGGTTTTTCCAATTAAGGAAAAACTTAAATTAATCAATGCAGCTTCTATTTACGGAAGGACACTTAAGCATCTTATAAATCAAACTTTGATTTTCCACACTGTAATGGTAGCAATCATAAGCCTGTCATCTGAACAAAATTATACGATTATATCAGTGCTGATACTGGGGGATAATGTTACTCGTAGCTACGATGTAGTATGAGTCGTGTTTTAGTTTGACTGCAGACAATACTTGCAAAAAAAATATAAAAAAGTAAGTATAAGTTTCGAAGTTTCACGTACAAAGCAATGTCATCCAAAGATTTAATTTCGCAGTTGGAAAATATGACTAAAAAATTTGGTGCAATTAGTTATTTCGGGGGGGGCACATTTGAACCCGTAAAACCCCCCGAAATACGCCCATGTCTGGAGCGGTTCTAAGCCTTCTCCTGCAGCACACTCCATATGCTATAGTCGACTGGGTTAAGATCCGGTGAATTCGGCGGCAACAGTGTTGGAGGTATGAAGTCGGGCGTTTCTCGCTCCAGGAAAAGACAGTGTCGCGTGCTCGATGCGCCGGGGCGCCATTTTGTTGAAAGCCAAAGAAGTCGCCCTGGGATATCCGGCGTATGTCTGGCAGTAGCTTCTGGGCAAGAAGGTTGTCGCTATAGTATGCCCCATTCACTTTGACGCCCTCTAACGAACTGATGAACAAAATCTGAGTACTCTAATTGTTAAAATGTAAGCGTTTTATGAAAATTGGTACATCTGTGTTTAACAAGGTAGTGCGGTGACATGAGTCAGGTGAGGTGGAAAATTTATGCATAGCATAAAATTTCAACCATTTTACCATCTACCTACCAAAACTTATTAAAATTGGTGGAAATTTGACGAAGTTCTGACAGAAACAATTTAGCACAGTTTTTATTGAGACACGGTGTATATAGGCCTAGGTAGGCTATATACCCCGAAGGCGCTATATTATAGCTGTCTTCATAGGCCATCATGCGCAAATGAACAGTTACATATACATACATACACATAAATCTAAAAATCTATGTTTATATTAGGGCTGCGGATTTTAACGATTAATTAATCGATTAATCGTTAAAAATTTAATCGATTAATTTCGGCTTGTTCGATTAATTTTCGATTAATTTCTTTACTTATTTAATGACCTCAACCGACCTATTTCCGGAATAAACAATATGGCGAACAGTAATAATGTGAAACATTTGAGTGGAAAATTAAGCGATCACTTCGCATTTAAGGTAAATGCTGATGGAAAAGTCGAAGATGGCGAAATTATTGAAAATTTTTGTAGATAGAAGGTAGTAACTACTGACGACATTTATCAATTTGACAGTTAAATTTCTACTTTAGCATGTTGAATGATTGAATGATTTTGCAGTGTATACAGTCTAAACAGTTTTTCACGCTCTATGCATGTGACAGGGATCAAATTAATCGAATTTAATCGATTAATCTCGATTAAATTTTGGAGATTAATCGATTAAAATTATTTTAATCAGTACCAGCCCTGGTTTATATATCTATAGGCTATATAAACTTAAATATGTACAGGCCTATATGATAATATATTATATATATATATATATATATATATATATATATATATATATATATATATATATATAAGCTTAGAGAGAGGAGAGAGAGAGAGAGAGAGAGAGAGAGAGAGAGAGAGAGAGAGAGAGAGAGAGAGAGAGAGAGAATAGATCATATTATATATATACAGTTTATATAAAGTTTTATAAACCTATAAATACGTTATATAAATCTATTTAAAAATAATAGTAAAATATACAGAGCGATTTATGTCTTTCCGTCTGGCCTATTAAAGGGCCTATGCAAGTATTTAAGTATGCGCGTAGGCCTATGTAGGCTATAATCGTAATCGTAAACTCAGAACTTCTACAGCGCCCACAAAAGCGAACTCGCGGGAACCAGCTTATTCACAGGCGCTCAATCAAAACAAAATCGATAGGCAGGGATATATAGGCCTATGTTTATATGCTTGCAGATATGTAGCCTACATATACATTTATGTATGTATGCCTACCGGTAGCCTATATGTAAATATTAAACATTTATGGTTCATAATAGGCCAGTGGCGTAGCAATGGGTTGTGCAGGTTGTGCAGTGCACAAGGGCCCACGGCGGTCAAGGGCCCCCCGGCGGTCAAGGGCCCCCGGCGGTCAAGGGCCCCCGGCGGTCAGACCGTCAGCCTTAGTTATTTGGCTGCAACGTTCAGCGCTCTCTTGCCTTCGACATTCTTAGATGCCTCTGACGACGAACTGTACGCAGCAGCCGAACTGTTAGCTAAACAGTATGATACCGACATTTCGCTTGCTTTTCTAGCTCAGCTATTGTAATTTCGCTCAAGCTTTCATTCGAAGTTGTCAACGAAATCAACCATCTTCGAAAGTGCACTTGTAACTGCTAGACCTACTCGTAGACTATTATGATCTTTCGTCTACATTCAGTGATGTCTGCACTGCCTACTGGTTGCTGCTGACATTGCCTGTGGCTGTTGCAACATGTGAAAGATCATTTTCAAAAGTGAAGCTCATCAGAAACTATCTACGAAGTAGACCTACCATGTCAGAAGAGCTAGCGACCTGGCAATGTTGTCAATAGAAAATGAACATGCCAAAAAGCTTGACACTTCAAAAGTGGTGGATATTTTTGCGACAGTGTGATTCTCGTTAACGATAACGATAACGAAAATGTTCGTTAACGAAAATAAAATGATTTCGTTAACGATAACTATAACTATAACTAAAAATATCATTAACTATAACTATAACTATAACGAAAATAACACTAACGAAAATTCATCTTTATTTTCGTTAATGCAAAAATAAAATAGGAAGTGCAATATGGACGATTCGACATAAATGAAAACGAAAAATACGATATTTTATTATGCAATTTGTCAG
Source organism: Aporrectodea caliginosa (assembly GCA_020284085.1). Classification (NCBI taxonomy): domain Eukaryota; kingdom Metazoa; phylum Annelida; class Clitellata; order Crassiclitellata; family Lumbricidae; genus Aporrectodea; species Aporrectodea caliginosa. The sequence continues at coordinate 1,006,678 of JACEVL010000113.1, read as the reverse complement.
TTACTTTGGAAACTCGTGTATTCATGAAGCTGAATGCACACATGCTTCAAAGGCTTTCAAAGTTCTGAGCAAATTGTGAAACAACGTGTTAATACGCACAATTTTGCTTATAGCCTTAATTATTGTAACTAAGCAGTAACTAAAATTAACTAAAATAAAAATCCATTAACTATAACTATAACTATAACTAAAAATAATACTAACTATAACTATAACTATAACTAAAATAAAATATCATTAACTATAACTGTAACTATAACTAAAATAAAATCTGTAAGGAGAATCACACTGGCGCAAGAGAAAGCGCGCAAACGACCGTTTTAACTTTGAGTATTCCTCTCCTTAGATTACCGTAGAATTTAGACTTGTCCAATTTGATTATCTGACCTTTTATGTTGTATGCAAAAGCGTTTTTTGCACAGCTTTTTTGCTTGAAATCGGATGGGGGGAGTTCAAGGGGCCCACCACCAAAGCTCTGCACAAGGGCCCTCAGAAACCTTGCTACGCCACTGTAATAGGCCTACACAACAATGGGTTTATTTATTAAAAATGTTATCGTCTTACGTCTGCACTTCAGCTGAGTCCCTTCATGGGCCATAAATCTGTCGAATCACACGTGATCCACCATGTGACTGTTTAAGCAGACGACATGTAGATGTATACATAGGACGTCGCCTAAACAAGTCTAAACGGAGGCCTAGGCTACTAGTTAGCAGAAGTCTGACGATCGCAGGAAGATGGCGGAAGTAAAGGCCTACTGGAAACTGTTTCAGCAGCAGAATGTGCTCGACGGACTGAGAATATTCATCGATCTGTCGGATGAATTCCTGGAGTTGCTGAGAAAGGGTGACATCATTTCGGAAAAGGCGCTCGACCGTATCAAGGTAGGCCTCGACTAATGTAATGCAATGTAGGCCTAAATCTTTGAAGTTTGCCACACAAGTCGTGCACGTCACTGAGACCAGCTTATTATCACCGGCGCTATTTGACCGACGCCAATTCACCGACTCTTCTTCACGTTCTCTGCCCTCAGGCAGGTTCATATGTCCAACGACGCCATTTTTCTCTGTTCTCTGCTTCTCTTTCAGTCCGCTGTATCCCTCCTCTGCCAACATCCAGTCCAGTAGCATTGTTCTTGGCCTACCTCTCATCTTTTCCCCTCCATTCTTCCCTCAATGATGTCTCTTAGTAGGGTGTCGCTCCTTAAGATGTGTCCTATCCATTTCTTCTGCCGCCCCCGTATAAGCTTAGTGCCTATCAGTGATCTTCTTCACCGACTATACAGTGTATATGAGCCAATAGCTACGTACTCTGATATACATGGCCTATTATAGAGGACGGCGTATTACAAAGGCAGCAAAACGTAAAAATTAAAATATTAAAACTACATTAAACTTTAAATTTAATTAAAACTGCGAGCGAGAAAACAAGAAATAAGTAGGCCCTACAATTGTAATTAATTATCGTAATTAATTATCGACAGAGACGGACGCAAACAGGCGGCGGCAACTGACTGACTGACTGACTGACTGACTGACTGACTGACTGACTGACTGACTGACTGACTGACTGACTGACTGACTGACTGACTGACTGACTGACTGACTGACTGACTGACTGAGACAGATAGCGACAAACAGAGACAGAGAAACAGAAAGAGATTTATCTGCTACACTGAAATGCCAACCTAACAGCTCACTTCAGTGCACGTCTTCGCCCCTCCCAACAAATGACAAATGTTCGAATCTCGTTGAAATTAATCTTGTAAACGATGCAGGGAGTATGCGAAATTGATAGCCTACATCAGAGGTCTCCAAAGTACGGCCCGCGGGCCACATCCGGCCCGCTAAGGCCTTTAATCTGGCGCGCGGAACTCTCCATGAAGAAACGAACTAAATTGGGAAAATTGAAAATTTTAACGCCGCTGTACTCTGACATGCATATTGCCAAAATCTGTCGCTGTTTGTAAATATAGGAACTCTGTTATTGATATCTGCAATGAAATTCTGCACTGCATCAGACCTCAGGAATAAATAGTCTGTTTAAAGTTATTCATTCGCGGTTTTTCTTCGGAGTTTTGGCCCGTGGAGCTTTAGAAAGTCAGCAATGTGGCCCCCCGCTGGAAAACTTTGGAGACCCCTGGCCTACATCGTAGCACACACACACACACACACACACACAAACAAATTTATATATATCATATATTTATATATAGGCTAATATAGCCTACGAGATTAATGAACAGGCATGCATGCATCCATGTACGTATGGAGTGATTGGATGGATGGATGGATGGATGGATGGATGGATGGATGGATGGATGGATGGATGGATGGATGGATGGATGGATGGATGGATGGATGGATGGATGGATGGATGGATGGATGGATGGATGGATGGATGGATGGATGGATGGATGGATGGATGGATGGATGGATGGATGGATGGAAGGTTGGATGGAAGGTTGGATGCATGCATGCATGGGTGAATTGATGGATGAATAAACGAACGAGCAAATCGAAGAATTGTGTGTGGGTTCGATTGCCCGAAACATTAATTTACTAATTAATCTACTAATTAGTAGATATCCACAACTCTAACAATTAAGTCCTTAAGGCACAGCTGCACAGCGCCTTCGTCATTATATACTGTCGCTATATAAATTTAAAAAAAATAATAATGGATCATTATTGTTTCATTGATTGATATATTATTAGTCATATCCGTGGCCGGCCAGTCGTACGGAACTGATTCAGACGCTGGTTCGCATACGATGGACCCAGGAAACGTTCGACAAGTTCTACAGTGCCGTCATGAAAACACAGGACTCGCAGCTGTGCAAACTGCTCACCGACAGACTGCCATCCGGAAAAGCAGAACACGGTATTATTAGAGGGAAGGGGACGGGATCGAGAGGAGGGGAGGGGAGGCTGGCGCAGCCAGCGAGTAGTTACCGCCAGAAGTCGCAAGCTTTCTTTTGTTCATCAGTATATTAAATCATTCGCCAGTGGGCGCTCCATTTCAAAGAGAGCAACGTGAGCAGAAAAGAGCACCGTGAGCAGAAGAGATCACAGTGAGCAGAAGAGAGCACAGAGTGCTATAAAATTTTCTACCGTCTTAGAACGGGCAAACATTATGGATGGAAAGGTCAAAATTCAACGTTGTTAAAATGTTGCACTCGAAACAGCTGACGACTCATGAGATATTTTAGTTTTCTGACACCTAACAGCTTCTCAGTTACCAAGCTGAAGGGTTAAAACTATAGGAGGTGAAAGCCTCCGACAACTAAATGCAATTGCAAATAATACAAGTAAAACTTCTCTAGATCATTACGCGCTGCTGTAGTGATAAGACAGTTGTTTTCGCGTTGTGTGTACAGGTACGAAGGCATACTCCACCAACTTATACTCCGGCATGGACGAACTGTTGGGTCCGTTAAACATGGAAAGCCGGGTGAAGGTTCAGACGATGCTCAGAGACCGTGACCTCGAGATAATCAACCTGCGAACGGATAACGAACGCATTCATGAGGAACTTCGAAGTGCAACGATGCAACTGAGCAACGAAACCGTGCAACACAAATACCTTGACACACGTCTGACGGACTGGTTGGCCGGGCTCGCCATCGACATATCGTCGACCGCGGACAAAATGGACGAAACGTTCCTTGTGGAGTCATTAAAAGCCGTCGATCAACACATCGGCAAACAGAGCAGGCGGATATCGAAGCTCGAAAGCGAGAAAGAGGCGCTCACGTCAAAAATAAAAGCGCTACAAAACGACGTCGAAACCCTCAACGAAGACAAGGATTGTCTGCTCGAAGCCGCGCGCGCGAAACCCAAACAGGAAACCAAGCAAGTCGAAAGAACAATAGCAGCCGTTGCCAGTGGCAACGACGACGATGACGTTGCCATTGTGAAAACAAAAGTGGCTTTCGAGGACCGATCTCGACCAGAAAGCGCTGTTTCATCGTCGAATGGTGGAGATTTCGCTTCAAAACCTAAGAAGAAGACAGGAATAGATGGCCTCAAGGATACTAAGCGCAAGATTTCGCTTCAAACGTCGCCGAAAACTCTCGCCGATCAACTGAAGGCCGAACACGCTTGCCACAGTCGCGTACGTCGCAACAGTCTGCCGAAACTATCAGTGCAACCGCCTGTTGGTACCAGTCCAAAGAC